>JAQJVK010000016.1:15821683-16421683 GCA_035578135.1 Flexamia atlantica | reverse complement strand
AATATCAATTCTAGGAGTGTGTTTCACTTCGACACCCTCCGAAAAACAAGTAGTTTCGCTGCTAAGGCAGACTCTGCCAAGCTCGGGTTTGAGCAAACTGCTTTTAGCGAGATGAGCTGTCCACAACCACAACGATCAAACATATTTGAGTGCGGATTATATGTTCTTGATCTTTGAAACACTTAAGTTTGTCAATGACATTCACAATCATTTTCAAACGCTTGTCAAACATTTTTTCCTGGTGGTGTTGGTTTCATAACAAGTATAAGCACTTCCACACCGGGGCTCATTTCAGTCTTGATATGTTTAGTTGTAGTACTGCAAACCTTGATGTACACATCAGCAATTTTCTTGTAAATAATAAAGCAAATCCTCATTCTAATTCTAGGGTGAAAAGTGTATTTTGTAATGGTTGTGATACCTTATTTCCAAGAGACCATAACCTCAGTGTACCATAAGCCTCTTTGTACTGTTAACAATCAGAAGGGGGTTTCATTTTTGATGGGGATGCTCGCACCTTCTTAAAAAATTAAATGGGGGAAAAGCAAGAGGCAAAAGATAGTCCAAAAATATATTTCAGAAATACTCATTTAGGGAAGTCAATTTTAGATTATAACGAGTTTGTATCGAATATCAACGGGAAGGATTGGCGGGATTTGGGGAACTACATTAAATTCGCAATAAATGTAACTAGAGGACCCACGCTGCCCCGCAGCAGTAAATTTTGATACTAAGACACAAAATCAACTCAAATAAAATAATTCTTCAGTTACTAAATGAACGTTGCAAGCAATGCAGCTTCTCAACTTAAATATGACTAGCCCGACACTTGCTTAAGTTGAAAAAGAGATACATGTAGCTGGGCCCGGTTATGTTGGAATTTCAGAGAACCAATCACACCACGATTTATTACCACATTTTTGTTTTTGTAAGCTTCATAAGAATAACATAGGGACTGAATATGCAGGTTTGCTGCCAAGAACATGGGAACGTTGGGGATTTTAGACTATTATACATTAGATATCATCTAGATGAAGCCACAAACCAAGTTTTATCGAGATATGTTGAGAAATAAGCAATATATAGAATTTTTTACTTTTTCCCCATAAGGTTAACATTGGGACAACGTACTGTGTTTACCACTTTCAATATCTCGGTAACTTATAGACATAGACCAGTGATTCACAATCCTAAATTGTTTGTTTTTTTTTAAGCTGAATTCAATAATGCCAACATAAATTTGATAAATTTTGTTTTTCTATGTAAAAATTTAAAAAAATCCAATTTTGGGGGGTTTATCCCCCTTTAACACCCCCCCCCCCTTCCGGTGGTCCGATCGGGCTGGTTCACCAACCTGCTGGTGGTCCGATTGATTACCACTTTACACGTCTGTACCAAATTTCATTAATTTCAGACCATAAACGGACTCGGAAAAGAAAAACCTAATTTTGATATATATAAGATTTGTGTTGTTCGGAATTCAGCAGAGTGCTTCAGGTACGTCCGATCATAATAATCAATAGCTCTAATGAAAGCTGGTATTTTACTGAAGGTTCTTAGACTAAAACATGAATGTGGATGCTTGATGGCTAATCTGCTCGTGCGTACCTTTAATTTAAGACCTCAATCATGAAAATCGGATGAGTAGAAGAGCCGAACGGACTCGGAAAAGAAAAACCAAATTTTTTTAATATATAGATACGGGAACAAATGCAAGAGTTTAACTTAGAAATTTCCCAGCCCTGCACTAAAAAAAGGTTCTTTAACTAATTGTGGTTTTCTAGTAGGTTTTATGTGTTATCTCCCGAAATAAACGAAGTTAATACTAAACAAACGTAGTTAATACTAAACGAAGTTGTACTTCTAACTTTGCGTGTTTTCTACACTATTGATTTCTTTTCATTCATTTTTTTTTCATTTTAATATATTTATCAAGTTACTACAGTCGACTCTCGCTATCTCGAAATTCCACGGGACTGTGTTTTTTCTTCGTGTTACGTATAGTTCGTCGTAGGCATAGTTTGAGTTATAGAGGTAAACCAAACAAAAATTCGTGATACAAAGGTAAAGAAAAATGTAATTTATTCCTTACATCTTCGACAAATCTAAAAAGTCCGTAATCTTCCTTTTGTAAAAACAAATAGATTTTAATTTTTATTAAAACATGCGCTTGACCCCGGATATGATTTACCGACAGGTTGCATCCTGAACGCCAGGATTTCGTAATACAGAGGTCCATTCTGAAAACTTCGTGGTATGGAGGTAAACTTCGAGTTATGGAGGTAAAGCGCGAATCGTATTCGTCTTATCAACTGAACTTCTTGATATAGAGGTAGTTATAGAGGTAAAATATAATCGGAAAATCAGTTTGTGTTATGTATAGTAATTACTTCGTGTTAGACAGGTTTTTCCAAGGGGATAACAAATAATTTGTGATATAAAGGATTTCGTGATATCAAGGTTCGTGTTAGCGAGAGTCGACTGTATCTTTTAATAACATATAATAAGTATATAAAGCTTTCAAATTAAGTTCTTATATTTGTTTAATGTCTGTTGCTTTGTTTACAATCGTAACTTTTAATTGAATAGCCAAAAAGAAATTAAATGTATTTAACTAATTAGTACCATTGATTATATATTCTACGTAGAATATATAATCAATGTTAGTACTTTTTAATTATATTTTAAGGAGCAATGTAAGAAACGTTTACGTTTTGGACATTTGAGTGTTGTGCATTTAGTTAACCAACAAGAACTTCAAAACACCCCCATTGCAGCAGACCTACATACTCAGTGAATTTCAAATGCAAAATAACATATTTCAATCCATCATATCAATATATGACATGTTTTTTGTAAGCTCCATAGGAATAACATGGGGAACGAGTACGCAGGTTTGCTGCAATAGGTATGTTAACTGGGTGGCTTTAATTCAAAATTTAATGGATCTGAACTAGAAGAAGCCATATACTAAGTTGTATCAATATATGTTAAGAAATAAGGAAGAAATAGAATTTGTTTCTACAACCCAAGCCACAAACCAAGTTACATTAAGATATGTTGAGATTTAGAATATTTCTTATTTCCCATGAGGGTAACTTTGTGAAAAAGTCCTGTATTTACCACTTTCAATATCTCGATAACCAATGGTCGATTCAATGGCTTATTTTGAATAAGCAGTTTAGTATTTTGAATAAGCAAAGATTCAAAATACTAAATTGTTTGTTTTTTCGAGCTGAATTCAATGGTGCTAATAAATATTGGATTTACAATTGGATCGTTTACCTAAGCGGGTAATATACCATTTATGAAACGCCTTTAGTAACTGAAAATTGTAAAAATTGAATTCAGGCAGCCTGTGAAACAAGATCAGAATCTCAACCTTTGGAGCGAACTTTGCTTAATAGGGGATTGACTCTTGAGCTACTTCAGCTTAAGGTGCACATCTGAGGGAGTAGCCGTGGATGTCAATCCAGGTGCAAAATTTGTTAATACAAATTAAACATAAACGGGGGAAATATGTAGCTATGCAGCCTAAGGTAATATATATATTGTTGTAAGCACTAATAATTTTTTTGGCTGCAATTAGGGGCAATGATAGAATGGAGGTTGGGGAAAACATGGAGCTCTGCAGTCTATGGCAGACATGTGGAGATCAGCTAAAAAACCTTTTTCCAGCACCAAAATATTTTTGAAGAGTATTCTTCATCAGAAGGATGTAAGAAAGCATGCTCCCCACTCTTTTTACTCTTTTTACTCTTTATTTTCTCTTTTTTTTGCTCTTTTTTTTACTTTATGTGCACAGTAATTTTAATGTGGATTTTGTATCTACGAAATACATCTGTGCATCTGCGTGCAGTGTTGTAAGAATGCAACATGTTGCCCGAGATGGTAGACACTTAATTCGTTTGGGAAAAACACAGTTTTTGGGGATCTGATCCACAAGCTTATTTAGGAAATAGTGGATGACCAAAAATTTTCCTAATAGCTCTTGCTTTGGGATTCTTTTAGCTCTCGCCAGAGGCAGTGTGTTTTCCCAAAACACCCCGGAAAATGAAGTGATAGGCCTTCGTTTTTACAGATGTGCTGCTGGAGCAGACGTGGTTGAGAAAGGCAACTAGTGTAAGTAGCAAGTAGGTTTGTCCTTAGCTTTGTAAATAATATATCTTTTCATAATGATAATGTATTGTTTTCCAAACCTGTACATTAATAGATATTTAAAAAGTTAATTGTGTGTTGGGTGAGTAAAATACAACATTGTCTCACGAGTGAAAATATTGGCGCCCGAGCTTGCCAGGCTTGGGACAACATTTTTCCCCCCACCTGCAATAATAAATACCCAATCGATATCAATTACATTAACTCGGTAATTAACAAACATAATCTAGTTTGTTTCGATCTGCAATAAGCGTCTGCATGTGAGTAACGACAACCAATCATGCACCAGCGATCAGTAATTATCAGCTGATTGTCGTCAATGTTGTTATGTGACTATTACAACCTCTTACCTGGACGAATAAATAAATACACAATGTAAAAACAATAAACTATTTTACTGTCATGAAACACACATTGAAAATAAAAAAGTTATTATTATTATTTTTTAATAATTATAAATTACTCATACCGAAAATCATAATAACATGTTTTGATTCTGTTCATTTGGAGCATTTTGCAAGAACTGTTTTATTACTACGTCTACAGTGAAGGTTTTAGCTTTCTTTGGTTTATAGTCAACATTTATAAACGCTCCAAAAAAACAATTATTTTTGTAGAACCACTAATGTCTATGTTATTTTAACATGAATTGTAGCTTTCAAAATAGAATAGGTTGTCCATAAGTAAGCTGGGTTACATACCTTTGACTGTTCCTGATAAGTCCACAACTAGGTATTACTTTTTCAGAGATTTTTTTTCTTGCACCATTCCAGAAATACATTAGGCTATAGCGTTTCTCATAATTCTCCCTTAATTGTCTATTCCGGTAATAAATTAACTGTAACATTCTTAGCTTCATCAGATATAACTGTTGGGGTTAACGAATATTCAGAATCGGAATCCATCGTGTTTCAGTAATGACGACTGTACCTAACCTCAAAGCATTAATTGATACAAGCTGGGCACTATCCTCCGTTTCCGCTGTAAGCCAATGCCTTTAATCAGCTGTTAGAGCCTGCATTTGTTGAGCTGCAACATATTTGCATGTATGTGTGGAAACTTGAAGGCGCTCTAATTTTTGAGTTATTGATTT
Source organism: Flexamia atlantica (assembly GCA_035578135.1). Classification (NCBI taxonomy): domain Eukaryota; kingdom Metazoa; phylum Arthropoda; class Insecta; order Hemiptera; family Cicadellidae; genus Flexamia; species Flexamia atlantica. Next base: position 16,416,432 of record JAQJVK010000016.1, on the reverse strand, counting down.
CAATGTTATTCTTATGGGTTTGTTCCCGGCGGGAGACAAAGTAATCACTTTACTCCCGCTGAATGACACATTATTACTTTACTCACGCATTACAAGGAGTAAAATGCGTCTAAACATAGCAGGTGGGGGAAAAAGTTTTTTCCCTTTTAAACTTGTATGAAATTATGAAATCATCATTATAATTATCTCAGCAATATTTCTAGTACAGTTACTTGAAAAATGAATATAGACTGGAAATCCATTAATGAAAAATAAACACGATCAAACAGCTTTTAATAAAAAGTCAAAATTAATTATATAAATTTGAATTGTCATTATTATTTAATTACCTTGTCAAAACATGTCATTGTTGTCCTAAATTGACTACATGGTAATAGCTTTGGTTAAATTATGTGCTTACAAAATCATTATTTTTACGTTAAAATCATAAAGCAGTTAAATACTTATTCTTTTAGAAAAATAGTGTTTCTAAGCAAAATTATGTGGCCCAGCGGTGAGATCAAGGATTATAGCCAATTTCCTAATTTAAAAAAGGGGTTTTGCTATATTGTGCTTAAAAATTATAAATTAGAAGAACTAGATATTTTAAAATTTACTGGGGTCATATCACTGACCAAAAACTTGAATGTTTATTAAGTTCAGAGTGAGTCCGTAACTCGCCCAAATCAGGAGGGAGTCCAATATAAGCCAAGTCTAGTTTTACTCTACAAAATGTAACGCTATGAAATACTAATTTTTGTGGCATTATACGTCGTTTACTAATTATAGAGAAATCTTGAGATATATTTACTATTGATAAATCAGATTATGATTAAATTGCTTTAGATTTTTTTTTATTGATTTACATTTATATTTTTCATAAATAACACCGCATGCATGTCAAGAATTATCGCCAGATCCTCCAGAATTCTGTAGGGCTCTCTAAAGAATGATACTCTGGAGCAAATCGCCCTATATATAGGATGTTTTATTATTACACAATATTGTGTTAAGGGTTTTGGTTAAAGTAAAGCCCGGGAGCACTGTGGCACTGTGCCAATCTCTGTTGATTTAAAAATATTAGCCTAACTTTTGTAAACTTATATAGGAGTGGCCTGCGTAATTTTAAATAGAAGCTAAAACCATTTGGATATGCCTTTTATGAGGCTGCAAAAGATCAAATTTAGTCATATTAGGAACTGAAGTGTTTGAATAAGCTTCCTAATAGTGTCCTGCAGTTATCTTTTACTTCAAATTCCGGATTCTGGATTAGCTCTATGAAGACCCTTTTAACATTGTTAATGAATTTCTGGATTTTTAAGCAAATTAAGTTGTTACTGCTTAGCTTTTGTCAGTTTTTTTGTCAGGCTATACATGTATTTCATCCAAATGAAATAAAATTTCTGATTTACTGGGGCTAAATCTCTGTAAAAAGAAGTGGTGCTGAGGTTTAGATGTGCCACAGTAACTTTCTGAAGTGATGCATCACGGCCGATGTCACTTCAGTAGCTACTGGTACCATTTATATACGCACCCAATTATTTTTGATTGAGGGTGGGGTTGTCTTTTGTATAAAAAGTAAGAGTCGTAGGGCCCATGGTTCCAACTTGTATATCAAGTTGGAGAATTCTATATAGTTTTCTCCTCCAACTTGTGTAATGAGGCCCATATACTACTCCAACAAAGTGCCTCTCCACCCTTTACCCTTTATTAAATATGTCATATTTACCGAACCTGTAAATCACTTCCATACGAACGCAGTGTTGTGTGGACCAGCTGTTATCGTGACTCACCTTATCACAGCGCGCCAGGAGGGGGGGCTGACCCGCGCCGCCTGTCTCAGTCAGTGGTGTGCGCGCCGTGGCGGAGTCGCCGTAGTGGTGGTCGTCCGCAAGCCGTGTGCGAGAGTTTTATGGTGTGATGTTTGTGTAACTTTACATCTGTCGTGTTTATAAGCCCACGGTAATTTTTTATATGAGCTTTGTACCATTGATTTTATAACTAACGTAAGTTATAAAATCAATGTTTTATTTTACGTAATTATAAACGGCAATACGTTTTATTTTACGTAATTTTTATTTTACGTTAGTTATAAAATCAATGTTAGTACATAGGTACACTGTAACTTGTTTGGTCCTTTAAATTCTACAATTAAATATTTGTTTACATTTTTTCTATTCCGGTATTAAACTAAAGTAGGTTTCAATCCCGATTTTAAGCGAATTTCCCCTATAGGGAAGTAGCTATTACCGTAGGCGGCACGGTGAGACTTAAGCCCGGGACCATGTTATTTTTTCATTTTGAGGTCCCTAGACCCCAAAAACACCGTTCTTTCATTTTCATATATATGTATACTAGCAGTTCCCGTGGCTTCGCTCACGACAAACACATAAGTCTAACCTTGATTTGACGAATCTGAAGGGACTAAATTAAAAAAGGTTATATCTAGGAATTTTTAATGTAGAGGTCTGTTTACGTGTTGTGGCGTTGTATAGGTTTAAAAAACAGTTAAACTCATATTACAGTCGATGGTATAGGTTTTTTTTACAGTCATAACTCTAAAACTGCTAGACCGATTTCAACCTTACATATGTCAATTTTAAGGTATTTCTATGCTTATTTGCCAACATTGTTTCAAACTGATTCACTTAACATATATCAATGTGTACAGAACACTCTAAGTAGGGATATTCAATGTTTGTTTTCAGTTCCACTGCCTCAAAGCAGAGGATAAATTAGCGCTGACGAATGGAATAGTTGCTCCGAAGCTGGCTCCGTCGTCCGCGCTTCCACTCATTGTCCAAATTTAAAAGGGAGAATGTTTGTAAAATAAGAGAAAAACAGATTAAACATGGTCAAAGATTACAGCAACATAAAACACTAACAAACAACTTTAAAATTATTACAACCAGCTACTTGACTTTAGAAAGTCAGCTTGATCCGTAAACTCCAACAAATATTCCAATCGGTCTGAAAAATGAAAGTGGCGCCATCTCGTTTTCGGCACGGGAACTACTCATTTTCCGAAAGGTGTCCCTACTTAGAGGGTTCTGTATACATTGCATATATGGGCGATTTTTAATATATTTTGAAAGGTCAACTACAGATTGCAGCACTTGTTTTTCCCGTGCAAAGCCAAGATACCCTCGAATTAGATGAAAAAGGAATTCGCCAAACTATTTTGGGGGATGAATACATTAAGGACGCCCTAAGGGAAAAACTACAATCCCCGCTGCCTAAATAAAGATTGCGCCACATTTTCTGATTAAACAGATAAGGTACAGAAACGATGATGGATTAAACGTAAACCACTAATTGTAACTTTTGTATACTGAGTATAACCTAATAAATTAACAAACAACCATAAAAAGATGATGAAGGGAATCAAATTATAAATAAGCTGAAACAGCGTATCCGTATGTGAAGCTAATTACCCTCTGCTTGAATGAATGATTGGAAAAGTAAACTAAAGATCATCCATTACACTTATATGGGAGTATTTCAAAACTTTGATTCCGCTAACAGACCCTTAAAACTTGGAGATTTTTATAATTTTTTCTATATAAATAGATCAAATAATTATATTATTACAGCACAGTCTGTCGGTGACTAAACAAACTACCGTATACCTCTCTTTCAGTCTTGCCGGGATTTAGTTTCAAGACTCAACCACAAAAGGCAGCACGCTCCTCAGGCTTTACACTATAGAGGTCTAATTAGTATAAACGCCAAATCATAGTATCAGGCATAATTACAACTCCCGCTGCCAAAATAAAGATTGTGCCATATACTGAATTTATGATTAAACAGATTAGGTTTTAAAATTTAACTAAATGTAACTTTTATATATTACATAATTATGTCCCCTAAAATAAATCAACAAAAAATCATAAACCGTGATGAAAGATAGCAAATTATAATCAGCTGTAACAGCGTATTTTGTACATTTGTGAAGCTAACTCCCAGCTGCTTGATTGAATGAACATTGAAAATGTAAACAAAAGATCGTCCATAACACTTTTATATGGGAAAATTTGAAATTTTTAACCTCGCCAAAAACCCCTTTATTCTATGAATCATGTAAAATCCTTTCTTAGCGGACGCCTACGCCCTAAAAGGAACGTCCACGCAAAATTTCAAGGTCCTATGTCGTATAGTTTGGGCTGTGCGTTGATAGGTGAGTGGTATTTGACAAATATATAGTAGATATATATATATACCTGTCCGTAGGCGCGATAACTTTTGTAAAAAAGGTCCGATCTTGATGAAATTTGGAGCAAACGTGTAAAGCGTCATTCATGACTTCGAGTTCGAAAACTAGCCAGATTGGTTTACTCTAAGAAGGTTTTTTGACGAAATAAAATTTATTTTCAAAATTTAACACTTTTTTACTAATGATTTTAAAATTTAATTGTCAAAATTGAATTCAGCTTCAAAAAACAAACAATTTAGCATTTTGAATTATTATTCTATGTCAATCCCTTGCTTAGATATTGGATAGTATTAGATATGCTAAACACAGTACGTTGTCCAATATTATTTTTAAATTTTCCCTCCAAAAAGTATAGACACCCTGATTTAAGATATTTAAGAAAATACAATTCTGAACATATGATTAAATTTTCAGGTGTTGAATATTTTATTTATGTTTATTTGGAATAGTTAGAGTTCATTGATCAAGATTTTGCAGAAAATATATACTATATGAAAAAAATACAAATTATTTTTTAATTTATTACAGGAAGTATGAGCATTTGGAGGGGGGGGGTGTCTTGGTCTAAACTGCCTGAAAGTGTAGCATAATATATGGTATGATTACAATGATGAGGATTGATAATATGTTTGATTGAAATTGGTTGGAGATGTAGGTCTGCTGAACAGGGATGTTTTAATTATAAAACTGACCATATTATGATTGAATTTAACTTTTTCATGAGATTGAGTTATTTGTTTGTTTTTAGTGTTTTTAATTAATTGATTATATGTTTGTTGACATTTATGTACTATGACAAGATTACACTTATTAAAAATTAAAAGACTAAGAATTATATAAAATACAAAAGTGTATGTACTACTGATGAAAACAAATGTGGTCTCCTTGTTAATTTTCCTCATGTTTAAGGCTCATGAATGATTAAATATACGTTTTTATTATATTATTTACTTAATGTATTCAAACAATACTTTCCTTCAAATAAGTTGAATGTTCACATATACAAAATAAATCCTATGGAAATTCGCTGAGTACGCAGGTCTGCTGCGACGGGGGTATTATTTATACGTTTCCTCTTAACTTTCGAAAACATTTAAGTAATTACTCACATTTTATTTTTGGTTATTGGCGATGAATATCCAAGACCTTTTATATTTTACCGTACTTTTTACATTGATTAACATATCAACTCAATTTAGCAAAATTATCCCACCATAAACACGTCTGTATTAGCGACAGTTTTATTATTATAAATTCTCATAAACATAAGCTTAACTTATTTGCTTTTAACCCAAAATACTCGCTCACAATTGAGCATGGATTGTTACCGAAAAATCACAATCGTTAACGCAATTATATTACATGAGTTCGCACGCAGCACTCGATGTGAGCAGAGCGATTTCAATGATACCACAACACCACTTATGACTAAAGAAAATGCTACAGTATTGCAATCGCAGGATTAGGTTTCCCTATGCGGGTCGAGCTAATAGAGCTACTAGCATTCCATTACGAAACCTAAATTAAAGTTTATATGCTCTTGATGATATCCAAAAACCATAACTGAATTAGGCCTTAAGCATTACGCTATTCCTAAATCTGAAACATTTACGTACTAAATTTATGTTTTTATAGTTGTTTTCAATTTCGTTCTGATCTTTGATTTCCTGTTTGAAACCAAACTTTATCCCCCAGCAATTAAACTAATTTCCTTCTAAAGGGAAGAAGCAATTACTACCGTTGCGAGCGACTCAGTCAAGCCCGGGACATGTTATTTTTTCGATTTGTTTTCCCTAGAACCCAAAAATATTATTCAAACACAACACAAAAAAACACTATCCGGCAGATTTTCAGGTGGAGTGGCTGGGATCGAGATGAAAGCCTTTTGAAAAAGGACCAGAATCACCCCTTTGTCAACATTTTATATTTTTAATAGCCCAATAATAATCAAAACTAAAAATTCTCTATTTATTTCCTTTATATCTGAAACATATAGGCCGACATGAAATGAATAATTTTAAGTAATATATTTCCTATCGTATTCATTTTTTAACAGTTCAAATAATATATTAAGGGTAGGAAAAATGTTTGTTGATATACTGTATCAGCTATGTGCGCATGTCTTCTGAGAATGGGGAATTTTTAATAATCTTCATTAGAGCTAATCACAATCTGTTCTGCAGACTGTAAAATTAAGTGTTATGTACATAACATGTCCTTATTATACATTAAAAACGTAAAAATTGTCTAATGTTCTAATTAAAGCGTACCGTACTCTTACAATATATTTTTATAAAAAGCAATTACCCTGTTAATATAACAGTTTGGTTGACGACGACGAGATCTCATTGAAGTTTATTAATAGCGTGTGACGAGCTGCATATAGCCCATATTGCCGCACCCTTGTACTTCAGATACTATTGGCGCAATTCTTAATTTTTCCATTATTCTTCAAAAAGTATTCGTTTTAATTTAATTTCCTTTTTCAAAAACAAGGTTTTTATTTTAAACTTGAAATCATCCGAAAATATCAACAGGCCCTTAACTCTAATCCTCTTTTGATTTGTTTATACAGGGTGTTTGTTTTTAAACGCAACCCATTTTTAAGATTGAATAATGCACATTATAAATATGAAATGAGTATTGTTTTATTCAGCTCTATACAACCTACTATTTAAGTTTTATCACATTTAGCTTACATTGTGTGCTCAAACAGTCCGCCATTGGCATTTGTATATAAAGTTATGCTCTTTCAATCAAATTCCCGAACACGCGTGCCTCTTTGAAATTCTTGCATTAAATTTGTTATGTTTGTTTTGAGGTGCTGAACATCCTGTTAATTGTTTTCGTGGGCCTTACTTTTTATATATCCCCAAATAAAATAATATAGTGGGGTCAAATCCGGGGATCTTGGGGGGAAATAATCCTTCACCGATAAAATCAAGTTTTGGGTTGCGTTTTTAATGTGTGTGTCTTTAAGCAAGATAACTCGCGTAAAATGGTCCAATCTCACTCAATGAAATTTGCCACAGACATGTAAAGTAGTAATTATCGTACGAAAACAATTCACAAGATATTCAGCACCTCAAAACAAACATAACAAATTGAATGCAAGGAATTTAAAGAGGTGCCTTGCAACAAGTGTTCAAGAATTTGATGAAGAGAGCATAACATTTTACAAATGCCAATGGCGGACTGTTAGAGCATATAATGTAAACTAAATGGCATCAAACTTAAATAATAGGTTGGATAAAATGTAAAGATCAGTAAAACAATACTCATTACACATTCATATGTGCATTATTCAATCTTAAAAATCGGTTGCGTTAAAAAAAACACCCTGTATCTATAAATTAGTACAAATTCATAGTAAAGCTTGCATTGCTTCCAACTTTATAAAACTGTAGTGGCAACAAAATTAATTTGACTTTTATCTGCCCAGAAGATCATTTGACACACGCTAATCAATTTAAACACGGTTGACACTCATGAGCAAGAATGATATCAGTGTTTATTTTTATAATTGCCTTTATGTATAAACTGAATTTTTATGTAGTCTTGGCGAACAAAAAAGTTTTAAAAATAATCCGGTTGAAATTTGTCCAGTGCCATAAGTAAAGTATCTATGTAACTGCAGCCATCATGGCTCATAGCTGCCATAGCTGCATGAGTCATAGCTGCCAAGTTCCCGCAGCTACAGCGGCCCCAGTTCCGCTTGACGCCTCGAGCGCTAGAGGCGATGCCAAACCAGTTTCGATCTCGGGTTCACCCGGTTTTTATTGCAATCGTAATCGATATTGTTCGACCTAGTTAGGTTTTTTGTAAACCGATATCTCGTACTGTCAGAGTACTGTATTACCGATTAACTTGAGAATGAAAGTTAAAACCTATATTTTTGGTACGGTTTTATTTGTGTTCTTGCTAATCTACAGTATTATGATTGGGACTTGAGAAAAAACTGAGTATTCAATTATTTAATTAAATTAAAAGTGTAAACCTGCTTTTAAAACGAGTTAAGTTTTATTCCACTGTCTTAGCAAATGTCTTGAATGTTCTGTTCATATGATGTTTTGATAGTACGAACAACTGAATGAAATTAATCTAAAATCATGACAATAACGAGTAATTGGATGTGATGACGTCCTTTTGAATTGCATATTTTTTTTATATTTTAGCAGCTTTATCAGCTCCCTTTAGCATTAAACTCAAAATGCAAATCTCAGTCTACGAAAAAGGAACTTTTTGGCCCATGCAAGTACTCTAAAATCTTTTATGATGCATGACCAATTTATAATCGTTTCCCAGTTTTCGTTTTGAGTTAAATAAAATTTCTTGTAAAACATAGCCCAAAAATAATTAGAATTATTTTTTCATTAATTGCTGCCAAGATTTATAGAAATTAAAGTTTTAATAATCTTAGCAAATTCACACTACTACAAGCTCCCAAGGACGCATTTGAGTCGCGGAAAATTTGCTCCGTCAATGAGAAACTGATAGTAAATTATTGTTTCAGCTGAACAAGTCAAACATGCCGCGTTATCAAGGTCGTTTCAGTACTGATAACAGATCTGCTGCCTCACTAGTTCTATATCACATTTCAATTCAACACCTTGAATGCGTAATTTTAACAAATTAATGGATTCTTTAGTAATTTTTCATTTTAGTTTAACTAGTATAACCGTAATCAAGCGTGTGCTCGATCGTCAAAAGTAAATATCTTCAAAATATTCTTATATTATGTTATTCAATAAAATTAATTTTCTAATCCACAAAAATAGTCTATTTAAAAGCCCTCTTTCTTATTATTCTTATAAAAACGCTTAGTCACAATCATAGAGTAAGGAATGGATTACATATGTCAAAATGTCGTTATATTGAAACAAACGCCTAGACCTACTTCTACCTTATTTTAATAACAATCTACAATTAAAGCCGCACTTGGCCTATTATTCAATCCCCGCCTGAAAATAAAACTTTGACGGAATAAAAACAGTGACCTAATGATTAAATCATCAGTCGGAGCTCGGCCTGAATACTGAACACATCCCACGGCAGTGACTGCTGCAGCCGCGTCATCGCAACCCATCAGCTCGGTGGCTGAATCACCGGGTTCATCCAGCTGCTCCATTCTTCTGGGAGTCGCTTTCATGCTTATTCCTCGACACATATAGAGCGCGACGACGGACTAGACTGCCCCAGGAACGGTGGGACGGACCTTTCACGACAGGGAACGTCGGAACGTGGAATGTTCATCCACATATAAAACTGCTAACACGGGCACTTTCACCTGATCGGTCCTTTGCTTTCATTGGTATTTGTGGGTTAAAGTGTACACTCTCTATGGTCCGCTTTGGTGTAACGTTAAACTTTATTCCGGTTGTATGCCTAATGTTTTGGAGCATTTTGAATCGAGATAATTAAAGTTTCCCAATTTTTGAAAAAATATATTTCACTGCGTACTCTTTGTTTTCATATTCACAATTTTCACAAATGGGGCTTTGTAGGAAAGTTTTAAAATCATGACATAACCATCGATGTAAATTACATCGGTGGACATAACACATATTTTACTTAAAACGTTTTACCGACAAAACATTTTAATATAGTGTATAAGAAGTTATCGTCCCTAAACACAATTAAAGATTAAAGTGCAGCATTAAATATTCTGTTGTATAATGTAAAAATATTTATCGACAAATCAGCACAAAAATCAACTATAACGTTACAGGCGCACACATTTTCTCTCTTAAGAAGAATCTGTATTAAAACTGGCAACGTTGAAGTGATGAAGTGGCAGTGAGGTAGTGAAGTGCGCGATGCCGAGCAGCAGGCGCATCACGGCGTACCAGCTGAGGAGGGTGTTCCGCCTCTGCGACCCCGAGGGCTCAGGCCTCGTGTCCGTGCAGCACCTCGCGGACCTCGCCCTGCAGTACGCCCACAGCAAGGCGAGTATCCAGTCAACAAATAGCATACTTTGAATTTATGTTTCCGTGGCTGGTAAGTCACAATGACGTAGCAGTCAAGATGTGTCCCAGTTTTATACCTTTTGCTAAATCCTGCACCACTCCTTACATATTCTTCTTATGAAATTTCTTGGCGTTTAAAGGGCCACGTCACATTGGTCGGGTAGGAGAACGAGTTAGACAGGCGAGTTAGACTCGACTGTCAACTCGACCGATGTAAACCGACCTTTTTCAACTGGGCGAGTCGAGTTGACTATTCTAAACTGTTACTCGACCAATGTGATGTGGCCCTGAGTTACTGGGCTCGTACTTGTCTGCGGATTACTTTTTAACATTTTAACATTTAACCGTTGGCTAATAATTTAATTCCTGCTTTTCAAGAAAAAAGTAATATTCCTGAATCTTTTGAAAAATGAAAGTCTTGGTCAAAAATATTATATATTATCTTAATTTAGTCTGACTTAGTTTATGGGGTTGTAAATATACTGCTATTGGAAGTTTAACATCGGTCGACCTCCCGGAGTACTTTAATAATTATTTATATTAGCCACACATCATATTTTTAAAATGTAAGAAAAAAGGGTGCATAGCTGTATAGCGATTCCGTAGTGAATATATATTAGGCTTATATCATAATATTTGTGTGGTTAAATCCCTAAACAGCGGGTTATGATTAAATGTTTTATGAATAGAATGAAATAACTCGTTTAAACAAAAAAAGAACCAAGAACGTTTCGAAATGTGTTTTTTCAACATTTAAGTTTTTAGTTTACACCATGTTAACTAAATTAAAAGCGAACATCAAGGGATATGGTTACGATTTTAACTACCCCTGCAGAGCTTTAAGTGGAGTATAGCCTGTATAGTTCAAAGAAGTCCATCGAAGGCTCCCAAAGGGGGCGGTGTGTGTATAATTTTGGTTGCGGGGGGAGGGGTAGAAGATGACGCCAAAATTGACGGCCTCTTGTGTAAGTGGCTACAAATGACTCAAATGGTTTTGATACTGGACAATTTGTGGTTTGAATTGCCTAAGCCGCTACACAGGGGAGATGATTGAAATGACTGCAGTTGCTCTCTATAGCTTTCGGTACCTTGAACTTTTGAATGGAACTGTGAAATTGGTCTCTGTTGCCTCCAGAAGCCGGTTGCATCAAAGATAGAGTGGTTAGTATCAAAGGTAACCTATGATAACGCAAATCACGGAACCGGTAACGCTATATTTGGATATATTTGGATATATTTTCTATAAGTATACAAAATAATAGAACTGTACTAAGAGTCTTGAGCAGATTTATTTATTATGCCTACAAATAGCTACAAAAACTATACGTAGTTGTTTAAAAATATGTCTCTGCTACGGAATTTTTAATGTTTGTTTAACCCTCTCACAAAATTTTATATACAGAATTCTTAAAAATCTTAACCTTATTCAGTGCCAGTCTTGGCTACCTATAACCATGGCCTTCATTGACAAGGCTATGATTCAACTCAAGTGAGAGTCGAATAACTTAATAATACAGTTGTTATTAAAATCAGTTCTCCCAACATATTTTTATAAATTAACATTAACATTTATTACAGTGTGTAAAAAAAGTCCGTTTGTTTGTTAATTAATTTGTTTATTTAATTTTATCGTTTGTTAAGACAAACAATTTACCTATGGGGAATGCTACTAACTCAACCCACATTATTTTTTGACGATACCAACAATTTCGAGTGTCCCCAAAAATGGGGAAGTTTGGGGGAAACTCAAAATTTTTAAATGCAAACCCCTTTTGAGTGACCCCTCATTTTAAAGAACTTTCAAAAAGTAGATGAATGGTGAAAATTGGAGGTCTCTAACGTGTTTCTATCCAAATTGGCAGCTTTTCAAAATTTTTAATACAACACATCCTTAAAACCTGGCGTCTAGAACATTTGGAGTTTTAATTCACCGTTGGTGACGTAAAAATGAAAAGAGTCTGGGGAAAATGTTATTAAATGTAAAAGTAGTCTCTTTTGGTGATATTTCAAATTTTGAGTGTCCCCCAAAAATGGGGGATTTTGGGGGCAACTCAAAATTTTCAAATGCAAACCCCTTTCGAGTGACCCCTTATTTTAAAGAGCTTTACGAAAATAAGCGATTGGTGGAGGTTGGAGGTCGCTAACGTGTTTCTATCATAATTGGCAGCTTGTCAAAATTTTAAATACGACTCCTAGAAAATTTGACAATCTGCCAATTTTGATAGAAACACGTTAGCGACCTCCAACCACCACCAATCGCTTATTTTCGTAAAGCTCTTTAAAATAAGGGGTCACTCGAAAGGTGTTTGTATTTGAAAATTTTGAGTTGCCCCCAAAATCCCCCATTTTTGGGGGACACTCAAAATTTGAAATATCACCAAAAGAGACTACTTTTTCATTAATTAACATTTTTCCCAGGCTCGTTTCATTTTTACGTCACCAAAGGTGAATTAAAACTCCAAACGTCCTAGACGCCAGGTTTCAAGGATGTGTTGTATTCAAAACTTTGACAAGCTGTCAATTTGCATAGAAACACGTTAGAGACCTCCAATTTTCACCACTCATCTACTTTTTGAAAGCTCTTTGAAATGAGGGGTCACTCAAAAGGGGTTTGCGCTTGAAAATTTTGAGTTGCCCCAAAAACCCCCCAATTTTGGGGGACACTCCAAATTTTTGGTAACGTCAAAAAATAATTTGGGTTGAGTTAGTATCATTCCCCAAAGGTCAATTGTTTGTCTTAACAAACAAAAAAAAATTAAGGAGGGGGGACGGACTTTTTTTACACACTGTATGAAAGGAAAATAAGCGTGTAAGAAGTCAGAAGTCAAAGAAAGACTCAGAAGACATGATACAGCTCAAACAAAACACAAACTTACAGCTTCATAGACCCTGAGGTTTATGGACCTGTAGAATTGTTAAAGTAATTGTTGGGAGGCTAAAACACAAGACACGCAAACAAACTCATTACTACGGACAACGGGACTGAGAAAAGCATGGACTGAGGGAGGCACACAAGGGAAACCTGAAGAATGGAACGTGAACAGAGCTCTGTATCTAGAGTTGAGTATACTGGAGAAATCAGTTAGGAAGTACATTCCAATTACAATAACATTGATGTTATGGTTTGAGGTAAAACCACAATGCATGGAGGATTCATAGTTTATTCTCTAGAGTAGAAACCAGTACCTGGTGGACCGAGCCTTGCTCGGTGTTATTTCATGTTTACCAGTTCATCCAGTTACTATAAAATATTTCAATGTCATAAAATTGATAAATAGAAACCTTTTTTATTGCTCCATGGACTCTTCATCCCACTTGCTGTATTTTCCCTTAATGGCTGTAGATTCCAAACAGCTGTTATGATTACTTCATTTGTTTACACTTTCCTTGTTTATTTTCGTTGCTATCACGGCAACCCATAAGGCTAATGTTAAAATTTTACAACTTTAAAATTCGATTTTTTTTCGCGATTAGATTTTCTCTGGCCAAGTAATTTGCATAAAAGACGTTTTTGAGTCATAAATTACTTATTTCCAGACTTTGAAGAAAATCCTCGGAGCCGTTTTTGAGATCGTTGTGCAAGCAAGCAAGCAAGCAAGCAAGCATACATACATACATACAAGATAACACTGCTCGTATAAGAGTATAGGATAACGCAAATATGTACCTTTTGAACTGCAGTTAGGTACCTGTGGATTTACACATACAAATAATACATAGAACAAAATGCTCAAGACTCTAAAACGAGGCCTTATTAAATTACTTCTTTTCAAAAAGAGAACGTATGAGTTCCGGCGCGCGGGAAAACTGCTAGACACATCATGACTCAAATGTGTTATTCAGAAACAATCCAAGTTGTCGTCTAATCAACTAGAAACTTTTTTCAACTATGATAAGGTGTAGGCCTATCGGGGGAATAAATTTCTGATAAAGAGTTTTCTTGAATTAAACTATAGGTGTGAACTATAGTTTACCATATAAATTTAAGAACAATTACTTCCATAAAACCATGAAATACAATTGAAGATAATTTCCAGCGACCAAATAGTACAATTTGTACTATGTGGTCGATGATAATTTCAAATTAAAAACAAATTATAATAAAAAATATGCAACAATTTAAAGATTTTTCAGAAAAGGTACATTGCATGCTGTTTGGTTGACGATTCTTCAATTAATATGAAAAAGGAATTGCAGTTATAACTAGTGGAATAAACAAAACATATATGTAAAAAACCCTAGTATAGTACACGATCTCTCTGTTTTTATCACAATAGTATTAAGGATCCCGCGAAAGACCACCATAAATGAAATTCCTTAAGGCCCTTATAGACGGGGACAGTAAAACGGTCAGAAGACCGGACAGTAGAGGCTGGTTCACAGTTGTTCCTTATGCTGATCATATGGGTTGACTCTGCCGCTATCTGCCAGCAATCACTGAAACCTCCTCTACTATCTTTACCATAAAGAACGAATGCATTTGGAGCAGTGATTTGAAAAATCCATTATCTAAATTTATTTTAAAACTTACTATAATAGTGAATTACTATTTAACCGGTTGTATATTAATTATATATTAATATATTAATGTTTTTGTGCAATTTATGAATATTGTAGCCACCCTTTTGCATAATAACATCAGGAAATTTTTTTGCTATAAACATTTGGGGGCTTTTAACAAATTGTAAGATATATGAGTGCTATACCAAAATAAATAATAAAATATAAATCTTTTTTATAACATACAAAAATTATAGCCTCTGGAGAAACAAATTTTGAACAGCTTATGTCAACTTTATTTTTATTTGTTTACGTTTAGGGGTGTAACAGGTTTATAGCGCTATGCAAAACCGGATTTTTTAACATAAAAATACAGTAAGAATTGTTTTCTTTCTAAATTTTGCCCCGTCAGGCAGTTATCTGTCTGTATGTTTTTCTCATATAATTTAACATTGCTTTTGAGCTATTTCAGGCATCTACTTCAAACTTTACACACATAAATAAGATTTTTTGTGATTTGTGAGCGATTTTAGCACAGAGTAACAAGTTCTAACTCGGCCCAAAAAATGAATAATAAAAATTTTCTGAAATTATTACAGAAATCTTTAGCCAACTATAGCATTTTTTCATTACAGTTCAATTGGCGATTGGCGATCTATTGCAATATAAATAATTAATGCGAAACACGTGTCCACTTAATATTACGATGACGAATTTTTCACAGTTAATATGTTTATATTTTCATAAGGTAACTTCTAACAAATTTTAAAATGTTTTGCATATTACAAAGGCCATAAATGTGAAATATTAAGCATATAAATATTATAAATATAAAAAGGTCCCCATTTTTAGTTGTTGGACAAGGTAGAAACTTGGTAATTTATTCCCAAATTTACACCATTATAGTCATTGATTAAGTATATTTTAAGTAACTAATTCAATTAGGCTCAAGCGATATGTTGAATTATATGAGAAAAATACATTTGGATAGCCGCCTTTCCCAAAACAATCTTCTATTGTACCATTTGTAGGATCCGGAATACCATGAAATTACGAAATTTTCAACGAAATAATCTGAAGTAATTTAATAAATAAAGGTGCGTATTAAATTTAGAAAATCCTGATGAGATCTACGCACTGAAATAATATGTTAAATACTAATTCGTTAAACATTTCATTACATCTTTTAAAATGTGCTCTTGCCCCCCTTTTAGTTTTATTAACGAATTTCCTTTTTAAACGTATCTCGTAATAACCACGAGACGTTTTAACGTTTTTTACGTAATAACCACATGTCGTTTGTTACATAAGAGGACAACGTCAATCAGCTGCTACATTGTTGTATAATATATATATAATATATATTTTGAAGTTGGCTTAAAGAGGACCTAATCTGGATCTGAACAAAATGGGCGCATTCAGCCGCAGTCACCGGTGGGTAATCTACTAACCTATTATGAGTGAGCGGTAGTGGTGGATGTAACACCTATACCGACCATTGTTGTGCATCCACCGATGTTGTGTTTACGGTGGATTCGGTAAGTAACCGGACATTGTTGATTGTCAAGATGCGGTGGATTTGCCTATTAGTGACTATGGTAACCGGTTAGCCACTGGTGACTGCGGCTAAACGCACCCATTGTCGGGCGATTCTACAGAAAAAACAGAAGTTCAATGTTACTAGATGCTTCTTGTCAGGTCGTTTTTTAAAACCAAATCAAGAAGATTTTTATCGTCACGTTATAAATCTTGTAAATTAATTCTTTTTAGGATATTATGCTTTAAAATCCAAAGTAACTAATGGTAATAGCCATAAACTAGATACTCCGTAATTTAGAAGTTTGGTCAGACTTTACTATACGTCCTAAATTTAAATTAGATACCTACAGAGGTTATAAATAAATATGTGAAAGGTATATAGAAACCAACCGAAAAATAACAAACAGTGGCGGATCCAGAGCATAAGTTCGGGGGGGGGGGCAAGTAGGATTTTGAGGGTAACCTTCCAGCGGGGTCTGGGAGGTACGGGGGCCCCCCCGGAAAATTTTTGAAAATTTGCACTGAAAACTCGTGTTTTTAAACAATCTAGAGACAAAAAACGTGCTCAATTTTCAATGAAAAACTACAGTTTTTTATTGGATTTATTTATTAAAGTGTAGGTAATTAGGGAAGAAAAGACTTGTTTAGAGGTTCAAGCCATAAGTTTATTATTTACAATACTTGAATACTTTCTCCAGAAAACTTAAAACTAAATAATAAGTTCTAGATCGGGACTTCTTTTTCTACCTTAGCATAACGCTCGATTACATTATCAACATTCACAACGATGTATGCAAAAAGACATAGTCCGTTCAACCTCTCTTCAACAATTCTTGTCCGTAACCAAGATTTAACCAGCTTTAAATTTGCCGTTTATCAGCGATCGGCAAACACTCAAGATAGTTTTTCACGGCCGATCGCAGTTCCGCAAAGCTAGATCGGCTATTTATTTATCCGCGATCGGCTGACACGCGCTATCGTATTACGCGGCCGTTCACGAATTCCGCAAAGTTTATTTAGCCGTTTCGATCGTTATCGCGGCCGATTGCTAGTTTTTATTTGCTATACTTTTTGCGGCCGATCACGAGTTTCTTAAAGCTGAATTTGCTGTTTATTCGCGATCGGCAAATACGCGCGTTTTTTGCGGCGGATCGCAAGTTTCGTGAACACTCTTGTTACGATTTTTCCCCACATTCTCGGGGGGGGGGGGGGCAATTGCCCCCTTTGGCCCCCCCCTTGGATCCGCCACTGATAACAAATGGATCCAGTTTCAAAACACCCTGTGCAAAAAATTGCGGCGGCCGGCGCGGCGCAGCGTCGCGATTCCGCGCGGTCACCCATCCAAGTTTTGACCATGCCCGACGTTGCTTGATATTTTTCTACTGTCCAGACTTCTGTCCAAAAATCAAACATGTTTGATTTTACTGTCCAGTATTTTTACTGACCGCTCGCAATGTTAATCGATAGGAGGAGACAGTAAATTAGTTCAGCGGACAGAAGAAATTTATGGAGCGCTAGTATCGCTCCGATTATTTTAACATTGATTTAAATGGAAGAGGAGCAATGTGAACAGGTCTCTACTGTCCGGTCTTCTGACCGTTTTACTGTCCCCGTCTATAAGGGCCTTTAAAGAGATTTAGAGGATTTGTTTTATGATTTAATCAGCTATTTCCGGTGATCGATTGAATGTTTCTGCAAAAATTTTAAAAGTTTTGGTGCTGCCGTTTTCTAGTTGTCGCAGGTTGACACACCCTCACACCGAAACATTTATGGTTAACGGATTTTCAAAATCTTAATTCTTAAAGGATTATTTAGAATCATTTATTGGTTACTTAATTACTATTGACAAAGAAGGATAATTATTGAGGTTTGCCTTATCAAAGTCCGAGTTTATTCTTTTTTCGTTTGCGTTTGGCACTTTACTGTTAACCAAAGAGGAAGGGATGGGCTATCCATTTCTCTCTCTCTGTGATAAAACATTGCAATAATAAAACCAGACTTAATATTTTACATACATCATATGGAAGTTTAAAATAGTCCTTTTCCGGACAATTTTCGGCCCGAGGGCTAAAAGTCGGCTGATTTGCTTGAAACGAGTGAACATCACAACTACAGTAGAGCGCCGATTATCCGAACTAATTGGGGACAAGGGTAGTTTGGATAACTGAATATTCGGATAATCGAACATGAGAAGACAACATTTTGAAATTATATATGTAACGCAATTCTTAGTAGTAAAAAGGCTAAAAAATGATCAAACAAAAATTATTCACGCAATTTTACCATGAAATCTATCAGAATACATTGATATCCCAGCGCAACGCGAATTTGAATTGCTTGAGAATCATGTTCAAAATATGAATTATTACGGCGTTCGGTTAACCGACGGTTCGGATGACCGACGTTCGGATAATCGGCGCTCTACTGTATTAGGGCATTCTAGGTTCCGACGACAGGCTAGTGGCGACCATATGATTTTCATTGATGTCTTTGCTTAGCAATTATGAAAAGAAGTTGTACTATCGCTCATAATCTCAAAGTTTTCGTATGCAAGTGTATCAAATAAATATTCAGGTGTTAAATACTACATAGGTTTTATTTCACTGTGGAATGTTGTCAAAAATAGTGATGTTCGACCTAGGCCAAAAGGGTTATTTACAGCTCTCGATCGTTTCAAAATCTCGACTTAGTCTCGAATTTGAAACCCGATCTCGAGCTGGCAAACCATCATTTTCGGTCCTATAGGTGCGAAACATACTGTTAGTACCTATCGATCTGAAAAAAACAAACCAAAAATAGTCTTGTCAATACAGTGCCTAATGTCCATTATGACATGGAAGAATGGTTGGGAGAAATAAAGAAAGCTATGTTTTTATAGTCAAGAATTTTGAAAGTCTTATGAATACCCGTTAGAGAAATGAAGGTGAAAGTCTGGTGTATTAGAAGCTGACCACCTTAACATGGTGACGAATGTATATTCTTTGAAAGCCGGTATTCAATAGAGTGCAACAGCCTGTAATTATTCTGCATTTTGTTTAGTAGAGAGTTTCCATGCAGGAATAACAACTATTATTATTAACTAGTTATAGTGATAAATGAATAACTGTCTGCATTCTGTCCATATTCAACACTGTTACACTGTGGGTGCATGGAGAAATAAAAAATAGATATATAAAGTTTGTTTGTAATTGGTTTATGTGGGTTTTGATTGCAAAATATGAGTTAATGTTTAACAGAGAATTCGCTGTCAATTTTATAAATGGAATCTCATATTCCAAATCATGACCCCTTTCCTATTAAATGTCTAGTAATCGTAAAAATATTGTTGTACAAACTAAATCATTACCATAGAGCGCTGATTATGAATATTTTTTTTAATCAAATGTTAACAAAACAACATGGCTAGGTACTGGTGACATACTTAGAAGCACACATCATATAAATATTAGAACAGTTATAACAAAACTATCAAACTAGAAAGTTGGTTTGAAAAGTGAAATTGCTATTTACAGTATTGTTTTAAGAATACTTACGGTGAAAAAAATATATCGATATTCCCCCACTGACAGAACTTAGCTCTGGTTTAGCTAAATCTGTTTAAGGTGTTGCCTAGCAGCTTTACTTATAATAGCGACGAACGTTTTCCATTAGATATATTAGATACATTACTTGAAATGATAATAATAATATCATTGTGGATTGTAAGCCTCCGGATACCAATAAATACTATAATGGTTTAAATACCTGTTTTATGGTATCCAATGTTGTACTATTGTGCAACTAGTTTCGACTTGATCAACAAATCATCTTCAGGCAAACAAGGATGTTAACACCTATCTTGTCATCTTCAGTTGAAGATTGTCGTCAGTTAATAATAAAAAATGAACATTCACAGACATGACGGACACTACACAAACACTTAAAAACATCAAACAGATTTTTCTATACGGAGACGATGCAACCCGGCGCGGTAGTAGTTCAGTCTAGACTCGACTACTACCGAGTCTAGAATCTAGACTATGACTACTATTATTATTATTCATATTTTTTTCAATTCAATTCAATTCGTTTATTTTCTCACATGCGTAGTTTTGTAAAAATAATAATTATAATAATAATAATCTATATAATTAATACGCCAACACGAAATTTGTCTTATGAACTCCTCCGTCATTTCTTAACTGATTTTGATCATTGACGGCTCATTGGAAAGAGCGTGTCGCGTAGATTTGCAAACTGGCCTTACATTTTTGAAAAAGTCCCTTGGGCTCTGCCCCATTGGCTTTTAAAGTTCCAATGTTATCCTTGGATCAAAATGTTCCAAGAGAACATAATTGTTTACATTTTGATCAGCTGGATGATTTAATTGCTGTTATTTTTTAATTTGTGTAAACATAACCCTCAAGACGGATCGTGTTAGCATGATTGTGTTTTAAATTTGTCGCCATTTGAATTATCGCTCTGCTAGAGTAGCGCACGATTCCGTGCGCTCGGATCCACTAGTAATGATGAAAAGATACCATAATCATCTTTGAAAACATTTTTTAAGAATGCGTTAATAATTAGCCTTTTGGTGAATTGTATTTTTTAACTCCATCAAATTTATGAGTATGCGTCCTGAGTGTTACAAATTTTTGGTTACTCTTTTTCTAATAAATACCAAGGAAGAAAGAAATAGTTATTTGTGCATCTAGAGACTAAAGTGCAACTTTTTCTCCGCGAGGGAAACTGTTGTCGCCCGATGGCGAAGCCGAGGACGACAATTTTCCCGAGGGAGAAAAAGCACTTTAGACCCATGATGCACACAAAATGTTTCCTCCACCTACACCATTAACAATAATTGTGACGTTACTTTCATTATGATCTTTTTCTCCTTTAAACTAGGCTAGATTAGAATGGCATATAAATATATAACATAAGCAATTAAAAGCAATTATAATTAAGCAATTTAAACAACCATTTATTCAAACTTTCACTCAATTTTTAATACTACTTTTTCTAAAGTATTAATTTTTTAAATACCTATCAAAATCTCTAGGTAACAAACTATCATGTTTAAAAAAACGTTCGGCCGTTCGGCATATTGGTAACAAGCTCTAAATCAGGTGTTTTTATATTCAGTGTTACCAACTTAATTCATACACATTATTACCTTATTATTACCTGGCTATTAAAATACATACGGTTTTGTTTTCTTAAGTTGAAACTCTGAAGTTCCTGAATTAAATTTAGAGTATGCAAATGAAAATCGACAGTGTTGCCACATTTTCTCACTGTCCATCGCAGTGTTGCCGGATATCTCCCCATGTATTTCTTATGAGATTACTTTTAGTCCCATGGGAGAAAAAGTAGATTACTTTTAGTCCCGTGGGAGAAAAAGTAAGTAAGTAAATCCCATGCAGTATAATTTATAAAATAATCTATTTCAGGGACTAAAAGACGACTTTAGATAGTAGGTGGAGGAAAATGTTTTTTGTCAGCAGTTAAATTCGTAGTATTGTGTAGGCCATAAAATAAAATAAAACCCAGCATGTAAAACTCAAAAGTAAAGATGCCCTGAGTTTTGAATTAGCAAATACCCTAGAAGAGTAAACATATAGTGAATGTCCCCTTATGCCTCGAATGCCCCCCAATGCCTTTACTAAAAACCTATCAAGAATCCGGACTTTTTGGCACCCGATATTTATTTATGGCCATGGACATCATATTTCTACATTCACTTTCAGTGATGAAAACTCATCAATAAACAAAATAGTTTTCTCAAAACGTTAAAACGATCATATCTTATCACCATCAACATCATTTGTCACACAATAATGTTTCAGAAAATGCAAGCAGGAAGCTTCACTTAAAACTAACTTAATTGCTTATTTAATTTGACAGGGTTCCACTGGGTACATTCACTAATCTGTTGTCCAACAGAACTCAGGCTCTCTAATTGGTATGTAGCAATTAACTTCAATTAGATGGGTCGAGATATCTTATAGGATCCCCTTTACTTTACCAGTGCAAATTGCTCGAATGCTAGTAACTCAACTTCCTTCCTGGTAGTAACATAACTATTTTTTATCGTTTATGGATATGTCTATAGTTCCTTCTATAATTTATGAATTGACTTTTGTCATGTTTTGCAGCGTACATACTAAAAATTCTATTTATTTCTGAATTTTCAATTAAGTGTGTCTGTTTGATTCTGTGTGTGGAATCAAATATATTATTTCTGCAATAAATGTAATATTTCTGTTTGTTATCGTGAAAATTATTATTGACGTATGATTAAATTGCTTTTATAAAAAAAATGCTAAAATGTATTTTTTACCGTAAATAAATTGTTTTACAACAAACATTATACTTAAAAGCACAAAGCGAATTTCAAATGCTAGTATCATATTCCACCTTAACATAAGCGATGTCTAAATTATGCAAATGAATCAAAATCAATTCAAGCAATTTAATTTAAACTAGTAAGTTTAAATTAAATTGCTAGGGGGCCCATGCGCAAATTGGGCATTTTAATATTATTTCTGTTTGTGAGAAGCCCACAGTAAGAATATATTGTATGGCTTTAAACTTACATTTATTAATGAAATTAAACTTTTCAATTGAAATATAAAGGTATCAACTTAATAAACAAATGCCAAACTATTCAAAACACACACATTATTCATCACCCAAGCACTATATATTAGAATTTGGTTGTTTTCTTGAACAACTGTGGGACAACGGAAGTTTTTCTAGGGGGCTCATGTGCAAATTGCGTATTTTAATATAATATGTTATCCTGATTTTCAATTAGCCTTTTTCTCTTAGCAGTTCTCTTTTCTTGTCGACTCGTCGACTCGTTTTTCTCTATACCTTCTTCTTCTTCCTGTGCCAGGGTTTAATTTAAAATATATTTATAATCTTTCGATCGTGGATCTTTACCAAAAAGAATGATTTACCTGCCTCAATTTGGCTAATTCATCAAGTAGCCCAAATTCATTTTCATTCGCTGTATCGGATCTTGTTTCAGTTGCAGACAATCTATTTTTCTTAACATTGTGGCTGGATAAAAATTTCTCAAGGTGATCAGCTCCTAAATTACAATCACATATTAAAACCGTGATAACGCAATTACATCTCAATCGTAAAAATCAGTTAAGTATGACGCCTGAAAAAGGGATGTAACAGAGAAAACCCTTATTGTATTAAGTATATAGATACACACCTGATTTAAACCTGATTTGTCAGCTAAAAAGTTTGTCTAAAATGTAATTTCTTTTAAAATAAGGGAAGCCTAAGGGTACAGTTTTACTTTCTCCCCCCTATGCCCTATACATAGTATATGGAGAAAGTATTGTTTTCGTCAAAATTTTCAGTTAAGTTTTTAGTTAATAGATTTGTTTTACTGCTCCCTGAATCCAAAAAAGTTGTTTTTGGAGAGGTGTCTGTCCGTCCGTGTGGAATGTGGATGTGTGTGTGGATGTAAACAAAGCCAGTGGTCCGATTTTCATGAAATTTGGCATGTAGGTATAAAGCCGTGGTATCTCCAGGTGTTTTTTCATTTTTTATTTTTACTCGTATTTACCCCATAAATACCCATAAAAACGACAAAAATCCAAATTTCTCAAAAACGGCTCAAACGATTTTGATAAAAATTGCATGGTTTTTAGTGCTTAAGATGACAAACAAAATAAAACCACCCGAATGTCTGTAAAAGTTTAGGTTCAGAAGTTATGTGTGAAATTTAAGTGTTAAAAAATTCTAATTTTTGAAATTTTTTAAAATTTGTAACTTTTAAAGAAAACATACTTGCAACTATTAAATTTGGCATGAAAAACTAAATAATCCATTATCTTGAATTATTAGTCTACGTCAACTGGTTGCGGAGATAATTGATAGTTTAGTTTGGCGGTAAACGCAGTACGTTGTCCAATGTTATTCTTATGGAAAATATTTAAAAAACCGATATCTCCGTTATTTACCAACCAAATTTGATAAAATTTGGCATGTATTTGTGTGATAATGAATTGTTAATTTGTTTTATTTCATTATATAAATTTTATAATTTCAAATTACTTTAAGGGAGAAAGTATGTATCAGTTTCCTGATACCGTTT
The DNA here is from genome assembly GCA_035578135.1 of Flexamia atlantica. Taxonomy (NCBI): domain Eukaryota; kingdom Metazoa; phylum Arthropoda; class Insecta; order Hemiptera; family Cicadellidae; genus Flexamia; species Flexamia atlantica. The sequence continues at coordinate 16,392,137 of JAQJVK010000016.1, read as the reverse complement.
ATTAAGTTATATGACATTGTTTCCAGTTAGAAAAATTAAATGCGAAATTTCTTATTACCTATAAGTTCGCTCTCTGAAACCCCTCATCAGTATTATTATAAATACGCACATGCATGGGCATCAAACATGACAACAACGGCGTTATATAATTTACGTGATTCTGACAATATATTTCTAGTTCCTTGTTCCCTTTTCCACGTAATTCCAGGTTCCGCATTGTGGAATATTCGGTAACTCAATAACGAAGTAGGTTCCTCACTGGATAAGTAGTTATATTCTAAATTGTGTTCCGATAACCCATAATTGCACGGCAACAATGCATACTTCCTTCCGATAGACTATCCCGTAAACTCATCAGCACTTCCCTTCCATTGAGCCGATAGGAGAGGAAGTCTTTATTACGTTTATTAATTATAACAAGTGAGGAGGGGTCTGCAACCGACGCGTAATATCAGGTTTTGGTGTGAAACAACATTTTCTGTAATTACACAATATGTTAACACTGAGTAATTATTAGTTACATTGAGGATGTTGTTGTTAAGAGTATGTCAGAACTACCTATACTCGTAAAGGGGTTTTTAAGTTGATTATTAACTACAGTAGTGTACGATTGAAAAGTGTTTTTACTACATGACTGATTACTGCAACGGGGTGTTGAATGACTCCTTGGCAAGTAATAACTAAAGTTACTTTTAGTCCATCTATTTGTAGATCTCAAAATCAATTTGTAAATCAAAATACCATTAAATCTCGGAATGAATTTGATTATTATTAAATTATCACTTTTGATTCGTTTATCATCTACAAATCCTCCAATCTCAGGCTTTCAGTGCATTTGCCGTTTTTCATTCTGTGGTTGCAAACACGCTTGAAACAAGCAAGTTCCTGTCCCGTTTCCGGTTTCGACGGACGCGCGTTTCCGGGAACGCGGTTAACGCAAGGTGATCGAATCTATTGTTCTATCGCTGACACAAAAACCCGTGTCTTGCGTGTTGCCTGTGAACGATTTCCTTTCTCTATTAAAGAGTCTAAAGGCAAGATAAAGATTTAGAGAACAATAAAGGCAAGTGTCACACCCTCTAAAATTTGGTACAAAGAGTCAAAAATCAATTGATAAATTGTCGACTTTTAGACAAGCAACGTTTCCTCCACATAAGCAGATTTATTGATCAGTCATGATAATGTATTTTCTCGCCAGCATATCATTTAAGGTCAATGCAGTTGCTGAATTTCTCAGATATTCTCTCTTCAGTTTTGGATCACATGCTTGGTTTTCAGACTTTGAAATCAAACTAAATAATTCCAACCCTAAAAATTTTAAATTTCTGGATTTAAAACGAGAATATTTTAAAACTTACATTGAATTGAATAGAGTTTACTCTTAAGTATACCTATAAGAAATTAATAATGATGCATTAAACGGTGATCATAAGCGCTTTGGTTATGGTAGAAGTGGGCCTAAACTTCTTTCGCAGCCTTTCCTACAATGCAAGTGATTGTGCGCTAGTGATTGTTCGACCTTGTTCATGTCACAGCCAATTCGCGCCTCTATCAGGTCAGTGACTGTAAGCTCTTTATCGCTTTAGTTGCCGACTTTTCCACCGCTTTCTCTCATCAACACATTTGACACTACAGCGATTGTTTTACCCATGTATCAAGTCTTGCAGTTTAAGCCCTAACCATCCCAGTTGCATTCGAAAAGTTCGTGAAACATTTCTTTAGGTTGCAGGTGCCTAATGTAATTGGAAATTTGAAATTCATTATAAGAGCCAACATGCTCATAGTCTTCAAGTAATTCAAACGCATTTTTGTAGCATTAAATGCCATTTCAGTGATAACAATCGTGAAATTTAAAAATTTTGGGTTTCAAGAATGGGCTCCTGCTCCTGCTAAGGAATTTGAAGTTAATTTGCGTGAGGGCATGCAGGAGAAGCATGAACACTAACCAGCTTGACGCACAATTTTGGAAACTGCCTCTCCTGCACGAGCCCGGGGTCACGACCCGCCTCTGACGGACCGCGGGGCTCTCTACCTCCCTCTGTGATTACCTCCATGAAAGCTGACCGGACTGCTGTGCTGGGAGGTTGCGTCAAGAACATTCGATCTCGTCTTTACCGCGAGAGGGAAATTACCATTCGGATTGCTATTTCGTAACTATGAAATAGGTAATTTAGATCTGAGGTCTGTGGACTAGACTGATTCATGATCAAATGTTTTATAAGCGAGTGAAGGCTTTAATGATTTTAGCTGAAGCTAACTCTTTTTTACTTATTCTGGGAAAAAATGCTTTAAAGAAAATAATACCTAGTTTAATACATGTATTCTTTGTAGTAAATACTGAGATGGATACAACACAGTATGGGAGCTAATAGTGTGCTTTTAGTGTCCTCAAATACAGGGTGTTTTTTTAAAACGCAACCCAAAACTTTGTTTTGTCAGTGAAGGATTATTTCCCCCCAAGATCCCCGGATTTGACCCCACTATATTATTTTCTTTGGGGATACATAAGGCCTAAAAAACAATTCACAGTATATTCAGTACCTCAAAACAAACAAAACAAATGTAATGCAAGGAATTCAAAGAGGTACCTAGCAACACGTAATCGGGAATTTGATGGAGAGAGCATAACTTCATACAAATGCCACTGGTGGATTTTTTGAGCACATAAGGTAAACTAAATGTGATACGACTTAAATAATAGATTGTATAAAACGTAAAGATCCATAAAACAATACTTATTTCATATTTTTATATGTGCATTATTCAATCTTAAAAATGGGTTGCATTAAAAAACACCCTGTATAGCTCAAAAAACAAATTAGCATTTGTAAAATCTATAAAAAATAAATCCCAGTGATTGAAAATTGTAGGTGTGTGACAAAAATTAGATATTAAATTCAATGAATATTCAAACAAAGATCGACGATTAAACTAATGTAAGTTTTGTTAGATATTAATGTGCTGATACTAATTTAATATAGTATGGAGATGCCAACCCAAAAAATGAAAAATTATAGATGTAATGATGAAAGATACTTATGTTCACTAAATCCCTAAATGAATACAAATTACGAGTACGAGTGCACTAATTAATAATCGTGACATAATTAATAATCGTGTAACCTTGTAACCAAGCCCAATTGATTATATCGCCAAGGTTATTGGCAACACCTGGGACTAGTGAATTCAGGCAATGAGGAGTTCAAGGTTCCCGTGTTTCTAAAGCGCAATCAACTAACAAGTGGATAAAGTTTGGAACCTTCATTCCATCTTTTTCAGGTCTAATCAGGATCGATCTGATGTACATTCTACTTGAGTACAAACACAGTTTGTTTATCTACTAGTGTACCTCTCGCCGCCCCCCCCCCCCCCAGGAATGGTTGGTATTTCTCTCACGTCGCTGTCTCTTCCCTCCTCCATTGACATAATAACGGGTCCGACCGCGTGCTGCGCCTTCCCGCGTCTTCATCTGCATCCACACCTCGCGCCTGTCTTCCGCCCGCCCGGCCGGGTGACACGTGGAGTTCCTTATACAGATGCAATGCATTTCATACTATCCATTTTAGTCATTTGGTCTTTGCAGTGCAAGCACTTTGTTTTCGTATTTATAGAACCTAGTGTCCCTGTACGACGCGACGCTTGTTATTTATACACTATTACTATTGTCGCTCCGAAACTTATTTCAAGACCTGGAATTTGATGTTTCCCCATAAAAGTAAATAAACTGCTCCGGGCGTTAATACCAACAAAATGTTTCCCTATTATCCACCTCGCACCACGCAGACCCGGTCGTCGACTGCCGCCACGTCTCGTTCCAGCCACCAAAGTCGCGTTAGCGCGGGCCACTGCCGTCACTGCCGTCGTTTGCGTAGCGGCCCCGGGCTTTCGCCGCCCACGTCCCGCGGCAGACGCGCGCTTTCGGCCGACGGATTACCTAGATCAGCCGATACCCCGGTATCTAGGTTACGTCAGTCTTTGTCGGAAAGTGGGGAGATAATGGCCTTTAATACTGACGAAGTGACCTAGAAAGATACTTCGAAGAAAGTGTTCTAAGCGTTTAATATGTTGTGGGTAGTAGAGTCACTGTCATTACGTATAGAAGTAAGGACTATGTGTATTTATTTGACCGTACAACTTGATACATCCTACATCAAAAGGTTAGTTCTAGAAAAATATTGATTACTATATTTTTTTCTTAATATCATTTACTTTAAGTATGAGTAAATGGGTTGTATAAACAGAAGAATGATGACTTTTATAAATTCAGTTAGAAAATGATATAATCGTCGCAGCAATCCTGCAAACTCTTAAACAAATGTTCAAAACTTTATGTTTCAAAGCGTTCAATGAAATGTATATTTCTTCTTCCTATTGCATTGAATACTGAATACAGAAAATGGTATATTATGTACTGTAATGTTTAATTAAAATGTGTAGCATAGGTAGCCTAATCCGCATTTATTTCTGGAAGGACGTGTTATTGGCTAACTGATTTGCTAAGGAAACCAACAATCGTTACTCAGGATTTTCCTTGTGACGTCACACAATTAAGGCGAAGAACTTACGTCATGCAAGAATAATCACAGTCTGGAAACACTTGATGAAACAATTTCGTTTTCACTTAATTTATGTCGTTAGCAGGGTCATGAAAACAAAACTTGTTTGTAGTCGAAGACTTGGAACACATCCGTGGTTGTTGTTCCTCACGCGAATCCCACATTATCAATCCGCGTCCGCCGCGACCGTCTGCTTCAGTTGTGGGTTTAATAACTTGCTTGTATTTGTTGACCAGTGAGTTTTGTTTGCGAAATTTCGTTTTCTCCTGTAATTATAATCTTTTTATCCGAGTCTGCACGGTTACCTGATACACGCAATGGATAATGAGTGGAATTGCAGAAATTAAATGCTTCGGACTGGAACTAAGTGAAAACTCTGCCAAATATAGGTTAATCACATCATAATAACAAATTTCTTTTATAACAAAAATATGTTTTATATAAATTTATTTCAATAAATTATCTTATATGTACATATAAAAATTACATTTCGGACCAAATTACCATTCATCCATTTTATCGGGACCATCCCCAGTTTTAACGAATTTCCCCTATAGGGGAGAAGCTATTAACGTTGGTCTCATGGTAAGACCTAAGCCCGAGACCATGACAACTGTTTGTTTTGGAGGTCCAAGGATAAAAAAAACCATTCATTAAAACTTTATAAAATTTGGTATAGACATGTAAAGTGGCAATCAATTGGACGAGTTCGTAAACCAGCCCGAACTGGAAGGGGGGGAAGGGGGATAACCCCTCCCCCAAACTGGGTTTTTGGGCTTTTCACATAGAAAAGTAATAATAATCCAATTTTGGGTAGCACAGTTGAATTCAGCTCGAAAACATTTGGTATTTTAATCATTGCTCTACATCCATTGGCTACTGTGGTATTAAAAGTGGTAAACACAGTCCGTTGACCCACTGTTAACCATATGGGAAATGTAAAATTCTATATCTCGCTTATTTCTCAACATATCTTAATAGAAATTGGTTTGTGGCTTCATCAGGATGAGATCTAATGTTTATTAGTCTAAAGTCCCCAATATTTCCATTTTCATGGCCGCAAACCTGCACTCATTCGCCCTTTTATCCTTAAGGGAAATAAAAATATCCACATCTTCCTCATTTCTTAACATATCTTGATACAATTTGATATATGGCTTCTTCTAATTAAGATATACTAAATATTGAACTCAGTTTTAACATACTTTTTGCAGCAACCTGCATACTCATTTCCTAATTTATTCTTATGGAGATTACTAGAACATGTCATATCTCGCTATGTTGGATTGAATTTTTTTGTTCTTTCTGAATTCGCAGAGAATGGCGGTCTGCTGCAAGTGGAGTATTTAAGTCAGTATCCCGGTATTCCTATAAAAGGGCTCTTATAGGGTAACACAAGGGGTTAGCGTAAAAATCCTGCACCTTTTTATACAATTTAGCCGACAGTAACTTATGGTTTAGCTACTTGATGTGTATAGAAGATACCAGTAGAACTAAGTTTGTCTGAAGAACCAACTATGTATTCATGTAGAACACCCGTAGTTCAGCCATTAAATATGACCGCCGTTAATGAATAAATTGCTCTATAATTTCTATAATATTAATCGATTATGGAAAACATTTTACTATCTTATACCTATTTACGTTCTTTGTTCAAGTTTACTCTCAAATTATGGAGTATTTTACTTTTAAATGTGACTTATCATAGAATTGTCTTTTGATTTGATTATATGAGGAATAAACATAATAACATTTTCCAATCAAGCCAGGCTTTTTGTCGCTATTGATATTGTAGATGCTTATGGGAACAAAATCAAAGACATCTAGGCCTAATACAGGAACCGTTTCAGAGCGAATTCAACCAGTTATTGGGCCAAGGGTCCACCTACAGCCCCCGGGAGCGGACCTTTCAATTACCCACGCGACCGATTGACATGAATTCGAAAGCCACCGACTATCGGCCCCATTCGGTATGGATTATTCGATTTACTGAGTGGAAACCTGAACCAGCAAAAAGCATTTAACAATGTCAACGTGCACATGAGTGTATGCACCTTCTTATAATTTAGTAGGTAAAAATAATATCTTAATGTAGATATTGTTATCATATTTGTCGCCTTTCAACCCCCAACAGCCACTTGTCAATGAAGATTTATTAGGCTATATAATATTCGATTGAAAATGCCTTCATAACCAAATCAACTAGTTTTCAAATTTGACAGGAAGAAAAACGAGATTCAAGCAGTATCTGGCGGAAATTAATCTTTTAATTCAGTCCCTGCCGAATTAAGCAGCGGACGTCCTGATGGAAAGTCAAAGCGACATTTCGGTGTAGACGTCCGCCGTCGTCACCTCGTTTTTTGTGACTTCTGGTTTGTTCCAGAAATAAGTCGTGAAGTGCGAAAAAGGTTGGGGAGTTTTAAATTAGTTTACTTTTCGATTCCACTAAATTAATCTAAGAAATTAGATGTAATAAAAAGTATAACTTCCCAAATAATGATATATTGTGTAACTCAAAATAAAAAAGGCAAGCAAAGTAACATTTAAATTAGCCTGAGTAAAGGTTTTCTATTTATTTTGGTTTTCTTCATTTAATCTGGACTAATATAAATAACTTTCCCTACAACAAAAAAACAAAACACTAACCGGGAACTTGTGGTACTGCACATAAGACCATACAATGCGGAATATATGCCGTAGCATTTGCTTATAATCAATGACCGTCCACTGATGGACAAACTATTAAGTATAGCTACAGTAATGAGTTCTTTTCAATAGCTGCAAGAGTAGAACGGCCTAAAATCGAATCTTCGGTGTTGTTTGAAAAATACTGTAATATAGATAATTGAGAAATACAAATAGGCCTAATCGAAAGATATAGGAATAAACAGGGTCAGTGCGGTGGAGGATGGTAAGTAGTTCAGCGGTAATGGTTGACAGTTTGAGAGAACGACGATTTTCAGGTTGACTTGTGAGACTGCGGTCTCATTATTGTGGACAAGGCAGCTCTGTCTGAACTACTTTGGTGTTAAGGATAATATTTTTACAATGTAATAAATTGTTTGAAAGAGTTGGAAAAACACGTTTCTTCACACGCGCCGATTAGTTGTTTTTGCCAATTTATTTGAACGTTCTGAAATTCGCGTTCAACAACAAATAACATTGAAACCCTGACGGTAAGTGTTTGAAAGTTTATAAATATTTATTCGAAAGATAACGTATTGTATGTTTTACTACTCACATCAAGAAAATTTCCGAGACAATTTTTGAACCGAGAAATTAAAAACCAAATCCATACTGTTTATTTATGTAAATACTCATCACAATGGTCTCAAAAGTTGTCTTAAGAGTATTAATAATGAAAGCACTCCAAATAATTAATTATGGTACATGTATTTGTGTCCTTAGAGAAAATGTTGTCATAAAACTAATATTTTTCCTAAGATTTTCTCACCGAGACCTTTCATTAAAGTAAGGAAAAAGGAAAGGTAAAGGGTAAGGAAAAAAGATGATGGGTTCAGACTTACCTATGGTTTTCTCAAAAACCACGGGTAGTTAGGGCTTTATATATATATATATATATATATATATATATATATATATATATATAATTCCGTAAGTCAAATTTTTGTAAAGAAATTGTGAGTGACTGGATGGCCGTAGAAGGATGGGAGGGGTCTTATTTTAAAGGTCTTGACGTGAATTTTGAGGGAAAACTATTCATTTTTCTTATTTTTTTACCATAAATTCGCAACAGAATAAAACTTTTCCCATTAAAACAACATGGGGTTTAATTTGTTTACATCTTTTGAAATTAAAACAGCTGTGCCACAGAGTTGTATCTATATTATTAATTCTGTAAGCGATTTTTTTCAATCAAAATTGTGAGAGTTTGACAGCTCGCAGGATGATGGGAGAGGGCTCAAATTAAAGGTCTTGGTCCCAGGGGGTCGGGAAAAATATCAGATTATGTCCAAATCTACCAGAAAATGAGAAATAACGAAAAATACCTTCCATTTAAAATGCATTGGGATTGAAAAACGTCTGCTTTGTTTACATTAAACATGTGGTGCTAATGCTTGATTCAAAGCCATATGGTAGATGTTGACATGTGAGATTTGTTTCAAAATGCAGCTAACTATGCACGTTCAATGTACTATAACAAAAATATTTTAAACTTAAGATTTTACAATTTTATATTAACTAAGGGTTTGAGTTTTTTCATAATTTAAAATTATAAAAAGTTAAGTACGTTTGTTTAGTTTATGTTATAACGATGCAGATTTAATACCAAGTGATTTATATAATATATAATTACGTAAGGAAAAGTTTTGCGCCGAAATTGTGGGCGTTTGGAAGGTCGCAGGATGATGGGAGGGGGCGAAATTGAAGGTCTCCATCCCAGGGACTCGGGGAAAATACTGAAATTGCTTTAAGCTTGCCATAAAATGAGAAATAACGTAAAATAGCCGTCATTTAAAAACATTGGGATTTAAAAGGTCTGCTTTGTTTACTTGAAACCAAATGCTAGATATAATCATAATTTTGTGGACCTAAAAGCCTATTTTCTAAAAAGCTATTTTGTACTATAGTAAAGAAGGATTTTGCTTAGGGGCTATTAGCCCCTTCAAGCCTCTAGTATATATATATATATATATATATATATATATATATATATATATAGAGAGAGAGAGAGAGAGAGAGAGAGACAGAGAGAGAGATCATCCTTTATAGTGGAAATCCGTATTACCGAATAAATAACCTAAGGAATGGCCAAAGAGATCATAATATTCCGGCCATAGACCAAACCGTTACATACTTTTCCTAATCGTCCGTGAAATTTCAGTTAGCATTCCGCGAAACAGTCCGAGGGTGGTATTCTATGAAAGGCAGCATTTCGATCCGCATAAGTCATTACTATTTTACAAACAGATTTGACCATTTGTCCCTTCAATACGTCGCCGACTTTCTCACAATCCGAGGAAAATCGCAACCTTGCCCCCCCCCAGAAATGTCCAATGACCTCATCACCATTCGAACATGACCCATTAAGTATACGTGGGTCATAGATGTTACATGGCTTTTCCTGGAATTGGCACTTCGCTCTTTCACGATCATTGGACCGCTGTTTAAGTTCCCAGGTAGAGAAAAATTGAGATGTGAAGTCAGCGAGGACATTCTCTGCTCGCTGTATGAAGTATTGTTCGATTTTACTGCAGAAATAGTGCACTTGGTTGTGAATTGTTTATTCTTATAAGAATTACGTTTACCACCATTGTTCGCCTGTTGTATGAATACCCCCGTTGCAACAGACCTGCATACTCAGCGATAGGGGTGTGCGAATACTCGAGAATCGAGCTTTTTTCGAGCCGAGTATACACTACTCGGCTCGACTCGACTTATTGCAAATTACTCGAAAGTTCGAGTCGAGTAGTCACTCCCGCCGTTTACCCGAAATCGGCACGTGCGAAAGAATATTACGGCCATTTTTCACAATGTCAATCCATCTTTAACGAATATAACTGAATCCTCGTTTGTTATAAACTTGAAGTAAAAAGTTCTTTTTAGTTATTAAAGACACATAAATTTTGATATCACTCTATCTTTTCTAGTTTGAGGATAGTTATTGTTACATCTTGTAAAAAAATGATTCTTGTTATATTTTAGAAACCATTCCAAATAAATAAAAACTTAGTTTTTTTGTTGACAGTTACATCAATAAAAATGTACCTGTGTGAATAACTCAAAGGAAATATTTTAATCATGAATTGAGTCATGTAATTAGTCACGGCTTATAATTAGTGTTTTCATTTCATTTCAAACCCCAGGTAAGCATTAAACACAAATTAGGCTTGAAAAATATATCAAATCAAGAATTATTGTAAGTTTAAGTAAAAGGTTTTCTTTCTTTTGTTTTGGTATCATTTATTTGCATATCTGCTCTTAGTTCAATTACTCTTTTAAGTTTAATTACCTCGAAATTGTAATTTGTATTTGAGTAATGATAATAATATTTTACCATTATGTAGCAACATGATGACTATTATATTATAAACTTAAAAAAAACTTGACTCGAAAAAAGCTCGAAACTCGCGCGTATTTTTCAAAACTCGGCTCAGCTCGACTCGACTTCAAAAATCACTACTCGCACACCCCTACTCAGCGAATTTAAAATGCGTTAAAACATATTTCAATCCAACATGGCAAGATATGACTTGTTTTTGTAAGCTCCGTAAGAATAAAATGGGGAAAGAGTATGCAGGTTTGCTGCAACAGGTATGTTAAAACTGGGTGGTTTTAATTCGATATTTAGTAGAATTGAACTAGAAGAAGCCATATACCAAGTTTGATCAAGATATTTTAGGAAGGAAGATATAAATTTTGTTAATTTCCCATAAGGATAACATGGGGAATGAGAATGCAGGTTTTCTGTCACAAAAATGAAAATTAGAATCTTTATTGCCATTGACCAATACAAGCATTGAAATAGGCATTGTCAAGTTTACAAACTATACATGACATAAATACACAATACATTACAGATTAAAAATAAACCAAATTTCGATGGTTGTGTCAATGAATTCTTTAAAAGAATAAAAAGGATGCTGTAAAAGCCATGAGTAAATTTTTGACTTGAAAGTAGAAATAGTGGCCTCTAAAAGTGGTTCGGGCAGCTTATTATAAAATTGTATACAGTTAATTCTGAATGAATTGCCAGTCAAAGCGAGCCTGTGTTGTGGGATGCCTAGTGTCCTTTTTCCTCTTATATTGTGGCTGTGTATATCCTGCCGAGAGTGAAATTCATGAATATTAGTTTTGGTGTACAATAAAACATTGTAAATGTAAAGATTTTTCACTCCAAAAATGCGGAAATGAACAAAAAGAGGTTTGCAGTGCTCCACAGGGCCAGCTCCTGATGCCATTGTACGAACTATTTTCTTTTGAAGTATTAAGATACTGTGAGTTTGAAATGAGTTACCCCATGTGATAATACCGTATTAAATGTGAGATTGAAACAATCCAAAATATGCTAATCTTAAGAAATCTATGCTGACTAGAGGTTTCAATTTCCAAAAAAAAGATATATCACTCTTGAGAGCCTTTGTTAAGGTTGCTGATGTGTACTTTCCAATTAAGTGCTGTCAAGATGAAATCCCAATAATTCAACAGTATTTTCAGGTTGATCTGGCAAAAGAGAAAAAAATATGCTTTGGGTCTTTGATTCATTACAAATAAGTTTGTTGGATGAAAACCAGTTCAAGGCAAGATCATTGGCATGCTGGATGTTTTGTGCAAGGTCATTCATGAAGTTATTAGCTGCAAAGATAGTTGTGTCATCAGCATAAATTGAACAATCTACAGGAAGATTTTGGGGCAGATCGTTAATTGCAACAGTGAATAGAAAAGGGCCAAGGACTGAGCCCTGGGGAACACCTGCCTTAATTTTTGCTACTGTGGAGCTTTTACCTTTAACACAAACAAACTGTGATCTATTAGTTAAATATGAGCTCAACATGTGCAAGGCGTTACCATGTAAGTATTAGGGATTGTAGACTAATATACTCTAGATCTCATCTAGATGAAGCCACAAACCAAGTTTTATTAAGATATGTAGAGAAATAAGCGAGATATAGAATTTTACTTATTTCCCATGTGGTTAACGGTGCCTAAAAATATGTGATCATTTTTATTTTTCTACGTGAAAAACCCCCAAAAAACCCCTTTTTGGGGGATTTTATCGCCCTTTACCCCTCATCCGATGGTCCGATCAGGTTGGTTTTCGAACTCGTCCGAATAATTACTACTTTATACGTCTTTGCCAAATTTCATTCCGATCGCATAATTTTTGCGAGAGTTATCATGATTACGGACACTTATATATATCTTAGCCACATGTTGTAATTGGGCATTTCATGAAGTGTCCAGTGCTAACCGGGCACTTCATTCGAACGAATGGTGTTTTTTGCTTCTGGTGGCCCTGAAACGAAAAGTTATCATGGTCTCGGGCTTAGTTCTTACCATGAGACCTACAGAAATAGCTTCTTCCCTATAGCGGAAATTCGCTAAAAGCTTCATTTTACTATCAACGAAATGCGATGTTTTTGAATAAGGGAGTTATATCTGAATATTTTGAATTCACTCTAAACTTGGTTTTATAAAAGCTTGAAATCAACAACAATTTGTATTTTTTTATTTACTTTCACCCAAGTTCTGAATTTTAACATTGAATAGGCCTACCCTATCTGAAAAATTCAATCTGAAAGTTAAATCTGATACATCTTTCATATACAATACTGATTTGTTTTTATCTTCACATACAATACTGGACAGTAAATAAAAAACGAGACCGACACCAACAGATTTACAAAAAGTTTTTATTGTACTACGTTCAAAAAATACTTTTTTCCTCCACCTGCTATCTAAAGTCGTATTTTGGTCCCTGGAATAGAATACTAAAGTACTAGTTTATACTCCATGGGATTTACTTACTTACTTTTTCTCCCAAGGGACTAAAAGTAATCTACTTTTTCTCCCATGGGACTAAAAGTAATCTCATAAGAAAAACATGGGGAGAAATCCGGCAACACCGCGATTGACAGTAAGAAAATGTGGCAACACTGTCGATTTTCATTTGCTTACTCTAAATTTAATTCAAGAACTTCAGTGTTTCAACTTAAGAAAATAAAACCGTATGCATTTTAATAGCCAGGTAATAATTTTTTTTGTATGAATTAAGTTGGCAACACTGAACATAAAAACACCTGATTTAGAGCTTGTTGTTAGTTGTTACCAATATGCCGAACGGCCGAACGTTTTATAAACATGGGCGTTTCTTACCTACAGATTTTTGGAGGTATTTAAAAAAATTAATACTTTAGAAAAAATAGTGTTTAAAATAGTGTGAAAGTTTGAATAAATGGTTGTTTAAATTGCTTAATTATAATTGCTTTTAGTTGCTTATAATTATGTTATGTATTTATATGCGTTTCCAATCTAGCCTAGTTTAAAGGAGAAAAAGATCATATGAAGGCAACGTTATATTGTAACAATTATTGTTAATGGTAAAGGTGGAGGGAAAATTTTTGTGTGCATCATTGGGAAAATTTGGTGTGCTCCCTCGGGAAAATTGTCACCCTCGGCTTCGCCATCGGGCGACAACTGTTTCCCTCGCGTAGAAAAAGTTGCACTTTAGTCCCTATAGATGCACAAATAACTATTGCGCCCAACCTTACTTCAAATCATCCTTACGTTATTACTTTAATATTAGTAAATATATTTAGTTTTTTGAGGCACTGTATTTGATGACTCTACTCGCCTTGATCTCCGTTTGTTGGCGAATTTCCCCTACAGGGAAGAAGCAATTACTGTACCGTAGGTCCATGCTAAGACCTAAGCCTGGGGGGGCCATGACAACTTTTCGTTTAAGGAACACATAAGAAACGATTATGCCATTTGTTCAAGTTTGTTTACCAATAACCATATAACATATCTGTAAGCGCTCTTGAAAAGAATATTTAATTCTAACGAATTTTGTTGCAGACATATAATTATTTGGACAAATTCGAAGTCAGCCCGACCGGGCCCGAGTTATTAAAGAGGATAAGGGTGCGGGATAAATGGGTTTTATAAATTGTAGTAAATAAATAAATTAAAACAGTCAAATTTTAATTCAATCCGTTGAATTCAGCTAAAAAAACACATCATTTAGTATATTTTGAATCGTTACTAAATCATCATTGGTGCTTATTGTGTTAAACAAACACAGTAGGCCCTACGTTGTCCCAATGTTAGTTTACTGGAATAAATACAACTTTATATCTCACTTATACAAATTATTTAAGTAACACTTATTACGTGACTTAGTCTAGTTGAGAGCTACTGAATTATGGCCTTAAGTACCCCATTTTTACATTTACGCAGCAGCAAACCTGCATGCTCGCTCCCCATTCGTTACAGAGAATGTTTTGGTTGTATGCTTATTGACGAACCAAAATTGGTTACGTGATCCAAGGCTTTCTCTAAATTGATTTTTTAAACATTTGAAATTCGCTGAGTTTGCAGGTCTGCTGCAACGGGGGTATTGTTTATTGTTACCACCCCCACTCGCCCAAGCTCCTCGCCGTCGGCTTGATTGTCTGCTGCAGTTCCCTCGCTCTCGGGTGGTTTCACTCTAATCGTTCGCATTTCATATTCCACATTGTTTGCAGTTCCCAAAGCCTGCGCAGGCAGTTCCGCTCCGCGCTTCCAAGGCCTGAGTTCCCACGTATGTCTCAATGTCAAGAACACCTCTTCAACTGCGCCCTTGCAGCGGGCATGAATCATGAATCGAAAGTGACTAACTTTTGCCTTCATGTTTCATCGGTTACTCGCAATATTCTATGGCTATAGGCTACGTTTTAATTCAATGATCAGCCCAGCTTAGTCCCAGTTTCCACATGCATTAGATCATCCCGGTTGTTGATAAAAATTATTGTTTCATAGCCTATCAGTATTTCTTTATTCGTATAGCTTACTCTACTGAGTGATGGTCAGTTATACTATAATGTAAATTGATTACCAGGCATTACAATAATCGCACGGATGTACAAGGGGGGCATAATGCATTTAACAACATACAATATACTTTGAAGAGGACTATTCATAACAAATATATAAGTTTTAACCTCTTTTATTATTTTAACTTTTCCGTCGAGCTGGTCTGGAGAAAAATTGATTTCAAGCATCGCGAACCTCTAGCCTGTACAGTATCTCCTTGACTCTTTCAACTCCGGACGGGCCGTCCCCCGCCCATGGTCCTGGGTAATCGATTATAACCCACCACGTGACGTGACGACGACGTGACGACGACGTGTCAGCGCCGCTGGAACGTGTGAAAGTGTCGTTACCCGTAACGCGGTTTGGGCTTCTGTATTACACGCAGATGATAAACACTTTCTCGTCCTCTACGTATGAATGTACATAATATTTATTAATTATCAAAGTAAAACAAAAGCGAGCAATTTTGTCCCAATGATCTACAAAATCAAATCAATAAATGCAGTGGTAGGAGTAATACATTGATGACGATAATAATCTTATTTAATGGAGAATAATTTCGACATTTAAATTGAATTAAAATAACTATTAAAGGTAATTCAGTATTTTTGGTTTTAAAACGCTCAGAAAATAATTTATAATTGTGTAGCCAATTCTTGTAAGTCTGTAAGCGTGTTCAGAAAAAATCACAAAAATCAATTTTCAAATTACACTCTGTGGAAAAATTATTACGCTTGATTTGTTTCGCGGAGTCCGCATGTCACGAGTGATTGTAGGGAATTGTTCCGACGAATTTATCCTGGCCATCTGCATCTGGTTTAACTTCCAACCGTTTAACCAGTTTAGGAGAACATGCATGAAGTCAGGTCTCTTGGCCTTTCAGTCTCGGACTCGGAATTGAGTCGGAGGTGTGTCAATTTACATGTAGCACACGTTTCAATTGGTTATGGAAAACCCTCGTACAATTTGGTTAAGTCATTTATTTTTGCTGGTGAATGATTTTTCTCGAAAAAAATGTCCATTTCTATTTTCCCTCGTCCCTCAAACCAACGCTAAACACAAAATTGCTCCAGGAAATAGTTTTGCCGCTGCAACGCAACGTGCAGTAGAACTGTTATCTGAAACGCCATAAACTCCAGCCTTGGGGAACTTAAAGAACAAACAGTGAGAGACAATTGCAAATAAAGAAGAGGAAATAAACAGAGGTAAATTATTGGCTAGCTCTCCCTTGAGTCGCGGGCGACAGTAAAGAAGTTTTCAATGAAGAATGATCTCGTCTATATTATTAATTCTGTAAGCGATTTTTTTCAATCAAAATTTTGAGAGTTTGACAGTTCGCAGGATGATGGAAGATTGCTCAAATGAAAGGTCTCGGTCCCATGGGGTCGGGAAAAATATCAGATTATGTCCAAATATACCAGAAAATGAGAAATAACGAAAAATATCTTCCATTTAAAATGCATTGGGATTGAAAAACGTCTGCTTTGTTTACATTTAACATGTGGTGCTAATGCTTGATTCAAAGCCATATGGTAGATGTTAGTTGACATGTGGGATTTTTTTCTAAATGCAGCTCACTATGCACGTTAAATGTACTATAGCAAAAAAATTTTAAATTTAAGATTTTCTGATTTTATAATAATTAAGGGTTTGAGTTTTTTCATAATTTAAAATTATAGAAAGATAAGTATGTTTGTTTAGTTTATGTTAAAACGATGCAGATTTAATAACAAATTATCTATACTTATATATAATTACGTAAGGGAAATTTTTGCGCCGAAATTATGGGCGTTTGGAAGGTCGCAGGATGATGGGAGGGGGCTGAAATTAAAGGTCTACATCCCAGGGACTCGGGGAAAATACTGAAATTGCTTTAAGCTTACTATAAAATGAGAAATAACGTAAAATTGGTGTTATTTAAAAACTATTGGCATGTATAAAGGCCTGCTTTGTTTACTTACAACCAAATGCTAGATATAATCATAATCATGGGCGTATTTCTGGGGGTGCCAGAGGGTGCCTGGCACCCCCTGATATTTGGTGGATTTGTTGACAGTGAAGGGGGAAAATTTTTTCAATATAATTTTGATTGAGGTGATTGCATAAATTACAAATGGTTGTGTTAAATAAAATAAATACCTACTTGGAATAGGTCTTAAAACGGACCATTCAAATAGAAGTTTGATGTTTGAATTTGAGCCTTCAAACGTTAGGTGAGCTGGCACCCCCAAATATTATTATTTAAATCCGCCCATGATCATAATGTTTTGGATCCAAAAGCCTATTTTCTAACAAGGTATTTGGACCTATAGTAAAGAAGGATTATGCTTAGGGGCTAATAGCCCCTTCAAGCCTCTAGTCGACCATACAAATACAAAGAAAAATGTATACAAGGTAATAATGATAGTGAATTTTAATCCCAAAAGTTTAAATTTGTCAAAAATTCAATCAAAATTTAACCCAATTCTGAAAAAAATTATTGTAATGATCCACTAATGTTTACTGGTTAACTTAAATTACTCTCAACTTACAATCTCTAATTCGAACAAAAGGTCAAAATACAATTGCAACATATGCCAAGACCACAATAAATAAAAAATTAAAAATATTGTTCCTGCTCATTTTTGAATATTTAGTATAATTGAAAAGTTACCGGCGAAATATTCCACATATTATTCTGTATAGTATCTCGGGTTATAATGGTGACTAATAATAATTGTGAAAATGTTTACAGACGTCGTTAAACTGTACTACTTCCGGAACTGAATATAATATGTAAAACAGCCTTAACTTGAAAGAAGCGATGTTTATTTGATTAATTTTTACGAAAATGTTACAGATTTCTTTTACTTTTGACTTTTTTTCTTGTCACCTGTTTATATATTTTTTCTGAATTTTTTAAACGAAATTACATTAAAATTATAATTACTTTGTCACTAATAACCTTCTTACTTTGATTTATATTTTTTATTATTTTAGGACGATGCGGAGGAAGTCGTTCAACTATTAGATCCAAAAGGGAGAGGATTTTTGTCCTACAGAGACTTCTGTTTGGGAGTCAACACGTTGTTGGAGCGCGCCGGTAAGTGACGAAACGCAGAACACTAACATAGCTGTACTGTTGTAGTGTGTGCATAATTCCAGGCGCTAGCGTGAAGACAATCGCGCGTACTATTTTAATTATAGTCGCTTATTATTTTTATTTAAAGTAAACGTAATATATAGTTTTAATGCAAAAAAGCGTAAGGTAATACTTAACAAATTAATCTTTAGGCCTATCCCTTTTGGACCCCTCTTCCTTTGATCCATTTAATCCTTTTATAACTTGGCCTACTCCCTCCCACCAATCCTGATATAAATTTCGCTTAATTGTTTGCAAACCGGTTAAAATAACTCAGTATGCTGTATTTTTGCCACTGGTCTTACATTTGTATTTATTTAGTTAGCCTGAATGATTTAGTTAGCTTAGGCTACATATTTTGAATCAAATTGTGAGGTTATTCAAAATATTTAGTTTTTAATAACTTATAAGGCCCTCTTCGCACTGAACGGACGTGAGGCGCAGCGGAGGCGTGGCGCGGAAGCGAAATGGTCGTTCCCGTTACATAGGGACGACCGTTCCGCGCCCGCGCCAAGCCTCCGCTCCGCCTCACGTCCGTTCAGTGAGAATTAAGCCTAAAGAAATAGTTTTTTTATTTAATTTTTTTATTCTAGATATTCTATGCCATGCAAATTTGCTCTTTTTGGTATTTTCACAAATAAATCTAGCATAGATTTAAATTATTAATCAAAATATAACTGTTCCAGTTTACTTTCTTGTAAGATTGTTATTTTTTCCCATTGCATGGGGAGGATTAATCTAGGATAAGTTAAGGTAAGTGGGTCGGAATTTATCTGAATAGTTAAAAGGAAACGAATAAAGGACTGAGCGCTTGATAATAACCATTAAAATACCCCTATTTTATGAAATAAAAAGAAAGTTGCTCTGCGTATAAGAACGGGAATTTGCTTGTGAGTTATGCATTGGCCGGATACATGCTCAACCTCAACCTTTGTGCTAAACTTCAATAGACTTAAATCAAATTGTGTGGTTCACTCGGACTCGAAACGAGGAAAATACACACTGCTTTGATGTTATGATAACTAAGCTGCTATGTGTGGATTAAAATTAAATACATTTTCAGTGTAAGCCTTTTTTATACTTACATATTTTTTGGAGGTTGTCAAATAACCTACGGAAAAAGTTACGGTAAAGCTTATGTTTAGGATCAGGAATTTGATAATGAATTAATAAAGGAATGAAGTATCCAAAAAATTACGGTTTTGTTTAGCCTGAGGGGTTTGCATGGTCTTTGCAGTAATCTAAAAAAATCTTTACTCCCACACAGAAAAAAATAGATTCGTTGGAACGACAAAAACCGAGCAAAAAGGATTTGCAGATATACAACCTGCAATTATTTTGGTTCGGTTTACCTAAGTCATATGGTTGAAACACATTGGCTGGGATAGCTAATTTAATTTGTTTGAATAACATAACATTAGAGATTATAGCAAACAAAATTAGTGTAAAAACTAGAGGCTTGAAGGGGCTAATAGCCCCTAAGCATAATCCTTCTTTACTTTAGTACAAAATACCTTCTTAGAAAATAGGCTTTTGGATCCACAAAATGATGATTATTTCTAGTATTTGGTTTTATTTAAACAAAGCAGACCTTTTTATATCCTAATGGTTTTTAAGTGACAGCTATTTTACGTTATTTCTCATTTTATAGTAAGCTTATTAAAGCTATTTCAGTATTTTCCCCGAGTCCCTGAGATGGAGACCTTCAGTTTCAGCCCCCCTCCATCATCCTGCGACCTTCCAAACGCCCACAATTTCTTCGGAAAAATTTCGCTTACGTAATTATATATACACCAAATTATATATATATATATATATATATATATATATATATATATAATTTGGTATTAAATCTGCATCGTCATAACATAAACTAAACAAACCTACTTAACTTTTTATAATTTTAAATTATGAAAAACTCAAAACCTTAATTATTATAAATTCAGAAAAACTTAAATTTCAAATTTTTTTTGTTATAGTACATTGAACGTGCATAGTTAGCTGCATTTTGAAACAAATCCCACATGTCAACATCTACCATATAGCACCACATGTTTAATGTAAACAAAGCAGACGTTTTTCAATATTTTCAATCCCAATGCATTTTAAATGGAAGATATTTTCGTTATTTCTCATTTTCTGGTTTATTTGGACACAATCTGCTATTTTTCCCGACCCCCTGGGACCGAGACCTTTCATTTGAGCCCTCTCCCATCATCCTGCGAGCTGTCAAACTCTCACAATTTTGATTGAAAAAAATCGCTCACAGAATTAATAATATAAGTACCTAAAATAGGTTTAGGTGGACCGAGCCTTGCTCGGTATTATTTCATGTTTACCAGTTCATCCAGTTACTATAAAATATCTCAATGTCATAAAATGTATCAATATAAACCTTTTTTATTGCTCCATGGACTCTTCATCCCACCTGCTGTATTTTCCCTTGGTAGCTGTAGATTCTAAACAGCTGTTATTATTACTTCATTTGTTTACACTTTCCTTGTTTATTTTCGTTGCTATCAACGGTAACCCATAAGGCCAATGTTAAAATTTTACAACTTTAAAATTCGATTTATTACGTTATTAGATTTTCTCTGGCCAAGTAATCTGCGTAAAAGACGTTTTTGAGTCATAAATTACTTATTTCCAGACTTTGAAAGAAATCCTCGGAGCCGTTTTTGAGATAAATGTGCAAGCAAGCATACAAGCAAGCATACAAGCAAGCATACAAGCAAGCACGCACGGCCGGACGATAACATTGCTCATATAAGAGTATAGGATAGGATAGGATAATATAGTAAATGTAGTACCTGGTGGACCGAGCCTTGCTCGGTGTTATTTCATGTTTACAATGCACAAAAGCAATATTAGTACTGTAGATCCAACAAAATAGTTTTGGTAATTCCAACAAAACTCATTGTTGTGTCAGCAAATAAATTGGTAAAAATCGCTCAACAAATGTGGTTTTGTTCACCAATATATTTTTAGCGAATTTCCCCTATAGGGAGGAAGCTATTACCGTAGGTCTAATGGTAAGACTAAGCTCGGGACCACTATAACTTTTCGTTTTGGGGCCCCCAGAAGCAAAAATCACTATTCGTTTGAATTTATATATATATATATATATATATATATATATATATATATATATATATATATATATATATACTTCGAAATAATTAAAACATTTTTACTTAGCAATATTTCGGTTTTACCTTTTTCAAGCTAAATAACAAACATAATCATAAATTAACAGCTGAGGACAATTTGGTTTGCTGGTCAAGTTGATTTAGGACAGTTGATGAGGAATCAAACTATTTATTTAAGTATTACATATAAAGAAGTGATAATTATTTACAATTCAGCGGATGTTGAGTCCATGAGGTTGTTTTGACCTTAAAACTAGCTGATGAGCCAATTCATATGTTCTTAAATTCAATTCATTGAGATCTTTGTTCTCAGTATTATTAATTTTGTGGACAGCTTTAAGATCAAAACAATCTTCAAACTCAGCATCATGCTGGACAGCGTGTAAGGCCACAGGCTTTTTCATCTCTTTATGGTTAACTGAGAACCGATGTCCTGTCATACGCACTCTTAAAGAGTTTGAGGTTTGACCAATGTATTGTTTTGGGCAATGTTTACATGATAGCTGGTAAATCGCATGGTTTGATGAACAATCCATGTGACCAACGATCGGGTAAACTTTGTCAGTGACGTTACTGCGAAATTGGTCTGTCTCGCACATGATCTTACAGATTCCGCAACGCGGTTTTTTACATGGTTCACATCCATGGTTGGAACTGAGACTTGTATCCGTGTTATTTTCGAGCTTGGGCCTTATATATATATCTATGTGTCTGTTAGCACGATAGCGGCCGCAAAAATGGTCCGATCTTTATGAAATTTGGTACGGACATGTAAAGTGGTAATCAATTGGACGAGTTCGTGAACCAGCCCGATCGGACCACCGGAAGGGGGGGTAAAGGGGGATAAACCCCCCAAAAATGGGTTTTATGAGTTTTTTACATAGAAAAATAAAAATATTCCAATTTTTGTGGTCACCATTGAATTCAGCTCAAAAAAACAAACAATTTAGTATTTTGAATCACTGCTCTATGTCCATTGGTTACCGAGATATTGAAAGTGGTAAACACAGTACGTTGTCCCAATGTTAACCTTATGGGAAATAAGTAAAATTCTATATCTCGGTTATTTCTCAACATATCTTGTTAAAACTTGGTAAATAGCTTCTTCTAGTTCAGATCTACTAAATATTGAATTCAAACCACCCAGTTTTAATATACCTGTAGCAGCAAACCTGCATACTCATTCCCCATGTTATTCTTATGGAGCTTACCAAAACATGTCAAATATTGCTAGGTTTGATTGATATATGTTGTTTTGCATTTGATATTCGCTGAGTATGCAGGTCTGCTGCAACGGGGGTATTTCTGTGTAATTTGTAATAAATTATTTAACATTTTAAAAGGAATCGTTAGTTTAAATTCCAGTTTAAGAATATTTTGGAGAACGACATGGTAAATTTAGCATGAAAAACACCAATGGGCAATTTAATAAATTACTCTTTTATTAAATAACTACTCGCATTGAGCTTATAATTACTTTACGTCGATTTGAGTAGAATAGAATAGTATTTAAACAATTAGACGAGGTAAATTTTAGGTAAAAAGGTTTTGTCATTACACTTTTTAAAATAGCTGTTTACTGAAAAAATATTATTATAGTGTGAATGGGGAAAAAAGTGACAAGGAGGCACTTTGTAACTCGTTCTCAGTCCTTAAAGGTTATCTCTGCACTACATTTGGATCCTATAATGTTTACCACCAAAGCAGTAGTTAAAATGAGATTTTGCCTTACTATTATTATCAGGTCTGGTGGTTTTGTGGATACAGGCTCAGTTTAAGAAGGTAAAGGTCCCGGGTTCAATTCCCAACATAGGGCAACAGAATCTGCATTGTGGCATCGTGTGTGGAAACTATGTACAAATGCATATCCTTACTTAGATTTTTTTATTACACTTTTTGGATTTTTTATATATTTATAATTACAATTTTGTTATTCGTTAGTTTTTGTATGTTAATTGGATGTTCTGTAGATGTCAATATATGGATGTGTAATTAACTTCAATTGAACATCTATTTTACATCCACGTAGAATGTTGATATAAGGTCGATAATGGTGACATTTGAACGTTGTATGAATGTCTATTAGACGTTAGACGTCTATAACGGTCACGTTTAATAGACGTGTGTGGTTTAACATGAGGTACATCTATTAGACATCTAGTTGATGTGACTGTGCTATCTGGGTGGGGAAGACTCCCGGTCGCCCCCGTTTTTATTATTGGCATACCTACCTCAAGTAAAAAGAGTTCAGTGATACGGCAAAGGGCAAAGGTGATAGTGATGGTAATAGTGTTGAAACCATTGACTATTGCCTATGAAAGTAAAGTCATGTTTGAAACGATAAGGCCTACGGCCCCTACGGGGGATACAGCAGCGCACAGCAAGTACAGTTCCGAGAGAATCCGCCAGGTGGCAGGTCAACCTGGCGGCACATGCGCGCACTCTGCTGTCGTTTGATTCAAACAGTCTGGAATACCTCCGCCTCGCAGAAGGTTGTCGTGTTCCGAGTTCGTGTAAATTGTGGAATGTTACGGTTGTTATCCAATTTAATTGGTATAATTTACCTTCTGCAACGCTCAAAATTTTTATTTTTCAACATATTTTATATTGCGTTTGTTTTTTTGTGTTTGTGGTGGTTTTGTGACACAGTTTAATCGGATAAATTGACGATATCGCCCAGGTAAGGTTATGTTGCCATAATCCTTGTTTACATAGGGATATCCAAAAATTTGGTATATTCTGAGGTTTCACATTTTTGAAAGGTCTTTCTATGCCTAATCGATGTAGATTGCAGTATAATCGGCGTTCTATATTGATTAGCGTTACTTTAATTGTAAATAACAGTAATGATTAACTTAGGTGTATGTTTTAATTTGTACAGTAGGTATGTGAAACTTTTATGTGACATGATTTGAGGTCTACGAAAAATGCTCTAAAAAGGCTAAATGTCTTTAAAGTTGTATGAGGATTCAAGACGTTATTGATTTCGATAAAACGTTTTAAGCCTCAGGATGAATGTTTAGAATCTGCTAACTCAAACATTTTAGGTGATTTTAAGATTGTTCTCAAACAACTCAAAAACAGAATCACAAAGTTCATTATATATTGTTAATGTCTCGTACTTTGTTCATTCCTAATACGATCTTGGATGAGCTGTTGTAGTATACTAGTATACTGAACTACTTTTAGTTTCTTGCCTGTTTTGTCATGGGGTTTTAAAGGACAATGGACAGTAGGACTACTGTAAACAAGGCTATACCGAAACGACCTTGATTCTGTGAAAAGGACAGGTTGTATAGGAGCACTACTATTGTCATTGAAGAGGCCTGTCCGGCGTTTTTGTTCCAGATTCTAGATTCTGTGAAATCCAGGTAGTGGTCAAACCTGCTTTTTCAATCCTTCCTTTTCCGTCTTTGCATCTCATTAAGTTATTCGTTCAGGAATAATTTTGATCAAGTAGGCTAAACTGAATTAAAGTGCTGTATATAAAGTTTAAGCTTCATCCCGCCCTCCCATAATCTAATTGTCAAAGAACTGACATCCTATAAAATGCTAGCATCCTTAAATGTAAAGGATAATTTTTTTTCTTTTTATTATATACTATTACTATTATACTACTTTGTTTGTATTTAATGCTCTGTGAACATTTATTTTGTGACGTTTGTCAATGCTGTAAACAGTCGGATGACGATAAATGATTGATTGATTGAACGAAGGGCGTATCCAAGGGTATTTTAAGGAAGTGTACATTTTCAGCCCAGTCGGTTCGGTGGCCTACAGTAGCCTAGTTTTTGCGTTTGTCCCGCATAAGAACCATACAAAAACCTCATCTTCAAAAAAGTAGTAATTACATTTTAGAAATATACATGGTTGTATACTGACTTATTAATTTTCCTAAAATCACTCAATCCTAACCCTTACGACGATCTCTTAGATAATTTTTAACGTTAATTAGGCTAGGAACACTGAAGATCGCGTGGTTTGCCGTTGAGGTAGGACAGAACTTTGATGCCGTGACCATCGTCCCGAGTCATTTACATGGAAAGCCCGTCCTTTGCATGTGACCGTGGTTATTTCAGTCGGAATTTTCTGAATTTGTCCGCATCATCGTTTTTAGCAGTTTGTCAATGTTCACTTTTGTAACTTGATTTATTCTGTTTATAATTTAAACACTCGTTAAACCCGTTTTCTTTCCTTTATTGTTACCGTTCACGAAGATAACACGGTTACAAGCGCTCGCTCGTGATGAACCTTCAGTACGACACCTCGCTCCTATTGACGTTGTGATAAGAGCATTAGCGAGCTCAGTCCCTGATAAATCAAGGACCAGGAACAAGCTTTCAAGGTCGTCGCTCCTCTAGCCTACATACCAGCAGACCCGCCTCTGGGTCATTGAATTCCTACACCTGGGGACAGAAATACACGCGGTCAGTTGTAGTTTTTCATTCTTGTACACTGTCTTTCACGGGCGAGGATGATGAGATTAAATTATTTAAGCCACTACGTCGCAAAATGCAGACCAGCATTTTGAGTAGTCGGCTGCATTTGGGCTCTACCTCCTGACAGGGTCGTTCATCATTTGCGCGGTATGTAAGCCTGCTGCGAAATATTCTGAAGGGTCGCCTAATCCCCTTACATCATCTGCGCGGTGCCCCGTCCAGGTAGCCTCAGCCTGCCGACAACAATTCGCAAAGAGCCGCCCTCCCACACGTACCATATGAGGCGGGTCTTGGCAAAACTGGCTGGCTAAGTGACATTTTTTTCGAAAATGAGATTTTGAGGTTTTCTTGCTCTATGGGAGTCGATACACCAGACTGTGTGCTCTTTTGTGTCAAAACTTGTTATTTCCTATTTAAAAACGTTGTTAAAGTTTAGCGGTTGTAGCAAAACTCGCCTTTTTCATGGCGACTGTTGGTTGCAAAACTGGTCATTTTGCAGCCGACCAACGGTGGCGCAGCTTATGATTACGTGATTTTCAGTTTGTTTACATCTCGACTTACTGACGCTCCTAAAGGTTGCAGCTACTATCAGTGTATTTTAAAGTTTATGGATAATTCCGATTTAAAATAATTATGGATACAATCATTAAACCTTCGCCACGTTGAAAAGGGCGAAAGAAGAAATCTAATCCCGAGGAATAGAAGAAATTTTGACGTTTTATTACTCTATGGGAATCGATACAACAGGGGCTGTTTCTAAACGATGTTGGTAAATTAATAATATTGACTTTGTATTTTTTAATCCTAGGATATGTCGTTTCAAAACCGTAAAGATACAACTGAGATGGATTGTAACTAGTATTTAGTAATTTGAATGCCGCCCGCTTAAGCCACCCCTCATCGCGCAGATGATGCATATACCTGAGAGCCCCCTGGAACTCACCGCGCAGAACACGCAACCCTTCTACCTGGCTCTCCGCATACCGCGCAAATGATGTACGCCCCCTGACAGGTATTGGTATAGCGACAGCGATTTAGTACGAATTTTCTGCCCATGGCTACCCTATCCTATACTGCCCTGATGTATTCTTTCAAAGCAATTACCTGATGTACCTAGTCACTAATTAGGTGTTGTATGCTGCATATATTTCATTTTTACTCACGTATCACGAAACGTATTATGAAAGTTGTACATTATCAAATAAAAGATTGTATTAAATCAATTTAATACACCTACCTTGTTTTAAAACGATTTACCGAAACTTAACCAATTAAAAAAAAACGATGTTGGGTTTTCAAACAACAGTATGTTCTGTGGGTATTATTGTGCAGCTGTTTGAGACCGCATTAACTGATTTTTAAATATTTTTTTATATTAGAGAATATCATATCGCGTAAACGTCTCAACGTCACGACATAGGCCTACAATTGCCCTTAGTTAGGTTTAAATTATGCACAATCACTTCCAGAAATATGGACAAGCATTCCAGCACGGAAAGGGGTAGCAATGCCAATGTGTAATATCACTGGCGTGACATGGGGAGCAGTACAGTATATATACGCATTGACCGTCACCCCCACTCCATTCCATTTCATACCTCCAGTGTGTGGTGACGAGTGTGGGTGGATTGGTTCTATTGGCTATACACCCACATTGTCACACGTCACTGATGTTTTCGCAACTAATATCCCTTCCTGTCTAATTTGTAAAGCGTAACGACGCGACGCGTCGTTTTAGACTTATTTAACCATCGCTTTTTTTTAGAGCGGACTGTAGCGTTTATTAACAAAAGTCGCCTCACCACATTCAAGTTGTATAATACTCTTCACATTATTGCATTCGAGAAATTGTCACAGAGTTCTACTCTCACTATATATTTACATATAGCCTACATACATGTATGTGTATATACTTACAATATATTAGGCCTATGGCCTATATAACTTACTATTGTACTAATGTACGGTATTCCGTACATTCATTCATTTTGCTTTTACACTCTGGGCAGTTTTGAAACAATTGGATTAATTCAACTAGGCCTACTGTTCATTTGTTAACGGGTATTTTGCTACATCAATTTTACAATGAAGTAGTTTCAGTTTCTAGCCTCACTAACACGACTATCAGTACCGTAAACGAGTTCATACTACCGGGCAGTCAGACACTGGGAACCGACCAGGAACCGACACCTCACCTGACCTCACCGGAAACAGCTATCTGGTTACCGGTGACGTCATCGCTGTAGGATGCATGCCAACATCCTCTGTACCGTCCGTCTACATCCTACCACCATCCTACTTCAGGCCGACCTCCCACACTCCTTCATCCATCATCCTACGAACGTCGATCTTTGTTTTAAATTTTTCGAATTTTTTTATTCAAAGTGTACGCTCCCTCGTATTTTTTTCAGTTCCGTTCTTCCGAGTTGTTTTTGCTGTGGCGAATCAAAAAGAGTTTCTTAGTTCAAACCATCTTTGAAAGGTTTCAAAATTTGAAAGGATTTCTAAAATTGAAAATCAGTAACAGAACCCTTAAGATTATCTTAAAAAAACTTAATAGGCTTGAATAATGTCGTGTTTTAAAACCGGTTCATTTAAACCGGACAATAGCTAAGGGAAAGCAGGAAGAATTGTCAGGAGGGAGAGTTAAAGATAAATTTCAATTTGTTCAGAAAGTTCAAGTTGTAATAATTATCGACTCCTAACATTTAAAAACATTACATTTCAGTTAAGTTTATTAAAATTCATTTTAGTTAATTGGAATAAGAGACACAAGCGCAATAAAAATAGGCTTAGACCTATCCCAACATAGTCCCACTGGAGCCGCCCTTCAGTGCATGCTCACTCAGATAAACATTTCCATGAAAAAGGAGAGGCTGTTGTACAAGCGATAACGGCGGTACATCATTAACCTTTTTGTAACCCGTTATCTGTCGTTCGAGTCATATCTCATTGTCATCAAAGGCACGCGCGCTTTATCAGTGGATCTAGTGATATTCAAGTTTTTTATGATTCTTTTCAAAAAGTCAAAGGCTACATACTTAGGTTTTGTGGGTATGTTGCGTAGGTATGTTGTCATAAAAGAATTTGTGGATGTGCTGCAGAACGTTTTGGGAAAAGGGTGGTTTGTTGTGAATACAAAAACATCGGTAAAAGGACGTTATATGGCTCTGAGGAAGTTCAAGCGTTACGGCGTATGATCTCGACCACTCTCGACCAACCATAATAATCTCATAGTTCGAATAACTCGCTGTGAAGTAGAAACCGTGGGTAAAAGTAGAAATCGGCTGTTAATTGTCGAAATGTAACAACCAGATCGGCCGAACCGAGTGGGAACTGCGTGCCTAGCTGGGGAACAACTATCGCAATTAGGCTTACTACAGTAATTTATGAATTTAGAAATCGCTTAGCAAATTAGGCAACCTCTCTTTAAAATGTACCATTAGTTGTTGTTTCCTTTGTTTTTGTTAATTGTAGAAAAGTAGTTAAGCTAGAACTGAACTCTCTTGCGCGACCACGACACTTGGAAATAGGAAGCCTCTGTCTATTCCATAAGTACTTGAGAGTTCTATCAAGCATCAAGCGGAAAAGAAAGCCACTGATTTGAACCACTGAGCGTCTTCATCGCCTGGATGTATAGTTACCGAACGCAATGAACGCTATCACCAGTAGGCCTATTTGGGTTTCGTCCAGTGTTAAAACATCATGTTTCTGTTCTTACTGGTTTTATGAGACAAACTCGAAAGATTTCGTATTGCCATTTCTATTGAAGACTCTTTTGTGAACCCGAACCGGTGGTGTGTAGAAACTACTGTGCATTATGCGGTTTGAGCCGTGCAAATACAGCTGGGAGTTTGTCTAGAGTGCGGTCTGTGGGCGCAGTGAAAGTCCAGGTCGCAAGGTTGTGTTGTGTTGTGTTTTGTTATGAGTCGAGCTCGTTGTGACGTCTGAGGTCATCTGGTTTCCCACACATACGAAGTAACGAACGCCACACCATGATGCAGTAATGGAGTCCTTCAAACTTAACGCTCGTCAAAGCACATCCGTAGTGCGGATCGCCTCTTTTTTAAGTCCTTCACAATAATATTAATTCATAATCCTTGACTTAAAATCCTCAAAGCATGTTGGCGAAGTACCTCATATTTATCATAGGATTCGTGCACCTTCGCAATTCCAATAGCTCCCATTTAAAAACCGCCGAGTCAGAAGTCCGTTCTACTAATGAGAACTGGCGATAAAACAAAACATTTCGAATGTTAGATGAAATATTATCCTGATGAGAGATACAAGGTAAACTATACTTTATTTTAAAAATTACAGGTCTACTATTGTTAGAAATAGTATATTTCATTACTAGTACCGAAAGTGGCACTTTCCGGTGCGCGCCGAAGTTTCATGTGTGAGGCGGAGCCGAACACAGGAATATTGAATTTCACGTGTGAGGCGAAGCCGAGCATGTGAAAGTGTGTTTCACGTACGAGGCGACGCCGAGTACGGGAATAATTGGAGCAAGTGCCGGAAAATCACTTTCGGTACAAGTTATGAACGGTACTTTTCATCACGACGCAAAAATACACACAATGCTGAAGAAGAAACCTCAGTAAAATGCAAACTATTATATTTCTCAATTAACATTTTTTTATAATAACAAATTTACTATAATAAGCCTACCATAACAACGTAAAAATTAGACGTTCAAGGTTATGTTTATTGTGGAGTTGGTATTGGTTGAGAGATTTTAAACATGCGCTATAATAACAACACAGCAAAACTCATTTATACCTATTCCTGTTTTCGGTTTACATTGTTGAACAATAAGAACAGCTGATTTAAATTGTAAGAATAAACGGCAAAGCGACGTCAGAGCGCGTAGCGGGCAAATGGAAAACTAATTGAGAGCAAGGGAAAACAAATTTAGAGCAAGGGAAAATCAGCTGATCGTTTTTCCCTTGCTCTAAATTAGAGCTTGGGAAACGATCGTTTTCGTTGCTACCAGCTGACATCGAAAGTAGCTACTTTCGGTACGGAGTGATGAAAAAATGTAACCTAGTGTGACTTTTTTCTCTCGAAAAAGCTTTTGCTTGTCAAACCGCAAAGCTGTCTTGGGCTGTCACCAGCGGTGTGACCTTTTAAAAACAGTCGCAAGAAATCAGTGGAAGGTGGACGGCGCGGACTGGCACCAAGGTCGAACACTCCTCGCTGTGTTGTGATTGTTTGCGTCTGCAGGAAACCCCGGCCTGATCTGATAGCACGTGTGGGAAAATGAAAACTCGTTTGTTGAATGGTCACTCTGCCAGGCTCCCCAGCGATACGTTCACGTTGCTGGATACTGGATACGGTGGTAACCAGTGTGCTGCCTATCGTTGATGAAGGCGGATTAATTAAGAGCGATAGGTATTTTTTATCACTCCGTATCGAAAGTAGCTACTTTCGATGTCAGCTGGTAGCAACGAAAACGATCGTTTCCCAAGCTCTAATTTAGAGCAAGGGAAAAACGATCAGCTGATTTTCCCTTGCCCTAAATTTGTTTTCCCTTGCTGTCAATTAGTTTTCCATTTGCCCGCTACGCGCTCTGACGTCGCTTTGGCGTTTATTCTTACAATTTAAATCAGCTGTTCTTATTGTGCAACAATGTAAACCGAAAACAGGAATAGGTATAAATGAGTTTTGCTGTGTTGTTATTATAGCGCATGTTTAAAATCTCTCAACCAATACCAACTCCACAATAAACATAACCTTGAACGTCTAATTTTTACGTTGTTATGTAGGCTTATTATAGTAAATTTGTTATTATAAAAAAATGTTAATTGAGAAATATAATAGTTTGCATTTTACTGAGGTTTCTTCTTCAGCATTGTGTGTATTTTTGCGTCGTGATGAAAAGTACCGTTCATAACTTGTACCGAAAGTGATTTTCCGGCACTTGCTCCAATTATTCCCGTACTCGGCGTCGCCTCGTACGTGAAACACACTTTCACATGCTCGGCTTCGCCTCACACGTGAAATTCGATATTCCTGTGTTCGGCTCCGCCTCTCACATGAAACTTGGGCGCGCACCGGAAAGTGCCACTTTCGGTACTAGTAATGAAATATACTATTACTAAGTTCGCTTTAGTGCAATTGATGCAAATCAAACAAGTGAGGGATTCCAGAAAAAGTATTTCTTTACAATGAATTTTCTGACATATCGAAACCATGTTTGACCAATGAAGTGTAGTAAAAATAATTGTATGAAATAACTTATTGATTATTACACTATAAAAAGTAAACAGCAGCGACAGATCGAACAGCAGCGAGCACAGAAAAATATTTGTCTGTGCTCGCTGGTTAACAGCCAAACATCGAATTTCAGAGAGTGAATTTTACATTAATGCTTTGACAAGATTACATTATATTGTCTTGACTTATTGTGCTCGGCATGAGCGAACTGTGATCCAGCGTGTGTTGGCCAGAACGAAAGTAAACATACTATTATCTTCTTACGAACTTAAGCATAAAATCCAGCTGGGCTAAAAACATTGCTAACAAACATCTGTTTCAATATAAAACTTGCAGTAAAGCGAAAGTTCTGATGCAATATTGCACGTGGAAGTTCTCTTGCACAACCTAAAATATTACTCATGGGCTTTTTCAAAATAAATATATGTTAACACGGAGAGGTTGTGTCATGGATGCGGCATGATTAATAGTCTTAGATTTTATCATCAAACAATCTGTTCAAAGAAAAATAGGTTATATAGTTTATAGCCCTTACTACTTGCTGCAAGTCAGCATCTGAATTGTCTCGTATTTTGTCCAAAACCTATCTAAATTGGTCCAGTAAAAAATAAACAAGCAGCTAAACAAACTAAAATAAATGTCAATCAAGAAATAGAATCAAATTGAACTTTACCACTATGTAAAAAAG
Source organism: Flexamia atlantica (assembly GCA_035578135.1). Lineage (NCBI taxonomy): Eukaryota > Metazoa > Arthropoda > Insecta > Hemiptera > Cicadellidae > Flexamia > Flexamia atlantica. Next base: position 16,359,429 of record JAQJVK010000016.1, on the reverse strand, counting down.
TTCAATAAAAATAGAAAATTCTAAAAAAGGCGATATTTTAAACATTCAATAACCTATAAGATTGCCATGAATAACAACAAAACAATATTGTAAACAAATGCAACGCGGCAATTTGACAGTTCGAAGAAAATGTAAACAAATACCATGTGGAACCAACAATGTTTTCAATGTGACTTGTACATAAATTTTTGATGAGATGATTAGTACATGCTTTGGCCAACTTAGGTGAATCCTACTCTACATATTAGTATAATTATTAATTTTGTAAAAATAATTAATTCTTATCCTGTTTGCCAACAAGTAGAACCAATATGACACATAATAGTAATGAAAATATTGTATATTATTGAAGTAACACCACAGTCGTGGTTCGTGCAGAGGAGCCCCGCGGGTTGTGGAAAGGATGGCAGGAAGAGAAGGGGACCGTTTAGTAAAGTCAAGGTGACGTTGAACACGACTCGGTGCTGTTAGCTGCCCAATGATTTCGATATGTCGTTCCTATTTTAAAGTAGCCGAAATTCGCAGAGTGACATGGATGAACAAACAGTAATATAGGCTAATAATATTTTAAAACTCAGATCTGCATGTTGCTTTCCATTGTGTGTCATATTCAGTGGGGGGCTTTGTCTTTTTGTCGAAATATACTTCAGTTTTTAGACGGCCGTTTGGAGTAAGAGGGCCTACTTCTGATTTATCGTCTAATCAGTGCCCTTCTCTAAATGTGATACGCACCTGTGATCAATTACAAATGACGTCGCATGAGCAAACAATTTAGCCATCAGTGTACAAATTGCCTTTTCATGTTGTAACTGTATCTCGGCTTGTCGATCTTTCTCTACCTTTCCATTATTAGTCTGAGCATTATATACGGGTTTCCACTGAAATACGCATTCAACCCACAATCACACGACGAGGAAAGTAGTTATTGTTTCCCAGAACATTTCCAGCCCTCCAGGCTCGAGACTGACGCTTAGTTCGATGAAGGATGAGTTGACTTTCCTACAATCTGATGTAGGAAACACTTGATTATGGCCAGACGGATAGTGACGTATTTATTATATAAATTACATAATTCAAATAGGAACTTTCTCAAATATCTTACAGGTAGGTCGTGTCAAATGACATGGCCTGTTATGTCTGCAAGACTCATGTAGATTTTAGCATTGTTGCATACTCGCTGAATTACGATCTGTCGATTTCCGAATAGTGAAGCGAGCTCAGTTATCGTCCATGATATACACCCAAACGAACTACAAAATCAGAGATGAAAAATCTAAAGAAACGACAATTTTGCAATCTAGAATCTTATTTCGCCATCGAGTACCAAAAGCATAATATATATTGTCGTAAATTCCTCACTTTACGACATTGTTATTATGCTTTTTACTTTCTCCCGCCTATACATAGTATATGGAGAAAGTATTGTTTTCGTCAAAATTTTCGAATTTGAGTTGTTAGTGGATATATTCGTTTTAGTGCTCCCTGAATCCAAAAAAGTGGTTTTTGGCGTGGTGTCTGTCTGTCTGTGTGTGTGTGCGCGTGCGTGCGTGCGTGCTTGCGTGTGTGTGTGTGTGTGCGCGTGTGCGTGTGTGTGTGTGTGTGTGTGTGTGTGTGTGTGTGTGTGTGTGTGTGTGTGTGTGTGTGTGTGTGTGTGTGTGTGGATGTATGTGTGGATGAAAACAAAGCTAGAGACGACACCAGTGGTCCGATTTTCATGAAATTTGGCATGTAGGCATAAAGCCGAGTGGTATCTTCAGGCGTATTTTTTATTTTTTTTTGAATTTTTGATTTTTAACTCTAGAAAGGCCAAATGGTGAGATTCTGTGGGGCCAGGCAGTTTTTGCCTTCCGTGCAGCATTTTATGTTAACTGCTATAAAATACCTAATTTTTACCAAAACATATAACATTATATACCATTGGATTTGGGACATTCTGTAGAATCTAAATATACTAACAAACCCTGAACCTTTGTTACAACAAAAATGGTACATGCCAAAAACAAAAAAACAAACATTTGCTAAAAACTAAATTTCAAAAGTAAGGCCTTCCAAAAAATAGAAAAAAATTTGTTTACGAAAATCCAAGATATACAAGTTGTTTGAAATTTATTTCCTTACACAAAAACACAAGAATATTTGAAACAACTATAAACGATTTTGAGTTATAGCGTGAAATGTGAAACTCTACATTTTGTTTGAATTTTGCATGCTTATATAGTTTTTAGGCCTACACATAGTAAAAGACCTAAAACATAATAAAAACACATATATTCTGATAGAGCAGTAAACATAGAATAAGAAAAAATAAATATCCATATTTATACTTTTTCCGTTAATATAGTATTTCAGTTTGAAAATAAGTTTTGTTTTTACTTACGGGATATTACACAAAAAACTAAAAACTTCTAACACACGTAAAAAAATAATTATTGGGTGTATAAAAATTACAAGATATACAAAATTTGTGACATTTTGTACCAAATCAGAAAATATATAGTTTATCTGAAATAAAACAACTTATAAGGGTTATAAGTGGTAAAATATAAAAAGAGAGAACGTTTTTTTTATTTACCGCTCTGTTATGCTCTGATATCAGAGCAAGATTTTCCTCAAAACACTCCCACTTTCTTGATTTTATGGAATTAGCCTTTTATCCAAATGAGTCAACGGGAAAAATGTAGAAAATAATAATATTTTTTAGTAGGTAAACCATGGAACTAACGTCAATGTATGTTTATAAACAATTTTATTTTGCCTATCTTTCTCACAACTCACAAAAAAACCTGGAGTCCAAGTTTTCTTCCATTATTCATCACTGATTTACACATAAATACTTTCTAATATCACTATAATAACAATATTTATTCACTAAAGCAGTCACAACTAACAAAAACAAACTTATAACCGACAGCTGTTCACCACAACAAAGAATCATCTGGCTGCAACGCGATAGGCCTACAACACAACAGGTGCTCTGACGAACTGAGACATTCCTTAACTTTGACCTACTGCAAAAACCAAAATATCACTCCAGGAAACTTACAATTATACTTAGATCGGTAGAGGATTTCTTCCTCTTCATTCTAGCGAATTTCCCCTATAGGGAAGAAGCTATTACCGTAGGTCTCATGGTAAGACCTAAGCCCGAGACTATGATAACTTTTCGTTTTGGGGCCACGAGAAGCAAAAAACACTATTCGTTTGAATTTATATATATATATATATATATATATATACCATCCAACGAAATAGAAGAAATAACCATGTTTTACCCCCGTATTCAAAATCTGATTGATATTGAATTTAATGATGCAGAAAATGAAATATTACAAAACTTACTGAAATATAATATCAACTTAGACAATAAAAAAGAAACGATTAAAGATGAATTAATAAATTTAGATGCTGCTATAAAAAACATAAAAAGAGAAGAACAAGAACCTTTAAAACGTGCTTTTATCCATGAACTTAACAAGACTAACTTAGAAGTAAGAAAAGCAACAACAATTACAAACAAACTTATAACCGACAGCTGTTCACCACAACAAAGAATCATCTGGCTGCAACGCGATAGGCCTACAACACAACAGGTGCTCTGACGAACTGAGACATTCCTTAACTTTGACCTACTGCAAAAACCAAAATATCACTCCAGGAAACTTACAATTATACTTAGATCGGTAGAGGATTTCTTCCTCTTCATTTTAGCGAATTTCCCCTATAGGGAAGAAGCTATTACCGTAGGTCTCATGGTTAGACCTAAGCCCGAGACTATGATAACTTTTCGTTTTGGGGCCACCAGAAGCAAAAAACACTATTCGTTTGAATTTATATATATATATATATACATATAGATATATATATCTATATATATATACATACCATCCAACGAAATAGAAGAAATAACTAACTATGTTTTACCCCCGTATTCAAAATCTGACTGATATTGAATTCAATGATGCAGAAAATGAAATATTACAAAACTCACTGAAATATAATATCAACTTAGACAATAAAAAAGAAACGATCAAAGATGAATTAATAAATTTAGATGCTGCTATAAAAAACATAAAAAGAGAAGAACAAGAACCTTTAAAACATGTTTTTATCCATGAACTTAACAAGACTAACTTAGAAGTAAGAAAAGCAACAACAATTAATTCATCTAAAAGAGAAATAATGCTTATTAATTCTATTAGTAACAAATTAAAGGAAAATAACTCAATGATTACAAAAGCTGACAAAGGAAATACAACAGTAATAATTACAAACGACGATTACAACACCAAAGTAATGTCCTTCATTGAAAATAATAATTTTGAAATACTTCAAAAAGACCCAACACAAGAATTTTCAAAAAAGACAAATAGCATGATTACCAACTGTAAAATGATAAAGAAAGAAGAAAAATATAAACTAAAAATCACTAACCCCAAACTATGAGGTCAACCAAAAACTCATAAACCTGGTATTCCAATTAGACCAGTTGTAAATTTCAAAACAGCACCTACGTACAATTTATGTAAGTATCTCAACAATAAAATACAAGAAAATTTAATATGGGATCATAATTACAGTGTAAAAAGTACAATTGACCTAGTTAACAAGATAAAAGATATCAATATCCCAGAAAATTGTTCTTTTATTTCATTTGATGTGAAAGACATGTTCTCTAATATTCCTCCAAAAGAAACTATTGAGATACTAGAAAAAGATTTAAAGAAAATTAATATTTTAAACAAACAAGAGATAAAAGATATAATAAATTTAACTAAAAATTGTACTACTCAAAATTATTTTGAATTTAACTCAAAATATTATAAGCAAGAAAATGGACTAGCGATGGGCTCCCCATTATCTGGTTTGTTATCAGATATTTTCATGCATGACCTGGAAGTAAATAAAATCATAAACCAATCTAATCCACACGTAAATAACATAATTTACTGGCACAGATACGTCGACGACATAATTTGCTTTTTTACTGGGACTACAAATGAAAGCAAAGAACTCCTGAACTACCTAAACTCTTTATCTCCTCACATAAAATTTACACAAGAAATCCAAACAAATGAAATCAACTATTTAGATTTGACTATCGGTAAAAAGAATAATAAACATGAATTTAAAATATATCGCAAACCAACTCAAACTGACCTACTAATACCATCAAATTCTAACGACCCATGGCTATACAAAATGTCAGCATTTAGAGCGATGATAAACAGACTCCTGAATATTCCAATGAATAGAGAAAACTTTGAAAAAGAAAAATCTATCATAAAATATTTTGCAAAAAAGAATGGTTATAAAGAAAACTTAATAGAAAATATGATTAAAAGAACCAAAAAGAAAAGACAGAGACCGAAAGAAGAAGACAAGAACGAGAACGAGGAAAAGAAATACATATCTGTGCCCTATAACACTGTACTTAATAAAGCAATACGGAAAACGTTTGACAAGAAGAAATACTATTTAAGCTTCAGAACAAGAAACAATTCTTTCTATTTAATTGACAATAAAATTAATCAAAGCAACAACAATGATAGAAATGATTACAACAAATCTGGTATTTATCAGATAAATTGTTCTACCTGCAACAAATTCTATATTGGACAAACTGGAAGGTCTTTCTGTTCGCGCTTTAAAGAACACATGCAAGTACTCAAAAGCAATAATAACACCACTATGAAAAGTACCTTCGCAGAACACTTATTAAACACTAATCATGAATACAAAAGCATGAAGGACAATCTGAAAATAACAGAATATTTAAAGGAGGGGGACAAAATGAATTCAAAAGAAAATTATTATATATATTTAAGTTACAAAAAAGAACCCCAAAACTTATTAAATACCCATATTGAAACAAACAACCCAATATATGAAAAAATGAGGCATATATAAGAAAACAACGTCAAGCATCTTAATATTTCTATACTATTCTACAAATAAGAAACATCTGTTCTCATAAACATTATAATTTTTAACTTGATAATATTAGGTTAGGTTTTTGTTTTAACTATGAAAATGGCCAAGAGCCGAAACATGTCGTCAATTTTAATTAAATAAATATTTAATTATGAACAAGAAAGGATACTCTGTTTGTAAAAATGATAATCTCTCTAAATATCTATATAATATATTTGTCTGTTAGCACGATAGCGGCCGTAAAAATGGTCCAATCTTAATGAAAATTGGTACATACGTGTAAAGTGGTAATCACTCGGACGAGTTCGTGAACCAGCCTGATCGGACCACCGGAAGGGGGGGTAAAAGGGGGACAAACCCCCCAAAAATGGGTTTTTTGAGTTTTTTACATAGAAAAATAAAGTTTATCGAATTTTTGTTGGCACCATTGAGTTCAGCTCAAAAAAACAAACAATTTAGTATTTTGAATCACTGCTCTATGTCCATTGGTTACTGAGATATTGAAAGTGGTAAACACAGTACGTTGTCCCAATGTTAACCTTATGGGAAATAAGTAAAATTCTATATCTCGGTTATTTCTCAACATATCTTGATAAAATTTGGTAAATAGCTTCTTCTAGTTCAGATCTACTAAATAATGAATTAAAACCACCCAATTTTAATATACCTGTAGCAGCAAACCTGCATACTCATTCCCCATGTTATTCTTATGGAGCTTACCAAAACATGTCAAATCTCGCTATGTTGGATTAAAATATGTTGTTTTGCATTTGAAATTCGCTGAGTATGCAGGTCTGCTTCAACGGGGGTATTTGTATTTTTCTTTGTTTTCAATTCCATCTACAAGCAGAATAATAAATACTTATCCAAACGACTAAAAACGTTGTTTGGCCCTACAGAAAACTCTTACTGACTTAGTTTACCGTGTCTTTGTAAAAAAATCACAGCTGGTAAACTAATGACGCTAGACTAAATTTTTCAACAGACGAAGTGTAGAGAAAGAAAGAATGAATTGAGTGATACCACCCTCTAGCTTCTACGACGAAAAATAAAGCTTCCACGAATTTTACAAAATGGCCCATTTTGCCTCCACTGCTCGCTCGGCAGTGTCGCGGAACGGAAAGGTCAAATTTTCAATATAGTGTGTTTATCTCACTATCCTGTGGTTATAGTAAATATAAATGAGTATATTATATATGGAAATTGAAGGTAATTCCATTATCTTTCCAATGGTTTAATTGAAGGGGTCCCCCGTAAAACGTTCTAAGCGACAAAATTTCAAAATCGGAGATATTCAGTGAAAAAGGTTCTCCAGGACATGAGCTACTCCGTGGTATATTTTGTTTTGAAGATATTTGAGATGGTAGCCCTGATTTCGTCTGTCAAAGTTTGCTTGCTTCGCGAGACTGCACGGACTTTCTGGGTAATAACGTTCTATTCGCCGAAAGATGGAATCCCCGCCAGTCGTTGCGCTGTCATCCAAGGACCAAAATCGCGTAAATAAAAATAAAAGACGTGAAGAAAATATTAGAAAGTGGAAGGATAAGACCAGGATTGAATATAGAAAAGTTGGATTACCCTATATTTCAAAAAATAAGAAGCCAAGGCCTGGAAATTGCCCCTAAAAGAGGTGGGTAGAATAACGTTTTAAGCACCACATGTGGATAACTTTTAGCAAAGTGAAGTATCACGTTTTATTAACAACATTACGTTTTTGTACTTTTACATCAATAAAATTGTATTATATTTAGTTTTATTTTTGTTTCTGTCGGTATTCCTACTCTCCCTCATGTTTTCTTCCAAAGTAGAAGAGCAGTCCGTCAGAAAACGTTCCAAGCGCCAGTCATTTAGAACGTTATAACCCCTAAAAAACACGTAAAATGTTTTAAAATGCTTGATGGTAAGTACAAATTTAATATAATGCTACATTATGATGTTATATGTAGGGTGTTAAAAGATTATACATGATTATAAGTCCTAACCTTGAAAAAACCGTAAATTTTAGAATTCAACTTTCAACCCTTGATTACTCAAAACTAGGTTTTTGTCGTTTAGAACGTTTTACGGGGGACCCCTTCAATTGTCTTTGTGATTACTGCAATTTAACAGTACGAAATATTGGTTAGAACAAAAGTCTGTAGCAAACGACTATAAAAGTTGTTTGGCCACCATCTTACCGTAACCTAACGACTTAAAAAGTCGTTTGGCCGTTCTAGGGTTAAGGGTATTTACCCCATAAAAACCCATACAAAATGACAAAAATCCAAATTTCTCAAAAACGGCTCTAACGATTTTGATAAAAATTTCATGGTTTTTAGTGCTTAAGATGACAAACAAAATGACACCACCCGCATGCCTGTAAAAATTCAGGTTCAGAAGTTATAGAGGTTTAAGTGTTAAAAAACTCATATTTTTTTATATTTCACGAATTCTGTAACCTCTAAAGAAAATATACTTGTAACCATTAAATTCGACGTGAACAACTAAATAATCCAGTATTTTGAATCATTAGTTTACGTCAATTGGTTGCGGAGATAATTGATATTTTAGTTTGGCGGTAAATGCAGTACGTTGTCCAATGTTATTCTTATGGAAAATATTTAAAAACTGATATCTCCGTCATTTAATAACCGATTTTGATAAAATTTGGTATATATTTGTGTGATAATTAATTGTTAATTTGTTTTATTTCACTATATATTTTTTCTGGTTATAAATGACTTGAAGGGAGAAAGTATGTGTCAGTTTCCTGATACCATTGAATATATAGCTAACGCAATATATTCAATTTGCGTTAGCTATATATTCAATGCTGATACCGTTTATTATACCCTCGTAATCCCATTGGAAAAAGCCTAATAGACATTTCTATGATGACCAAAATACTTGGATAAAACTATATTGACAGCAGGTTAACGCACTCAACAATAAATACATGTTTAAAGATTTCGTCCTTTCCTGTGTACCTTCCAACCTCTAACCCATGTCGTATAGTAGGCACGTTTTGAAGATTCGCCCCCCCCAAAACAGGTAGACGGACTGTCCTAATCCCCTGTTATCAAACAAAGCCTTTGTTAGGGGTGGCCACCGTTGTGCGGGTGGTCACCCGCCTGCATTCCAAGAAAATGCCGCGTAACTTGCACCTCAAATATTGCGATACATATTGTTATGCCAGTAACCGGAATTTCAGGCGGATGCAGAAAGTCCCGGCCGGCCGCCAGTAACAAAGGCACTAAGGCATTGTTTGTCAACAGGGGATTAGGACTGTCCTTCTACCTGTTCTGGGGGGGCGAATCTTCAAAACGCGCCTACTATACTCTTGGGCAACGCCGCGGCTCGGCTACGGTGACGGTGAAAGTGCCAGAGTCCGCGGTGCCAGGCTGCGGCAGTCACCGCTCCCCCCCCCCCCCCCCCCCCCGCCGTCCCGGGGCAGCGGTCCAGCGCCGGTCCTGGAGGACGGTCTGAGTTGGGAATCCTATCCCGGTCGATATTTTCAATCCCTGGATTACGAGATTGAAAACGTTAATAAAAAAGACGTTAGGGCAAAACGCAACACATTATCAGATAAATAACAACAAAATATGCAAAAGAATTATAGAAATATGGATTTAAACCAAAGTTTTAAAAAAGTCGTATATACACAATATGAGTAGATTTACTCACTTGTCAAATAACATTAGAACTAAAAGTAAAACTTCGCTCGGAAAGATGTCAAGTAAAATGAAACAAAAGACCCTACAACAACAATATTTAAATGATTATAAAGGCATCATAATGAAACCTAATGGCAATTTCAATACTCTGTATCAAAAACAAATTAAAATTATTCTGTAAAATTTTTAAAGGTTTTCAAATACCAGCAAGAGAACCATCACTTACATAGTTAGACTGCAATAACACATCAAACCATTTTTACTTGATTTATAAGGTCATTTGACAAGATTCTCTTAGTAAGGTTAAACGTAACACAGTAGTTATAAAACTGATGGGAACCAAATCAACATAGGTTTCTCACATAAATTTGATAATCCCAAAAATCCCGGGATCGAGGCTGAGAATCGAATATGCCCTACAACCATGCGGGATCCTGGGATTGGATTTCCTAGGTCTGAGACAATTTTGTTCGTGCTGGCCAGGAAAACGCAAAAAAATCTTGCATTTAATGTTAGGGGAGTTCAGTCAAGTATTACTGGGATTTTTGTTTGGAATCTATCGAATAGGATAGCTGTCTCAGTGGTCCATCGAAGGGGTATAGCGGTCCGGTTTCTTTGTCCGGCTATGAGATCACGAGAGTCAAAGATAATTCGTCTTACCGATGTCGGGAACGTTCATTTTTATATTTGGGGTATCAGGTATTTGGAAATAGTATGGTTGGTTATGTTCGTTAGAATCTATTCAATGCACATTGAACGAACTGAGACGGTGAATAAGATAAGACCCAAACTGGGATTGATAAGTTTACTCTTCTTGTAAATTGTCTCCTAAAATCAGTTTTGATTCCAGTTTAATTGCTGACTTTAATGCAATCCACTAATGAATGCATTCTCAATTACCGTGTGAATCGAGTGGGTAAAATGTAGTGTTTGCCTTATGTACTTCTGAAACGGTTCTTTCGACATTTTGATCGTAAGAAATATCTGTCGCTTTTTGTCAGTTTTTTATATCCAACTGTAAATGACCTCTTGCCTTAAAATTAGTGACTAAGGCAATTGAATCAGAAGAGATGCAATGATGGACTGTCTTTGTTGAGGCACATCGTCATCTCATCCATTAGCAATCGTCCTTCACTCATATTCTGGTGAAGTAAAATACGTTGCTAATGTTGCACTTCAGTCTTGGTAGTGTATCGTGTAATCATGTAGGGCCTATAGGATTTTCCCCTAAAATTATTTTATGTTTGAATAGATCACCTGCTGTTCACGCGCTACCGGTTTTTAACGAGAAGGAAGTATGATGTAAATATAATGCCTAATTCAAGGAGATTCCTTCCTCGACGATTGTTCATCCTACGATTGCGATTAGACCTTTCCCCACAAGGCTGTGGATTTCATTAAATTGCCGGCAATAGTAATAGACGCGATGTTTCATATGGTCGGAAACGCTTGGTAATTATATTACGCAATGATTTTCTCTAGGTTTGCCCCAACGAGCTTTTAAAGTAGTTGATGTGCAAGGTTTAAACACATATTATTTGCTATCTAATAATGCAAACCTGCATTGCAATTACTATTTCCCTCGAACCCCTTCCCATAACAATGTATACTTAACAAACATTATATGATTACTAGGGGCGATCTTGTAAGAGTTGAAGAAACAATTGGTTGACTTGATGGAAATTAGCGCATTGCGTAGCCTTTGTCACTGCATGAAAACATATTCTTTTGGAAGGGTTGTCAACTGGGTCTTGTACCGGTAAAGCTTTTATATAATTAAAAGTAAATGTCATTGTTAAATATTTAAAAGAATAAATACCGCATTCAATATAAATATTTAAATATTTTTAGCATGTTTAAATAATTCTAAGAAGGTCTTGTTTTAGTTGAAATGTTCATCATGTCTGTAAATACTATGTCTGTAATGTGATGTTTTGCAAAAGTATATTCTTGACGCTTATGGCATAGAAAATAGGTCTACCTTACCTGACTTTAGTTTACTCTGCTAAAGGATAGCTCAATGATAGCATGCAGGTTAAAATTCACTCAGAGCCTAAAATATTTCATTAATATACTAAACGTTTTTTACCACCTCTGCACTGTGTGGTTCGGCGTTATCCGAACCGCTCACCGGTGTGGTGGGGACCCGAACCTCTGTCGCTCAGACCCGGTTTCAAATCCACAATGTCGCTGCGCAGCACAAAATAATGTAGAAAGTGATTGTTTCTTATAAACCCACTTTAGTTTGCGAATGAAAAATTTACAGAGACATTTAATTAACACTCTTACTTAATTTTTCATGTTCTGTTTTAACACGAAGCTAGAGCTGCATGACCCGTTGTAATGTAATATAATGAAAACATAATGAGAATGGACTGAGGCGCAATGGTGAATTGTGAATATAAGTCCAACTTAAACACTTTTTTTAGAACTCAAGCGTAATATGGCTATTGAAATAAAATGCTACTGTCCCAGCAAACTTTTTTCGAGGCAATGTACGGAGCGCTACGTGATGTAGACAATGAAACTTATAATTGGACTTGGACGATTCCAGCAATGACGCACGATCCGATATACGGCGACTGTTGGCGCTATCTGTGGCAACACTGGCAATTACTGCAGTCACGTTATACTGGCCAACTGGCCGGAAATGCGATTTAAACCGACCGGAAGCTTCGTTATTGTCCATGGGAGTGATTTAAAAATGAGTGATGTGTATCGCAAAGGTGTTGTATGAAGTAATAACTATTACGTCACAATAGGCGATAGTAATTTTTTTGTCATTTTTTGCAAAGTGGATTAATATAAATATTCCAAATTATTAGAAAATAAGTTTGTATGTTAACATTGGCTACTAACCCCGGGTATGGATTTACCGCGATGAAAGTGAAGATGGTTTGCATATAGTTAATTAATTTTCTATTTTATTTTCCTCAAGTGGTCCTTAAATCATCGTCACAGGCGGATGTTTCCCTAATCAATATGTAGGTCAGTCAATAGTATTGCGGGTGTGTCAATAGTAATGTAGGTCTTGGGACCTATACGGGTATTATTTCCAACAGTTTGTTGTAAACCTTCCCTTTACCGCGTTGTACGCTTTGCTTTGATCAACCAGGAGGTGTTGCATAGACCAACGTCAGTGAGGATACGGCGCGGGGCGACTCCATGGAGTATTTTAAGTGGAATGCATACACACTGAGAAATATTTTGTCCTGAAATACGTGGAAAATACACTTAAATAAGGGTGTGCGGGTTACCCACTGCAATCTGGACCCGGCTCAATGCTCCGGCAGTGAGGCCGCCACACGGAAAATCAGGACTTACTAGTAGTTTGTCTACATAGTTATGACGTCACTGGCTATGACGTCATTACTGTCGGTTGTAAGTCCTGCCTATCAGAGTTGGCTTTCGTAATTGCAGAGACTTTTCTCAGAATATCCTGCGATTCATTTTGCCTTTACCACAGTTTATCACAGAATGTACATTCCTATCCTCGTAAAATACAACCGATTTTTATATGCACTGACTTGCCTAGTCTCTGCATTTACCGGTATTTTTTATTTAAAATCAGTAAAAGATGTCAGGGTTCTTCTAGCGGTCACCCATCCAAGTTCTAACCACGCCCGATGTTTCTTGACTCGTATGTTCAGGTGAAGACTGCTATATCCACTGCGTTACGGCTGCCTGTTGACGAGTGTAGTTGTTGAATAGCAACTGAAGAATTGATAAGTGTAGTTTTACGCCTAATGGTACTTCTCTACAGTGACAATTTATTGCGTGATAGAGTCTAGAGTACCCGGTATCGTACGTGTTTCCCGGTATCGGAATTTTTATAAAAAGTAATGTTTGTTCGTTGTGTGCGTCTGTCCGTTTGTGTTACGTGGGTATGTGCCATGATGGTTTTTAACGCTTCTTGTCGACTTCCACTGGAATGAAATTTGATTTCCATCGCCTGAGGAAGATCTCTCTGAAATTGAAACTGTCGTAGCCCATAATATGAAACTACAAAGGATCACTTTGACAGTACAAGGTATTTACACCATTAATAGTTACAACTTATTACCCTGACATATTTATTTGATACATTTAAAAGTGCCAGCAAATCAATGCAAGGTTATACTCGACCTGCATTCTATTTCTTACAATTCATCTTATTTAAGACCTTGCTAAAAAATACCTGAGTTATTAAAATCGAAGCAGGATTTAAACAGTGCAATTACTTTTTTTGGTAATTTTTTCGTGTAAACTATGGGCAGATAAAATTAATCTTAGGTCTAAAACTGATCAATGTGTCCTTGCAACTATTTAAAAATAAAACAATATTTAACAAAAGTAACTGCTGACAAATAAAACGATTTGATTTTCTTCAATAATCTAAGCTTTTTCTCAGAAAAATTGGAAATTTGATATTGTTTTTGTCGTTTCACTACCATTTACTTTATATGTATTTACTATCAATGGTACTACAGTAAGTAAATCTACAAAAAACATTAATAAAATATGTATTATTGAAACCAAATGTTATTATTCAAACTTGTATCACATTAGTAAATTTTCAATCCCAAATATAAAACTAACACAACGGACTTAAAATCGATCCAGATTTGGTAAAAAAATTTATTCGATTCAAATGAAATATTTGATGACAGTGCGAACTAAGTCAAGGTAAAGACTAACTGCTTTTACCAAATCACATGGAAATAATTTGAAGTTCTCATCCATACACCTACCGTAAATGCAGTGGGCTGCATGCAGAAAGTAATCATGGATAAACTTATGACGTGTTTTGTGACGTATACAAACCATCCATGACGTCACTCTAATGTTTTTTTCCCTAAAATCACGGTAAATTCCCTGATTATTTGCAAATACGGCAGTTCGAGCGTAATTAATTGCAGAGAAATAGTTCTTAAAGAAGGACTGTGAGTCCTGCGTCTGTACTAATGCCCAAAACTCTGCCGAGTCATTGAGCTGGGTCCAGACACAACACTCCTGTACGTGAGCCAAGTCCTTATTTACGTATTGCGAGTACAGATTCTCGACTTGGGGCAAAAACTCTGCTTTTCCGCTAAGATATTTTTCTCAGTGCACAATAATCTTGTCCACAGCACGTTGAGTGCGGGCCGGTGAATGAGCTGCCATACAAAAGACGACCGATTGTTCGGATCCGGCTTTGTCCTGCTGGAATGGTTGACTCATTGTTTTATTGTTTTCTTTCACTCATTATGCCGGTTCTAGAGCACACTGGTGGGGAACAGTTAATTACTTTATATTAAGCATGGTTTCAAATGTCCTGCGTACATTTTTGTTGGTTGTTAGTACAAGAACAGCAGTATTTAGGCTAAAAAGTCGCTAGAATATTGCAGTAGGGACGGGACCTAAACATACGAGCGCATCTTATTTTCACGCGACATTTATAAAAAGTAAAGAGAATGGCCAGAGATCGAACTAGAGCAAGGAGGGATTCTGATACTGCAGTTCCGCCCCAGTAACACGACATGTACGGAGATATCTGGGAACCCGACACTGTGGGAGACCACTGTCGACATGCTTCCATGACTTTCCCCTCTTTAATACGTTTTACTTACTTGAGTTTAGAAAAAATTCGATGAACATACCCAAAAGTTGAGTATTGACTAAATTTAATCAGTCAAAGAAAATTCAGTACATTATAATAACGGATCTAAACGCAGTATAGTTGAACCGATCCATAGCTCGTATAAAGAAAATGCAGGCATATATTGTGAAGTACAAAATGTGTTAAGGTTGTATGTATGGTTCGAGGCAAGGTATAATTTTACCTTAATAAAATTGGGATAATCTTGTTTTGTGGTTGAGTTTGGTGATTGGTGTGAATTGAGTTTGGTGACTAGTGTGAACTGTATTAGCTGAAATTATTTACATTCCATCATGAGTTTGTTCACTAAAACAGTTTTCTTTGTTGATGTCGGACTTGGGCCTAGTCGGGCTCACAACGGCACCAGTCCGCCCACGTGTCTTGACCGTGTTCGCATGTTTACGTTAACACAACAGTTTACTTACTCCTCTCGGCGGTCTTGTGTGCTGATGGGACGGCGGTTCGCCTGACTTGACCGGTGACCCACTTGTGTTTGAATGCTTTGTTTGGGTCGTCTCTGACAGGGTAATGGTCGGTCTGTTTGACAACATTGCTGATGTAGGTCAAGGCGGTGGTAAGTTTGTAATCGTTCGTCAAGGGTATAGTTGCCTGTGTATAACGTATTAAGAAAATGTTTTTGAACCCATTGTGTTAGGGCAATACACGCACCTAAGTACGTCATTTTTGCCCCGAAAATGGAGCTTGTTTCCTTATTACCCGAGCAGTTTACAATTTACGAAATACAAATCTTATTATTAAATATGGCTCATCTCGTCACATTGCCTACCATTGTCATTTTAAATGTAGCCTTAATATTATCCATGGTGTGCCGCTTAAAAGTGTTAGCGAGCTATCGCCATCGTCGTATTAAGTATATAATGAAACCCTTATTTTGTGTAATACCACAAGTAACAAAAAAGTTGAAACCTTGTTTACGTAAACTAATCGCCACGAAATAGTAGTTTCAATTGGCAGTAGTCTGGTGGAGAGTCATCCAGCCGGCCCTCCAGCAGAACAGAAAGTCGATACAGATTGTTAGCGGTAGCAAGGAGTTGGTGTGAGTACGTTATGTTGAGGAGTGTGGACAGACCGTGAGAACGCGCTCACCGTGACGACGACAACGCTATCGACAACACCCTGCATTACCATTACTATTACCATTACTGTACCCTGTACCATCCTCCTGTCCATGAATATGGATGCCGTTGTGGACAGGACCGGACCGAGCTGTGGGCTTTGTCTGCCATGGAGTATACATTTTTTGTTAGATAATCGGCACAATGAAGGCGTGGGTCGTACTGAGGAGAGAGAGGCCACTGGGTGTGTAGCATCTCAAAAAACTCCCCAACTCCCTCGTACTATTTTGCACGGCCGTCTCAATAAGTAATGCGATTGTCAAGGTTACCGGTAATGGAAACGTGAAAACTGCAGTGATGAAATCGGTTACTTCACCTTCGCAAGTCCTGGAATGTTTTCCTAATAAAAGTGTTTGAATCGTGGGTAAGTAGGTTTCATTTTTTGTGCATTCTCGTCACGCCGTTAGTTTTTAATATTTAACAGTCAAAACCAACATTTTGGCAAACATTACCTTCTGATAAAAAAAGTATTATTAGTTTCAAAGGAGTTAAAAATAACCGCTTTTACAATGGTTTCTTCGAAGGTCCCCCAAGACTCGAGTGCATGACTGATTTGAGAGCTAAATATTGTGTTATAATGAATTAATCCCTCCTAATTTCTCCTAGATTTCACCCAACAATCGTTAGCCTCCACGGTAGCCGCTCAGCCCACTTGCACGCCGGCGCCGTGTGTGGTGAAGTTATTCAGCAAACACGCGGACCGAGTCAACAGCCGCTCCACTTGTTGTGGCCTCACTGTGCTGTGTACATCACATGCCCCAGTAACCCTCACGCTCCTCGCGCACCCCTCGCGGATCAATCGCAGTGCGTTCACCCCCCCGTGGCCTCATCCCTTCATACTGTCGGTATATTTGACTGTTTGGTTAAAGTGTAAATATGACTTTCACATAGGTTTTGGTTTTGGGGTATCTATCGTACATGTTATACACACTGTTTTAAACCGTGTTTTATCGCAGTATAATAATTATGATAACTTATATCAATTATGTATCAAGTCGTCGTATTAAAGCTGACTCAATTTTGTATTTCTGGTAAACTGTTAAACGTTATGGAAAAAGTCATATTCGTTAAAAATTCCCCAAATGGGATGCTCTAGGTAGGAAAATGATGTCAGAATAATTCTTTGGTCACAGATAAGATATTTACCTGTACCCTACAATATGTATATATATGACGTTAACGTTAGATATTTTTATCTGTCTAAAAATTAACAAAATAGCTCGAAAAGTACATAAAATTACCAATTGTGATGAACACGTTGTCGTGTGAAATTGCAGCTGTTTGCCGTTGCGGTTAATCGGAAATTAAAAACTGAATTTAGTTGGCTATATAGAAGGTAAAAGTTTGTACATAATTACTTTGAACCCCACCATCAACTTAAACCGACATATTAGATTACCTCCCCCCAACCCCCCCTTCACTGTGGACGATACACGCTTTAATCCCACTCTGATGAGTTGAGGATTACACCTATTAGCTTCAGGCTCACATTGCACCCGTTAAATAAATATGAACACTATTTGCTAATAAGCTTACATAATAATATATTGTGGGTACAACAGTATATTATGTATGCTCGCAAATGTAAATGCTACAGTTTTAAATATGTTCTAGTTTATTACATTACCTCGCATTCTTACGGTAAAATTTCACTTTTTATTGATTCGTCTTCGTTATCATTTGAGAATGACTGGTCGAGCGTCACCTGCGTGTTGTTATCTCTAGGTTGTTTCGTCACTTTTATCTAATTGCCACAAATTATACTGAAATAGCTTTATTGTGTCTCCAAGGATTTCGTGCGTTGACCCTAAAATTTAAAATTAGTTTTCTATAGGCCTAATGATTGTATAGATATTCATATGAGGTCTGTTAAAGAATGGGAGCAATGGGCATGCTTTGTTTATCTGTTAGTGCATTTTAATAGGGTACAAAATATGATCTGACTAAATATTTTCAGGTTACTCTTTCTACATGAAGTAGCCTTCCTTGAAAAATAATAAAAACGTAATTATCTTATTTAACTGTTATTAATCTCGAGTTTTGACATGATCCACGCACTAAACCGCGATTTCCATAATATTCCTAACACAATTTGCTGCTTATCACAACTGATCAAAATGTTAAGAATATTTTTTATGTTGCAAAATGCTATGTTATAAGTTGTTATATGTGTCATAAGTTCATTATAAGTACCGGTAGAATAGCGCCTCCGCCGCGCCGTCACCTTTTTTTATTTAAATTCCTGAACTCGCGATAAAATTTCAGTTCATATTCTTAGCGAGTGATTTTATCCTAATTAAATAAATTAATAGCCACCGATTCCTTGAAAATCTTTGTAAAATTTTCTTCTCGCACATTTATGGCCACTTCATTTTGTCTCTCTTGGATTTGGACGCCAACTTTTTTTTCAAGATTATGTTCTAATCTTTTCACAAGAAATTTCTCTTGGTCCAGATTTTCCAGTCCCTATAAAACGTTACTTTCTTAAGAAACTTGAGAGATTTCCGGTGCCAAGTAAAACATTAATTTACAAGTGGAATAGGTGTAAAATCTCAACAAAAAGCATAGGGTTGTAGGGACAGATTAATCTTATTATAGGAGTGGTGGCGAGAATTTTTTCAGTGGATTTAACATTCTTCCCTCCTTTGTTCTGCTGAACCCCACTGTCGCTTCAAGAAAACGCCCCATAACATCAATATCTAGGTTGCTTAAATACAAGTACGTGACATTAAGGCATAATTATGATGCGTGAACCTCCGTATAATTATGTTTACTTGTGGTTCGATTCTAATTTTAACATTTTATTTGCTGGTGAGTACTGGGACGATAAAGCCCTCCGAATCTTTTGCTGAATGTCCAGGTGTTGAATGTTAACGCCGCGCCGGCGGGACAAAAGGACAAAGCGGCGCCCACTGTGTTGATAATGCCCTGATAAGTAACGGAAGAGAAAGCTCCTGGGTTGTGGATTAACGTCCAGTGCTTTCTCTGCAGCCGCTGTCCTGTTGGCCGTGAATCATTTACTGTCGTGGTGACAAAAAGGCGGGAAGTCCCACACAACCAGAGCGGCGGTAGAATGAGTCTCTGGTACAGTATAAAT
Organism: Flexamia atlantica; assembly: GCA_035578135.1. Classification (NCBI taxonomy): domain Eukaryota; kingdom Metazoa; phylum Arthropoda; class Insecta; order Hemiptera; family Cicadellidae; genus Flexamia; species Flexamia atlantica. The sequence continues at coordinate 16,339,995 of JAQJVK010000016.1, read as the reverse complement.
GGAAGAAAACTGGAATCATTTGATGTACAGGTGATTGACGCTGTTTGTAGTGAAGGCTTTGTTAGTGGCTCTAGGGACAAATAATATTATCGTGTTTTCGATACCCACGACCACGACTCCCAATCAAGTCCGCTAGGTGTTAAATACACACTTTTTCGATAGAGGCTAAAACATTGGTAACAGCATTTTCCAATTCTTATCAAAAAATCGTCAGTAAATGTTGAAAATTCTTAGATCTTTCGTTAGTTGTATAAAAAATGTTAATTTAAGTGGCGTTGTGAAATCATCTCTAGATAAAGGATCAACAGCACAAGGAGGTGTTACGGTTAGGCTGCGGAAGGCCCGCAGCGATGACGTCACCCGCGCATCTTCCGTGTCGCGGTTACACCACACGAGGAAGGATCGTGTGGCTGTGTCTGCCAAAAACTGCCACTTGCCTCTAGCATATTCGGTAAGATCTTAACGTTTTTATCCGCGAAATTGTCTTATCCTATTGGGCCATGAATGAAGTGTTTATAGTTGTTAACTAAAATAATGTACTGTATGAGTACCGGCATCAGCGATGAAGTTATGGCTAAACCAAAGCAATGTTTTTAAGTGTATTTTGTGTGCATCGAGTCTTCGTTTGACACAAAGAAGCTGGAGTGTGATAAACTCGCCTTTTCTATATATTTTAGGCTGTCGATAAAAGAGGATTTTAATGACTCAGTGTCTTGCTGTCCTTATAATAATACCTTAATTTTTTTCTCGCCATATTTTTAATTACGGGACAAGTACGAGGACATGGTCAACAAGTTATTCAGAGAACTGTTTGTTGGCTGTTAAATTAATTTCATGTCAATCAAACTCCAGAGTTGAAAGAGATTCAATAGCTTTCCGAAGCAATTACAAATAGATCTAGGATGAATTTGATATTAGTAGGTTTTATAGGGTCTTGCTACCATACGATAACATTTACACATTTAAGTCTTCAATAAACATGAAAAAAACGCTAAAAATATTTGATTGGCCTTGCATATTCAAAATTTCTTACAAGTTACGAGTTAACTGAAGTAGGACAGCCGGTGTAAACAGGCTGCGGAACCTCGTCAAATGTATTTTTTTATATGCATTTAAATCCTATTTACCTTTCATTGATTTTTAAGGACCTAGAGCAGATCGACGCCGATAGAATCGTTCCACACCGCGTGGAAGCTCGATTACCGCCAGCCGTCAAGGCTGCGACTCGCGTCTTCACGGTCGAGCCCCAACCTTGCGGCCATAATCTAATCCTCTCCCGCCATTGTGTGGACGACGGGCAAAGAACATCAACGTCACAGGCGCTACGACTGCCAGAGGCGCGGGTAGAAACCGGCAAAACACTTCGCTTTCGGTTCTCAACCAGAGATTTGCATTCGATTCACTTTCCTCGGTCGGTTTTTGGCGTTTGGTGATCGGTGCTTGTTTGAGGAAACGTGGGAAATGGCGGGCTGGTTGCATGTTGGAGTCAAAGAAACCGACATGTAAAAAAGTGCAATGAATGATTCTAGGTGAAAATTTACCTCGGTTCAATTTAGTTCTGAAGTAATGTTTATTTCACACTGTAGAGGGAAATCGCCGATGTTATCTGTACATATCTACAAAAAATGCTGGATCTTGCCATCACTCTCTATACCTTAAGGGCAATGTCCGTTGCAGACATGTTTACTTGAGATGTCTTGAGATGGACAATCACAAACCATATTCTGGATTTTCAATGCCTGATAGCAATCCATAACTTTGATGGAAGCTGTGCTTGGACCATTGATTTCTGCTTCCCAGAGATTCTTGATGCGATTTTGATCATATGAATCGGTACATGAAATCAAATTTTATTTTCCACCTTACTGTTTATGATCGTAAGTGTTGTATTTCTTGTTTATTTACTTCCACGCGTTGAATACGCTGAGATGCTGATTCAGAACATGTTAAATGTACTTAGTATATTAACATCAACAGTCGCTAATATACTAAGTACATAAAACATTATGTACCCTTATTAAATGAAGGGTCACCTTTCAAAACAAACGCCTGTAATGTAAAGCAGTTTAACTCGTATGAGTATATATTTTTGTTATTGGGAAATAATAATAAGGCTCTCAAACAGTGTAATGTTTTCGCCATTCATGTTTTCAAGTTGAAAGTAAGAAGTGTGAGACGGCAACGAGGAAGTTGCAAAATGAAGCTACTTTCCACAGGTAACAAGATGATGGTGGGCGCAAAGCCCCGTTTAGCTACATCAAATATATACAGTGTTGGTCCTTTACCACCCCCTTCACCGTTATTTCCCGCCGTCATGAGTGCTAAGTAGAGTCTCTCGCTTGAAATGTTAACAACCCATATTTAATGCAGGGTGAAGTATCTTTAAAACATGGACTTACTGACGAGTTTTAACTTTTGGACTCTTTGGAACTTTGATTTTTAAAACCTCATTGAAAATAACCTTTAAATATCCAAAACGTTTCTGAGTAATTTTGATCGTTATCCCCCTCGATAGTTTCTCTTTTGATGAGAGAATCGAAAAAATGGTTCTGCTTTATATGAAGTGTAATATTATTCCTTTGATAACAACTCAACTTGAAGAACAACATATTTTTACGGAATATAACCCACAATTTCTTAAATATTTTACCCTATATCCTGGTCTGTATTTCTATTATGGGTGTGCGAGCAGTGATTTTTGAAGTCGGTCGAGTCGAGTCGAGTTGTAGAAAATAGTTTCGAGTTCTTCTTGAGTCGAGTATTTTGAATAACAGAAGTTAATAGTTATCATACTTACTATTGATCTCATAAAATGTAATCTTTTTTAGTTATTAAACTGGGAAGTGTTCCTGTGAGTTAAAAGCAAACCTGTTTTCAAATGAAACGAAACGATAATTCAGACCATTTTAAAAATAACTTTATATCATTACTCAGTATTTTATTAAACTTTCAGCTTAGAGAGGTGTAACCCAAGCTACATATGCATTTGGTTGCTTTAAAAAAGGTTTCGTAATATATTTTATAGGTTCAAAAATTTAAGTTAAATCAGTCTCATTGAGCATAAAAGAAGATATCTCAAATTATAGTAAGGGAAAAAGACTACACTAATTTGATTTATATCATTAACTCAAAAACCACTTTGATTTAAGTAAAATAACAAATGTTCTATGTTAGCTATTCATGACTGGTGTTGACTGTGTGATAAACGGCCGTAAAATGCAATCGCGCAAACCGATTCCGGGTAAACGGCGGGAGTGACTATTTGACTCGAACTTCCGACTATTTTCAATACTTCGAGACGATTCGAGTAGTGTAAACTCGGCTGGAAAAACTCGACAGTCGAGTACTCGCACAACCCTAATTTCAATTTAAAATACCCCCGTTGCAGCAGTCCTGCATACTCAGCGAATTTCAATTGCAAAGTACATGTTTCAATCCAACATAGCGAGATTTGACACGTTTTTAAGCTCCATAAGAATAACATGGGGAATGAGTATGCAGGTTTGCTGCAACAGGTATTTTAAAACTGGCTGGTTTTAATTCAATGTGTAGTAGATCTGAACTAGAAGAAGCCATACACCAAGTTTTATCAAGATATGTTAAGAAATAAGGAAGATATTGCATTTTTTTGTTTCCCATAAGGATAACATGGGGAATGAGTATGCAGGTTTGCTGCCATAAAAACGGTAATATCCGGGATTTTATACTAAAATACATTAGATCTCATCTATATGAAGCCACAAACCAAGTTTCATTAAGATATGTCGAGAAATAAGCGAGATATGGAATTTTACTTATTCCCCATAAGATTAACATTGGGACAACGTACTGTTTACCACATTCAGTATCTCGGTAACCAATGGACATAGAACAATGATTCAAGATACTAAATTGTTTGTTTTTTCGAGCTGAATTCAATGGTGCTAACCAAAATTTTATTTTTCTATATAAAAAACTCGAAAACCCCAATTTTGGGGGGTTTACCCCGCTTTACCCCCCTTCCGGTGGTCCGATCAGGCTGGTTCACGAACTCGTCCGAATAATTACTACTTTACACGCCTGTGCCAAATTTCATTCCGATCGGACCATTTTTGCGAGCGCTATCGTGCTTACAGACACACACACACACACACACACACACACATATATATATATATATATATATATATATATATATATATATATATATATATCAAGAAATTTGAACGAATGATGTTTATTGCTTCTGGGGGCCCCAAAACGAAAAGTTATTATGGTCTTGGGCTTAGGTCTTACCAAGAGACCTACAGTAATAGCTTCTTCCCTATTGGGGAAATTCGCTAAAAGATTCGCGATTGCCAATTTATTTATTGCATTCAGCAGAAACTCTGTTTTATCTAAGGACAAAAAGATTGCTGGGGTTGCGGTCATGAATATGAATTTCAGTTTTGCGGATGCAACCTATACACGTTTTACCTACTTTCAGCGCTAATTTCCCATTGATTCAGCGCTGGCGTCACAGTCGTGTGATTCCGGATTGCACGCCTCCACCATCGCATGGACTCCTTCCCCGATATTTGGTAAACTCCGGACATTCATAGCTCTGAAGATAAAACAAGTTTCTTGAATGTGATTTACGTTCTGAAGGCGTAGCTGCAAATGGTTAAATTCCGAAACGTAATATGCCCTACTTGCCACTCATCCCTGATGATCAGTAACCAGTAACCACGCGGCTATCAGATGAGCGAGAACCTTTCAGGTCGGACTGGGCAACACAGCGGTATCTGGACCTAGATCTGCCTCTTCCGCGGGCCAATGAGGTTGAACTGATCACTTATCTCCATCACCTATCACCAGCGCTACTGGTTTGATGCTCTGGTTGATTCTGGAGTGAACGTGTTTATGTAGCAGAAGAGAACGCAGCGGTTTACGGCCAGTATACATCCAGCGCCGAGTGTGCCTCAATAAAGGCAAAGTAGTGGCTCGGGGGAACTGCAAAGCACGATGCTTCGTTTGTTCATGGTTTAAATATAATAAATAACGTTCTACTAATGTTAATAGTTTATTACATTGAGATAGTCAATGTTTATAGTCTATAATGTTGTTTCTTTTCATTCCAATTCTCCAATAAGACCAGATTATCTATCCTATAATGTTAAGCTCCAACTCGTCTATCTAGAACAGACGCAGTATGGTTGATTCATTTTAAAATGAAAGTAAAGTTTAGTCTGCGTTAGTTTAGTTTTTATACTAACGTGTAGTTGAACCGTTAGAAATAGCTCAATTATAAATGGACTGTAGTGTGTAAAAGAAATATTCTAAAAACTGAAGTAAGTAGAGCGCCCATCACATGCAGGTAATATCTAGGCCACGAGACCGGACTTCGCCGTCGGAAGTTAAGTGTAATGCGAGATTAAAATGCAACAACTCGTTAAGACAGGCGGTAAAGCCTCGGACTAATTGTGTACCAGTTATCGCGCGGCGCGGCGCCCGCGGTGGGCCGGAAGGGCAGCGAGTGGCTCGTTATCGATGGTGAGGTTTACATTGTGCATTAATTTGATGGATGTATAATGCAACTTTGATATTGTGTCAATCGATAGAAGTGGAGCAAAGTGATCGTTTGTGGCCATCAGAAACACAGTATACTTTTTTAGTATGAATGATTTATCCGTTAAAAATAATTAGGTTATATTTGTTGGTCAACCGTAGGGTTTTCAAGTACAGCACCACTAATTTTTAAGGTTGATTTATTATGACAGGAATGTAATATCTCAAAATTCAAAGCACTACAGTAAATCATATGCATATCTGAATGCGCTTCGGTTACCAATCTAATTCGTTTACTTTATACCTTTTTTGAAAGGAATCCCCCTACCCTTCGTAAAGTAACATTATGATGTCCTGATGCCAAAGGCAACATTTTCTTGAGTTTTTTTTTTTTGGATGCGACGGCCAAATTTCGACCTGCCGCTAGACCTTGCTGACGCTGCGCGGCCCCGGCGCCGGCGGTTCGAGTGGAAGCAGATGACCCGTGAAATAGCGGAGACGCCCCGTTGCCAACACATGGCCGGGAGTTATCTTGTGAACCTCAGATAGTTGACATGTCGAGTATCGGGTTTCAGTTGTGAATGCTAGTTCCAATGAAGTATTTTCCATTTTTTGGTATGTAATTTTGTTGCCCTTAAGTTATTTTTTGTTTGTTTAAAATACAGCATTGATCAGAAATTATGTAATGTACCGAACTTATAGGTCCTGTAATAACATAGACTGTTGTGCTAGGAATAGATAAGATCTGTATACAATACGAGGCAATAGTTACTGACTTTTAAATTTTTGTTTATATTCCGTTAGGTCTTGTCGCTTAAAGGACAGCATATGAAATCCGGCAAACCATTCGCCATTGAAAAATTATCTGCGTTTTGAACGAATAAAAGCTGTGATCAATACAGCGAAGTGATCGTTGTACATTCTCCAGCTGACCGGCTGAATCGCATTGTTGTTGACCATTGCCGGCGCCGGCGGTCGCCTGGGAGCCGACTTGACCTTCGTGACCTCTCCGTGACCCCAGCGTCCACAGTGGGCCTGTGTCCCACATAACTACAACCGGAATTAGAATTAATTTTTAGGCGGTATTTCAAAGAACAATTTTTTAAACGTTACCGCTGAGAAAGATGCAGATTTAATGCATACAACTCAATGTACTGTATAGGCAGTGAATGCCATTAATGCTAAATTAGGATGTTCTATGTTCGTCTCGTAATGTTAAGTATTTAAGTTCTAAATATCTACCTAATAAAGTGGATCAATGATAGTTTATTTAGCGTCTAAATGTATAAAAAATTTAATTATAATTATAAATTCAATTTTATAATATTTACTAACTTACAACATCGCTCTTTCCTCTATAATACTGTTGTAAAAGAAGTACAGTCAATTTTATCACATTGTCAGATTGGCTATAAACAGATTACAATAATAATATCAGGATTTAAAACAGTTTATGTTTGATTATTTTGTTTTAGTAAGGCGATTGCAAAGAGTTAACCGTACTTCGTGTCAGCACGTTTAAATTTGTTGAGTTTTAAGTGTAACAACGTCGACGTGTAAACAGATATCCCAGCGGCAGTCGGTGTCGAGTAACTCTTTCAAAGAGGGGTCGGAAACTGTGTGCGGTCAACTATGAACGGAATTTCCGGCGAGAGAGGGTGGCAGTTTGACTTCCGGTGTGAAGAAGAATGTTGTCGGTATCATTGTCAAAACGGTTACAAAATCCATTGTTAACAGCCATTGTTCATACCTTTGATAATCCGTTTTATTCGTTGTAGAATAATATTCCTGATGTACAATTAGTATTAGTGGTGTTTAAATTCCTAGCCTCGGTAATTATTGCAAACACGTTTTTTAGTATAGATAAATTCGTATCCTGGCGCTACAGTAGTACAAGATACGAGCGTTGTAGCGTAGTGTGTTGTGTGTAACCCGCATACCTAGTTCTTAGAGCTCAGAGAACCGGCTCACCTGAATATTCGCGTCGTGCCGAGTCGGAGATCAAGGTTCTGGCTGGCGATACGTTGTGGCTTGATGGTTCCTGGTGGGGTCAGATAGTGATGCTGAGATAATTTTAACATATTATGCAATCAGCTGTTTGTTGGCCTTTTCACGTATATATTTTTTTAAATGTAACTGGTGGCGTGATTTGAATTCATTTGTCCGAGCATTTAGGTTGTTTTATGTAAAATCAGTTTTGTTAACTTCTTTACTCTTGTATTTACTTGGGTCTTACAATGTACTTATTTATGTTCTGCAAGACAATAACAACTAGGTGCCTCAACATTCGCTTTACCGTGTGTATTTAGTAAAATTAAATCGTCTGTCTTCCAAATTACATGATTAAAGTTTAAATTGTTCCCAATCTCACCGTTTTTTATACTTTTTTTAACAGTTATATGTAAAACTGTTAATAAGGGGTTGTTCAGTATTACGTAAAAAAATTTACAAGCGGATAGTTTCAGCACAATAAATTTTCACGGTCCTTTAAAAGCTTTCCATCCATTTAATTTTATAAAGGGAACAGCAAACCCGCCCATTTCCGTGGGCGATGTCGCTCAGTCTGGTTCAATGGTTTTTACGGATCGTTGTTGCTAGTGGATTAAAAGGTGAAAGGCAGAACTTGCTATCAGAGAAGGATTGTAGTAGGTTGGTAATTTTACACTTGAAACGTATATTTATTTGTCTTCGCATCTAAAATTGTATTCGTATCTAACTTTGTATTACTATATAAGAAATATTAAAAAGTAAAACTAATCCGCAAATAATAAGCCTTGAATACAATAATATAAAAATCATAATAAGTTATATTATTACGTAGATATTTATAAAGACATTTGTCTATGTAATGTTTCAATTAAAAAATAGTGTTTAATTTTTGGCAAAATTTTCCTTTTTAACCATTGAATATTTTAAATATAAAATCATATCATGTCGTTTCTTTTTCATGGTTTGCAAAATACTGTACTTAATTTCCTTGATTTTTATGTCTCATAATCCGCAAATAATGAGTCTTGAATACAGTTCAAAAATATAAAAATCATAATAAGTTATATTATTACGTAAATATTTATAAAGACATTATTTGTCTATGTAATGTTTCAATTAAAAAATAGTGTTTAATTTTTGGCAAAATTTTCTTTTCTTACCATTGAATATTTTAAATATAACATCATATCATGTCGTTTCTTTTTCATAGTTTGCAAGATACTGTACTTAATTTTCTTGATTTTTATGTCTCATTTATTTCTATAAAAAATACAAGATAATGATGCCACCAGAGAGCGCGGAGTGGGAACGAAATGAGGCTCTAAATATTAAATTCCCACGCGACTCTATAATTTTCTACTTTGACACTTCATTCCGGAAAGAGATCCTAAACTTTCTCCTCGTGTATATTCTAAATTAATGATTGGATTTACGAATATGTAGTAATTTACAGTATTTTGAACCGGTTTTCTTTTCACTAATGAAATTTCGGTTCAAGCAATCTTAAATCAATTAAATCACTACCAATGCCCACTTAATACAAAATATAAAAAAGACAAACAGACTCTTAAAATTAAGTAGGCCTAATCATGTTTTTCACGAATGTCCATCTGATTCTATAAAAAATCGCTTTAGAATAATGTGGTAAGTGTTGTCGAAGAAAAAGCGAAGTGATTATAAAAACATAGAAACGCCTAGTTATTTTGAACAAAGAAGATCCCACTACTCTCAGGGTAAGATATTGTATGCATTCTGAACGTCGCTCATTGAGTTGTACCTCACAAATCATGCATGAATTATCCTAGTTTCAAAATTGTGTTTCGACCGAGTTAACCTTACTTCCCGCTGTTTTCTCCCATGCAAAAATACTGCTAAATACCCCGGGTATAATTCTTGCTTTCTTACTTATTTATGCGTTGTATTCATGAACTTTGTTTTTAATTTAGGTTTGATGTTAGTATTAATTACGTTTTTCTTTTCCAGGTAAGCATACTATCTTTTTGTCGTAATGTAAGCATAAAAATAATCTTATTACATTTTTGAATATTACAGCTTCAAATAACATGAAACGTAATTAGTTGTACCTAAACGTATGAGAGTTACAATTTAATTAAACTTCAGTAGGGTTACGGTAACTAGTACTCATGGTATTAGAATTCTTGCGGGCAGGAGTATTTTAATTTGTATTAATAAATATAAACTCCATAGTATAAACAGGATATCAACTTAAAGGCCTATATTTTTCATACTGGTACCGAAGTCTCTTTTCTCTTGTAACGAACGTTAAATATTTTTCGAAAGTGTTTTAAATGGGGGCGTTCACTAAAGCGCTTTGAATGCCAGAGAGATTGACTGATGGCCAAGGTGCGTGGCTCGGCTAAGTAGAGCACTGGCTGAAAGTGCGGTAATTACTCCGTCCCTGGTTTGCATTTACCACGACTCATCTGTCCCCCTCTATGGATATAAAAAGCTAAATCAGGTTAAAATTTTTGCTGTTTTTGTTTTAATTGAAAATTGTTAAATAACCAAACTTTTATGAAAGATTTAATTCTTATCTAATACGTTTGTAAAATAATTATCGTTTTGTTGTCCAATAATACTTGGTACTAGAGTGGTTGGTTGGAATTAGTTTATTTAAACTGTAATCATCAGTTAGGAGGACTCGTTTTTCTTATGTGGTCTTTTTCTCTTAAACGATTTTCAGACATTTCGACGAGTAATTTGTTTGCTGCCTTAATGGTACCATTGATTTTACATCTCTTTACATCTAAAGTCAATTATGGTACCAAATGGTATTTCCAAATCCAAAAATAACATTTAACAATTGGTTGTCAAGCGCATTTGTCAAGAACTTAAATTTTAGACATTGTAAGCACTGCAGTTTGTTTTTATTTAATGGTTAAAAACATAAAAACATTTCTAAGTTATTTTGATTCATATACTCCATGACTTTGATTCAAAGTCATGGAGTTATATGAATAAGTAATGCTGAAGTAAGAAAAGGGGTTCTTTTTAAAGGTTTATTGGAAGACGGTTGTCTAAAGCACCACTCCAACTTCTGAGTGTCATTTATTTGTCAGCAAACAAGAGCTTTGTAACTCAGATTCACTTTCAAACGTTATTTCTGTAGTAAAGTTTTGTTCGGTGATTTTTTTACAGATGGGTCAATTTCTGGAAAATGATTTGTTTCTGTTTGTGGTGGGTGTTTTTCTTTTGATATAATTCAATACTCTTGTCAGTGGGTCTAGCATGCAAATGCATTTTGATAAGGAAGACTCATAAAATTGATCCATCCGTTAATTTACCGCCACTACTTTTTGGGGCTGGAACACAATTAATTCACAACCGGTGAGTGTGCCTCTACTCAAATGGATAGGGTTATTAAAACCCTCATTGACAGATGAATTTGCAAGACTGGCCGTCGTGCAAAATGCGTGGACCAATTATCTGTAAGCATTAAGAAAGATTATTCCTTCAAAGGATGGAGAGAAGATTGATGTTCAAGTGAACCTAGGACTTTTAATTTAAATCTCAATTTCACTTTAAAAAATACTATGGTTGAAATTATAAAACGATTTTTTATGATTTTCGAACTCCGTCCATATGTATTAATCGATGTCAGTCACCACACCATATGTGGTGAGAGGGAGTGGTTATAATGAACTAGTCACGGGCAATAACTGCGTCAGTGCACTGTGAAGTTGGCAGGCTTCGACTGCAGTCTGACTTCGAGGGAAGCCCTACAGCCGGTAGCCTTGCCTTGGGCGGTGTTATGAGAAATATTTCCCCTTTTAAAATTTTTTTCTACGACGAGGCGTGTAGATGACATGTTTTACACGACGCTTTCCCGCATCTGAAGCAATCCTCTTTCACTTCGGTTTTCAGTCTGTTTGGCCTTCTCATTCCGAAGATATTCTGGATTGGCGTTCACTGAGAGTTACACGTGCCCAATCGCACATTCTTGACATGTATGCGAAAGACAAACATAACAACGTAATGAACACCTGGAGAGACTTCACTAAACCCGGCGTCCACATAGTACAAATGTGTTTTGTACTGTGTGTTGACTAAACCGAGGTAGCACTTTCAACTACGTCAAGTGTAATCTGATGTTTAACATTGCTTGTTTATAAAGTTATGTTTTATCGATAATTCTTTGGTTTAATTTTTAAAGTTTTTTTTTGGCCCTGAAATTAATTTTTTAGTAACTCCTGATTGTTAAATGAAAATTTTTGCACACATCAGTTAAAACTGAAATGGAGTAGTCATCATAATATTTAAAAGGTGCCTATTTTAATCATGTAATTTGTATGCTTCACTTTGACATGTTTCGGAATATTCCAGCGTTTTTTGCAAGTCCTTATTGGGATGATTCCCGTTGGATATTTTATGTTTGATGACATTACATTCACAGCAGGCAGTAACAGTCACTAACTGCTGATTTGGCTTATTTAAATACATTTACTCGTCGTCATCAAGCCCCAAGACCTTGACGGTTTGACCGTGACCTTGGAACCGTTCTTGTATTTTGCTTTTTCATCAGTAGATGACGTTGGTCAACTATTCATGGCATTTCAGTGGTATCACGCAACATCCGAGTATGGTAAAACAGAAACATTCGTAAACCCTCTGCTATCTTCTGAATTTGCTAAAGCATCAAATAATTTACTGCTTATTAAATAATTAATATAAATAGCATTATTATTATTTTAATAATGTGTTCATATTTTTTCTTTTTTAGCAGTTTTTTAGAAGACGTCAAAGTTATGTGGTTGGCAATGTTTACATGCATAGATGATGTTTACACTTGACGTATTTGATTTGCAAATGATGCGGTTGTCAACTCGAATCTTCAAGCTGTGAATACCAACAAGCAATGCTAAATTTAGAATCCTCTTGGGTTAACTAGTGAAAGCTACTCACTCACTTTAAAAATAGATTCCTCAAAGTACTGGCAAATTGTGTACCAATACACGATTTGCCACAATCGGATGGGCTCCTAACTGTAACAATGAGCCCTGTGACAGTTGCACAGCGGTGTCAACGGCGATGTAGGCCAGACGGATCGACACCGACCTCTCATCAATTGGCAGCCTTCAACTGGCAATTTTTCAATCTGTAATCTCGGCTGAGTAATATGACTTATCAATTTGGCTACCTTTTCTAACGGTTTGGTCGTTTGGAGCAATTCGCCAACTGAAATAACTGACCTTTATGAAAACCGTAATGCCAGTGAATAAGTCGCTGAAGAAGCCGTGATGCGTGAAAACGTATAGGCGTTTATGGGGCCAGTTTTTATCCTCTTAACCAGTGAAAAATTACATGGCGGACTTTTTGCTCGGTAATCCCCTCACAGCGTTGTTCGGAAGAGAGCATTCTGTGAGATGTTCCCATATTATCATAAAGAAATTAATAACATTTCATATCTCTTATCAGGGTAGAAGCCCCGTTTGAAATGGCATTACAACCGTGATACAAGGTGTGAAGAGCCAGTTATTTGTTCGAAAGGAAAAATCTAGAGAAGATCACCTTTATCTAAAACGTCAACAGCAACGGCGCTGAGTCACCAGTGAGTCACCTGAGGCGCTTTCTACGCCCAAACTGTGTCCAGACCACGACACGAGGAGGACCGTAGCGTCCAGTGACGATGTCAGTCGGGATCTGGAAGTCACTCTGTCGTAATCTGTTACCAGTCATTCTACCCTCAACTGGAAAATTGCTCTTAGAATAGATCGCCTGCCGGAAATATGTAAGTGAGGTTTTTACATGACGTTGGATCGTCGGTTGGCTAGAAAAGCTTTACGCAAGCGCACGTGACCGTATGCAGTCTATGTTGAAAAATGTGTTTGGGTGAGACGGTTATGCGTAATAACATCAGGAGTTTGGCATACCCTATAGGTAATTAGCTGTACATTAATATTCAAAACTACGGTACCACCTAAGCGTATAAGACTTACTCGTACAATCCTTTTATTGGGAAATAGCTTTTGGCTTTTAGCTTTGTTTAATCCTTTAATAAGGTAACTGTGCAGTCTGGTATTTGAATCAGTTATTCATCATACAGCACTTCCAATTGAAATAGACTAACGATTGGCACAAATAACATACAGTTTAAAAGCAGTTTGAATTTCACATTTGTAACTATGTCTCTTTAAAAGAAAACCCCAATAATTTATTCGGCACAGCGTACTCTGCCAAGTACACTGTTTTGACTCTTAAATGTTTTGCCTGACTCAATTCGATAAACAGTCTTGTTATTCCAGGAGTGTCTCCAATCCCTTCAACATTCATTCCATTCGGTCCGGTTAGCTGCAGTAAATTGCACTTTTGTTAAATGTCAGTAATCCCGCAATGGGTTGAGAAAGTTGAGCAAATTTCGCAATTTAATTTTCTTTTGACTGATAAAGCGAGATAAATCGGTTGTCTGTAACTTACTTTGTGTTTTAACCAACGCTTAGGCCTATTCCAATCCTGTTAACCCAAACATAGAAAAGGCTAATTTTAAAAACTACGAGTATATTCCAGCAGGAATCAATAAGCAAACAATCATTTAAATGTTCCCTAAGCCCCGATTCCAAGACCTGCACTCATCGATTCAGGTTGGTTCGACATAAAAGTTGTCTGCTATCAAACAACATCCTATTAATTTGCCTGTGGTCAATAATAAATTGCGTTCATAATCCCATCTCTAAATAAGATTGTGGTTTTCTCGCGATAACAGTCGCAGCGATCTCGAACCCTTAACTAGTCGTAGCGTAGTCTAGTTGTAGAGTGGTTACGCCACTGGCCGTCACGCCAGTTATGCGATACTGTGGTGCGGCCATTGTTTGTAAATGTCACGTCGCCAACACATTTGTGGTCCATTGGTCTGTGCATTACTGTTCTTTCGGCCCTTTCTCTTTTACTCTGCACTAGCAGGCCGCTAGTGAGACGTGGCAGTAAACCTTATGATTAAATGATAACGTGTTTTAAAAATTTGTAATTGTAATTTGTAACATCAACGAGCTTTATATATGATTTTATTTGAGCCCCTTAAAAATTAAAATAGTAATGTTTAAGTTTTTGAAGAATTTGTATTTTACGGATAATTTTAACCCACAAACCTAAAATTGGTACTGTAATAAATAAATACTAAAATATTAAGTAGCGGATTATATTTAGCTATCAATTTATTCCTCTTTTGATTCTTCTAATACTGGTTCATAATGTAACGATTGTTGAGAGAGTGACGTTGCATCTTTTGCATGTTAGAAAAAACATGAAAAGCAGAAAAGTCTACATTGAATAACATTAACCCTGAAAATTCTTGTTGGTAATGAATGTACACCAGCATTTACTTGCAAGACTCAGTCTTCTCCAAATTACATAGTATTCACGTTGTAATGATATGTAATGATTACATATGTAATCGTCTCCATATTATATATTCTCGTTACTTTAAATATCTAATGATTGTATTTTTTTAGCAAAACATAGAGGGTTCAGTTTTTGATTTCATTGTGTCCCGCACCGAAGTTTAGTGAAATGTTTACTAATCTGATATGATGGGTAGTTTCCGGTTGTCTACTCATTGTACCTAATTTGAAGACTGAAAATTATCTGATAATTCTGCTTGGTACATGCAGGCTACATGGTCTGAATATCAGTAAGCTGGCAAATTGCAAAAAAGTCAATAAAGCATTTATAACCAACAAAACGACTATCATGCCGATCAATAAATTATTTAAAGCATAGCCTATACACACAAATCAGTTCAAATTTTCGAATTTTAGTGAAAGTGGACAATTTGGCGCTGCGCTGGTTAAAAAACTGTTTAAATCCAGGTTAAGGTCTACATTGCACCCAGTTAAAAACTACGAATTGAATGCACTTGCAATTAAATCGTTAATCGACTACAAAATACTTCAATAAGAAGATAACTGCATTGAAAAGTCCTATTGAAACTAAAACGAAGAAAAGTGTTAAACGATACCGTAAACAATGAGCGGTTTTGCAATTAAGTGCTGTCATCTCTCAACAAAAGATTGCCTAATGTGAAGATATGGGTTGACAAACATTGGCAATATCGGTGGCTTAGTCCTTTATATCAATCCCGGGATTTCTTTATCGATATTGATGAACTCACTGATGTTTCAGCAATTAACTGTAAGTCAGTAGGCTATTCAAGTAGTGTTACAATTTTAAGGATGTATTTTGCGTTTTTGTATTGTGATAATAGGGCTGTAATACATTTTGTACACATCTTTAAGCTTTACGATGTTGTATTAAACAAGTAAATAATTATTTTATTATTTAATTTTCACCGTTGCTTCTTTAGGGCCACGTCTCAAGCCGCCGCGCCGATAAACCCTGAAGAAATTCTGTTAGATTTGTTGCACGCTTCTCCCAATAAAAGCTGATGCGGGATAGCCCCGCATGTGAGTGAACAAAGCGGAAAATCCTAATATAACCTCAATATACCGTATGAAGTTATTATATTTGCTTCGGATGATTTAAATATAGTAAGCCGTGATGCGACGTGCGTTTCTTTCATTTATAGAATTTTTATTCTTATGATTCTTTGGCCCTTTTTTACGTTTTCCCAATGGGTTAAACTGCACAAGCAGTACTTTCTGAAGGAGTCTTTCAATACGTAGTTTCCACCAAGCCTCAGACCGGCTTTTGAACTGATAATACCGGCTTTTGGCATTATTTCACGCTGATTTTCTTCGACCTCTGCGGATCCTACCGTCACATAATAACATACACCTTTTCCCAAGGTTTTTCTTTATCTGTACAATCCAAACTAAAATTTAGTTTCACTAAAAAGAGAAGGAAACACAATGACTGTTCCCCGTGCAACAGCCGGGCTGCTACTGGCGGGTGATGAGCAGAAAGCGAGCAGGCTCTGCGGTAATTAAGTTTCTCGTCTGCGGCCAAGCGCATTTCGTCACGCCCTTCAAGGTCGCCGCTAAGTGATTTCCTCCTGATAACGCTTATCACTTTCGGCGTGGACAAAGGTGTATTCTTTCTCCGCTCACTATCACCACCGCGCGGGCACGCGCAAGCAGATAAGATATGTGTTATCGTTTCGCTACACCGTAAGGTTGGTTGGCGATATTCGGCTAAACACATCTAGGCTACACTATTAAGTCGTCTCACCGACATTTCGCCCTTCGTTCATTCATTACGCCCATCATTTTGGTTTAGGTTTTCCAAAAAAAGTCACAACGTACTCCTCCCTTATTATCAGGTCCAAACCCAGATCTATAGAAATATTCAATCATCCTGAGACAGAGATGACACCGAAGCAAAATTATAATATTTACAATCTGAGGAAAGTCACGGAGAGATCACAAAGGTGTCTTACTACTCCAAGTCATGTATTGAATAACTATTCCAGTTCTTGGTAACGGACAGTGTTGTGTTGCAGCGGGCGGGGGTACGTTGATGGCGCCGAGCGTGGAGCAGGGAGTACAGGGATCGCTACCCATCGTCTCCGGCTACTCCAGTGGTTGTCAATGGACAGTGTTGTGTTGCAGCGGGCGGGGGTACGATGATGGCGCCGAGCGTGGAGCAGGGAGGACAGCGATCGCTACCCATCGTCTCCGGCTACTCCAGTGGTTGTCAATGGACAGTGTTGTGTTGCAGCGGGCGGGGGTACGATGATGGCGCCGAGCGTGGAGCAGGGAGGACAGCGATCGCTACCCATCGTCCCCGGCTACTCCAGTGGTTGTCAATGGACAGTGTTGTGTTGCAGCGGGCGGGGGTACGATGATGGCGCCGAGCGGGGAGCAGGGAGGACAGCGATCGCTACCCATCGCCCCCGGCTACTCCAGTGGTTGTCAATGGACAGTGTTGTGTTGCAGCGGGCGGGGGTACGATGATGGCGCCGAGCGTGGAGCAGGGAGGACAGCGATCGCTACCCATCGTCCCCGGCTACTCCAGTGGTTGTCAATGGACAGTGTTGTGTTGCAGCGGGCGGGGGTACGATGATGGCGCCGAGCGTGGAGCAGGGAGGACAGCGATCGCTACCCATCGCCCCGGCTACTCCAGTGGTTGCTAATGGACAGTGTTGTTTTGCAGCGGCCGGAGTACGATGATGGCGCCGAGCAGGGAGCAGGGAGGAGCGATCGCTACCCATCATCTCCGGCTGCTCCAGTGGTTGCTAATGGACAGTGTTGTGTTGCAGCGGGCGGGGGTACGATGATGGCGCCGAGCGTGGAGCAGGGAGGACAGCGATCGCCACCCATCGTCTCCGGTTGCTCCAGTGGTAGCTAATGGACAGTGTTGTGTTGCAGCGGGCGGGGGTACGATGATGGTGCCGAGCGGGGAGCAGGGAGGAGCGATCGCTACCCATCGTCTCCGACTGCTCCAGTGGTTGCTAATGGACAGTGTTGTGTTGCAGCGGGCGGGGGTACGATGATGGCGCCGAGCGTGGAGCAGGGAGGACAGCGATCGCTACCCATCGTCTCTGGTTGCTCCAGTGGTTGCTAATGGACAGTGTTGTGTTGCAGCGGGCGGGGGTACGATGATGGCGCCGAGCGGGGAGCAGGGAGGAGCGATCGCTACCCATCGTCTCCGGCTGCTCCAGTGGTTGCTAATGGACAGTGTTGTGTTTCAGCGGGCGGGGGTACGATGATGGCGCCGAGCGTGGAGCAGGGAGGACAGCGATCGCTACCCATCGTCTCCGGCGGCAACTTCTGTACCGACGACGGCAGCAGCGCCGAGAGCAATGGCAAGGAGAACAGGTAAGCTGAGAATGTGTTCGGTTTCAGCTTTAATTGGATAAAGAATAAGAGTGGTTCTCAACCTTTTGGTACGCACGTACAACTTACCTTTTTTCAATGTCTTGGTCACCATCTCAAGGCCCCCCAAGTGTTTCCTGCAATATAACTATACAATTTTACAAATCTTTTTTGTCGTATTTTCATTGGTAATATATCAGAATGAGACTTGTTTTACTCTATTACAACCGAACAAAAGTCATGGATTCATTGGATATAATACACATTTCTGACTTAGTTGCAAAAAATATTCACCCAAAAAGAAATCAAATCTATTAATTTTGTTATTGTACACCAAAGTGAAATAATTTACAATAATTTAATTGCAAAAATAAACATAGGTGTCACATAGGAGATGAACTTTTGGTACGATACTAAGAGTGTTTTCCCACGATACATGGGAAATTTCCCACACCGTCTATTGCGAACTACTGACAGCAGGTAAACTATGACAACCATGCTCATAAACACCTCATTTCCCTCTGGTTGCTACACAGGTTCTTAGTTATGTTACAGATGTTTCACAACTGTGAGAGCACTGCCTTTGTTACTTTCAATCTCTCTGAGCTACATTTGATGCAAAACTTGGCTTTTAATTACTCAGTTTTATCACACAATACTCATCACTAAATTAACCCTTTTACAGTAAGAAATACTTCTAATTGAGGATACTTCAAAAATGTTTTCTTTTTTGAATTTTTTTAAAGATTTTTTGGGTATTTTTTAGGTTTTTTTCTTCACTACCTCTCAATGAACTTCGAAACTGACTGAGTATCTTTTTTTGTTCCCATCTCCTAATTGTTCCATGTTTTTCATTCCATGTCGACATATTAATGTAAATCAAAGTTTGGGAAATTAAATTTTCTTTGAAAATAAAGAGATTAACAATAATATACTTTTAGAACATTTTTAAATAAAACGTTAAAAATCGGTTTACACTACCACGGTTTCAAACCTGTTATAGGTTAATTTTCAAGTGTCACACAAGTCTTCTTTAAATTACTGCTTGATGAAAAATAGAGTGTTTTAGGTTTCCCGTACCCATGAGGCTCAACAATATTAAAGAGAGGGCCACTGTATATTCCCCTTCCCCCCCTGGGGGAGTTTTTGACTCATATATTCTTTTGAAGGTATTGACATGTACTTGAAGGTTTTGCTTGTTTGTTTGCCACTTAAACATTACAGCATAACCCAGAAAAATAAAAAATATCATTGTTAATAGTTGAAAAAAATTAACAAGGTCGCTTTTAAATATAAAAAATATTTAAAATAAATATTTTTTATTTTAAATCTCTCCCTTCAAGTAAATAAATTTAAAGACAGCCCTAAACATCAAAACCAACAAAAAAATAAACAAGCTTGTGGAAATAATAAACCTGTGGAGGCAAAAATAGTTTCAAGCCCAAAGAAAAGTGCAAGCTGCATTGATTCCCAACAAAATGGCCGATTAACACCTGACATGCTAAACATCCACTCTACAAAAAAACCACCAATTACGGCAAAATTACTGATGGAGGGAGAAAGCTGGGAAGACTTTTTTGAAACCAACTTGGAGCACTACAAAATTATTAATGCAAACTATTTTAATACTAGCTCTCCCAAGACTAGCGACAAGGTCCAAACACCTTTTTTAGGATCCCCTATCAATCCACCGGAGACGTTAATGTGGACAGCCTGTCTGATGGGGATGACAATAAGCTCCTGAAAGAAGTTCTCTTGAGCCATGACATCAACAGAATGCCCTTACCACCGACAAGGATCACCGCTCATTCTAAAACATCAATTGACATAATTGCAACAAACCTGATGCAAACAGAGGTCGACACTGCTGTGTTTCCAACAGGTTTATCAGACCACACAGGTCAGACATGCACAGTAAACCTGAAACTTGACACAGCTGTGACACCAAGTACATCTCGAAAGTACTTCAGTGCTCAAAACCTAGGAAGACTCAAAAATATTCTAGCGCAAGAAACTTGGACAACTGTCACAAACACACAGAATGCAGATCAGGCTTACACAGAATTTAACAAAGTATTACAAGAAGCACTCGATGCAGCCTGCCCTATAGTACAATCTAGACCAAAGAAAAGAAAAGACCATATGAACCAAGATCAAGAGCGTGAACTCATGGGGCTCAAAGGAGCTTACATAACGGCACTCAATAAATCAATCCTTACAGGCAATGAAGAAAACAAAAAACAAGCCAATGACAGAAAAAAAGATTATGATCTTCATTTAAAACACCTAAGAAAGGAAGCTTCCATAACCTATATTGCAAATGCAGAAAATAAGACCCGAGCAGTCTGGCAAATAATAAATAATAACCGCTTCAACAACAAGACCCAAAAAAACTACATTAAAACTCTCAATGTAGAAGACACAACCCTAACAGACCCCCAAGAAATAGCCGAACACTTGAACCACTTCTTTGCTAATGCTGCTGAAGAAGTTCTATTAAACTCAAAACGAGAAGCCTTAAAACTACGTTCAACCTACCACGAAAGTGAGTTTAGGTCGTTTGAAGAGAACTTTAAACTAACAAATAAAACAGAGGTAGACAAAATAATATCATCCCTAAAATCAAAACCGTCTTCTGGAATGGATGAAATATCATCGGTGGTTCTGAAACACTGCCAAAATGAAGTATTAGTCCCAATAGTTGATGTAATAAACAAGTCTTTTCAGCAGGGTATTTTTCCCTCCTCACTTAAACACTCCATAATTTATCCAAAACACAAGAAAGGACCTACCTTCCTGACCAGCAACTACAGACCTATTTCACTCATCTCCACACTTTCAAAGGTTTTTGAAAAAGTAGTACTGTCAAGGCTGCTTACACACCTTGAAAACAATAGTCTTCTAACGAGCCGTCAGCATGGTTTCAGAAAAGGCAAGTCAACCATCACTGCTGTAATAGACCTTGTGGAAACTATAATTGATGCAACTGAAGAAGGAGCCACAACAACCGGCATCCTCTTAGACTTTAGTAAAGCTTTTGACAGCCTGAGTCACACACATCTTCTGGACAAACTACAAGCTCTAGGAATAAGAGGAACAGCGCATCAGTGGTTTCGGAGTTACCTCAGCGGAAGGACACAGATTACCGAGATAACTCAGGTCGTAAACAATACATCTAAAAAAGTCAGATCTTCACAAGCACAGACAGCAAGAGGAGTTCCACAGGGATCTGTCCTGGGTCCTGTTCTATTCATCTTGTACACTAATGACATTATCTCTGTATTACAGGACAACTGTGAGGCATTCCTATACGCTGATGACACAGCCCTTGTTGTATCCCACAAGAATGTTGAGGAGTTAGAAGTCAATACCTATATTGCAGCCAGCATGGCCAAACAATATAGCCAAGAAAATGACCTGGTACTGAATGAAGAGAAGACGCAGCAGCTGTTTTTTGGCCCACAGAGAAAAAATGCTCTCACATCACCCGACATCTCAGCATCTAAAGAGGCTAAATACCTAGGAATCACAATTGACTGTAACCTCAATTGGAAACCCCATGTAGACCAGCTGTGCAATAAACTTAGCACTGCTCTGTATGTTATCAGATGACTCAAACACATTAGCAACACAGAAACTTCAAGAACAGCTTATTTTGCACTATTTGAGTCGCAAATGCGCTATGGGCTGATTGTTTGGGGGTTCTCATCTCAGGGAAACCTATATAGGGTACTGCTTCTTCAAAAAAAGCAATCAGAATAATGGCCGACCTGGGTTTTCGTGACTCTTGCTGGGGAGTATTCAAAAGGCTTAAATTGCAAACAGTAGCTAACCTGTACATTGCCGAGGTAATAATGCATGTAGTAAATAAGGGACTCACCAACTTTACAGACGCTCATTCACCAACTTTACAGACGCTCATTCATACAACACTAGGAACAAAATTAACTACAGACTCCCTACACATCACCTAACTGCCTACGAAAAAAAACCTACCTACATTGGAGCCAAACTTCTCAACACCCTTCCACCTGAACTGAAACAACAGATGGACAACAGGACCTTCAAAAAATCTCTACTTGACTGGCTGCTGCAGAGAGAGTTCTACTCTATTGAAGAATACCTGGAGCAAAGAAGTCAACCTCACTGATGAAACTCAAATGACGCCATTACTGTACTCTATGTATATGTAAATAAAGAGAATTTTGTCTTTGTCTTTGTCTTTGTAAAAGCGACCTTGTAATGCATTAAAAAAAAGTTACATTACTTCACTGCATTTTTTACATGCATTGGTTTTAGATATTGAATCGGGACCACACCTGTCATTGTAGGGCAGTTAATTCTTTATTTTGACAGAATAATAATTTTCGGCCGCCATCTTGGATCTGGCCGAAATTACAAAATTTGAAGTGAATAAAAATCTCGCACAAAAATTGGGAATTTTATTTTTCTGAAAATTTTATGAAACTTTGGGACCCGACCATCCCTTATTATTATTATTATTATTATTTGGGGGGGGGGAGAATTTCCCCCATCCCCCCCCGCCCCTGTCCCCTTTCACCAGATTTATTTAACATTATTATAATATTTTTAAATTAGTACTTCAAATATAGATATTTCAGAGAAATCTCAGTTGCTGATCAACAATTAGAGGGGAAAGTATAGGTTGTGATCCAATCTTTACTTCATGCCCACTGGTGCTTTCCTTCATTATAATCTGCATGTAATTCAGATAAGCTTCATCCGGTATTTTGCGCATTAAACCATCAGGGTAATCGAGGGTTAACACTTAACTCTGTTTAATAAGCCTCTAAGAGAGTAAGAGAGTGAAAGTACTAAAGCTCTGGACAGCCTTACTGGCGGGTGAGTGAGTGCGCTGTTGTCGTAATTAGTGTTTAATATCTGCAATGTTTTGGTAATAAATCACATAGTCATTTGTTTATGTAAAGGTACTTTACACAGGAAAATATTTTGCTGCAACCGCAAGTCCAACTAATGTTAAATGCTTGCAAGCTCAACACAATTCATGAAGTACGACGACAAAAGTGTGGAAACACATTCTTAAATGTAAACAAATCATTTAAGATGAAAGGTTACCACAAAACAAAAAGACCAGCTGATGCATTGCGCAAATATTTTCCAGAAATTTCAATTGCGTAAGAAATCTCTCCGTGAAATATTAGAGGGCATTCTTTTGTAATGTAAATGAGGTGAAACGTAAACTAAGTTTTGACAGTTCTACCAAAACATGTGTTTATTTAGCAGACATTTTGGGAGATTACAATTTTCGCCACCCGCCAGTAAGGCTGTCCAGAACTATAAGAGAAATATTGGCAAAACAAGCGTAACATATACAGTTTATTATAAATGAGTAATATTAATAATATTCTTTGTTGAGTCTTAAAATAATTTTTGCCGAATAAAACTCAGTTAAAAATCTTTCATTATAACATAGCATGAATATGAACGAGACAATCGAGCTAGCAAGAGAACCCCTCAAGCTGTCAAGGGACTTCAAAGTTTGTAGCGCCTTAGCTGTCTGTATTTTATACCTTAGATTAAATGAAAAATTTAATATATTATTAAATTTTAGTATTTTTAGTTAACAAATATATTACTTTACAGTCGGTGTTCGAGTCTGTCTGATGGGGAGAGTTTTGAATGTTTTGGCGAGGCAGACATGGACACTGGGACGCCACAAAGCTTAAGGTAGAGCAGAGTTTTCAATTTACCTTAGTCTCTTTATGTATTTTTAAAACATGGACAATTCAGGTCTAAAAACATAGAAACTTTACTAAACATTTTATAAAACCCTCGAAATGTTGTTACAAACATTAATTCTACATAAATCGAAAAAAAATCATAATTGACTTTATTATACTAAAGTTGTATAATGGGTGAATGCAGAAAGGGCTTCAGTCACAAACAATGAACGTTTGGCGAATTAAAAAACCCTTCTTATTTCAATATTATTTTCTTATATCATGTGAAAAATTTATGTCTAGTTAATTAAGCATGCAGAAACATTGGCACATATTATTCTTGGGAAGCAATTCATTTAAACTAAAAAAATTACCTGACTGAAGGCCTTTTTGCTCAAAATGTTGTCAATGGCCATTTTGGACTTTGCTTGGTGTCAAAAGAGCTACAATTTTTTCATTATGAATTTGATTTTAATGTCACAGGCTGTAAATCAAAACTCATGGAACAAAAATCAGGAATGTATTTTAAATAAAAATACTTACATCATGTTTGACAAGGGTAAGATATACATCTCACTCAATCTTCCTGGGTGTCAGCGTCACCATCTTCACCTGTTTCAATCGTTGACCAGTTCATTATCTCTTCTTAAAATTCCCTCAACTCATCTGGGATGTATGGTAAGAGTTTTATTTTGTCTACGATCTTGGCATTTTTGATCGGAATACTTCCATCAGGGTAGGCATGATTTTTTGGAAGTTGGGTTTGTACTGTTCATGAATGGGCCATTCGAAAGGTGTGATTCACCATACTGTTAATGGTGCTGCTACAAAAAATAGTGCCAGGTATGCTGTTTTTATAGATAAAGTGCATAAGAGTACTAATCCCAAAGTGGATTTTGTTTTCTCTTTGGACATGTCTCGGTCGGGTTTCTTCATAAACACAATTTTTCTTATAATAAAGTTTCCACCACCGTTTGAAATTGAAGTTAACAACAACATTTTTTTAGTGTTGGGCTGGTGTATATGCACATCCTTGATTCAGCTACACGGAGTAAAAATTACCATGAACTGATAGAGATAAAAAATAATTCCCTGCAAAAAGGACTTCAGTCCGAGACTGAAGTCATTCTTGTACACAGTGTCCAACTTCGATTTTAAATATTATGTCATTGTGAGCCTTGGACTAAAGTCTTTCTTGCATAGTTTAATAGAGCTATGTTTGGAGTTAATGTTACGATGTATAACTCTATATTGCCAAATTGTGACTGAAGCCCTTTTTGCATTCGCTCACCTTTCCTAAATTTTCAATGATGCTTCATCTAAATAAAACTAAAGCAATACTAGGACCAGTAACAATAGAAAATTTTATTTATGTCTTTGTGCTAGAACTAATATAGAACAGCTTGGATTGTTTTCAGAGAAATGCTAGGACTGATATAGAACATTGTTGGACTGTCAGAGAGCATTAGAGTCCCAATTTGTAACCAAAGGCTAAATTAAACTCCACCAAACATGTCTGCTGTTGTTTCTGTTGCATTCGTGCAAGTTCATTCTTCTACAGTTCGTGCTTGGATTTCCACTACATCCATTTTATTCAATACTTCTCTTGTCAAAAATATCTTTTGTATCAGAAATAATTTTCTTCCAGTTTATATTTATTTGTTGATGGTGTCTATTTTCAGAACATGTCATTATCAGCTTTAATTTTAACCATTTTAATTTTCTTTTCCAGTTGACGTTTAAGTTATTCTTCCTCGCAGTGATGTAAATAGTCACATTGCGACTAAAATTTCCCTCTTTACATTATTGTTTTGATTGTTATATTAGTTATCATAAGTTAATTTCTTATTAATATATATTTTATCGAAGCGCTTGTGATAACTTATGTGATTAGCTGATCTCTCAATTAGCTTTTAAGCTAGAGAGCTTAATATTTATAACTGTTTTGTAACCGAATATTGTATTTAAATGAAATAAATAAATGAAAATGAAAAAAATGAAAATGAAACCGTAAAGGTAATGTCACTTGACCAGTAATCACGTCACGTAATTTAAATGGAGGATGCCAAACGCGGCGGGTGAAAACTGCTAGAAACCACTCAACAGCAGTGGGAAAAATTGCCCAGTGTGGCATTACCCTAATTGATTCTTATTTCCATCCATTACAATGGTGTTCGGTTACATAAGTAAAAAATTTAGTTTTATGAAAGGTCACTTCAGACAAAAATAATGTTTGTTAGCGTGTCCTACTCCATTGTTACAGTTTAATAGCTTTTAATGTTAATAGTTTTAAAGGAAAAGAGTTAGAAAATGCAAGAGAAGTTATACTTAATTAACTGAAGAGACAAATAAGCAAAAATTCAAAAACATGCAAATTGTTACCATAAATAAGTGATGTTTTATGTTTTGATTGAATGCTAGCATTATCAAAATTTAAACTTTCAGCTATCTCCCTCTACTCTATATATGACTTTTTTACTTACCAAAAATCAATACACTAAGTTTTGGACCCTTTTTTTTATTAAAATCTTTATTTACATTATTCATTGAGAACAGTAAATGTGTCACTTTATTGAAGAAACTAATGTTTTGAACTATAATATGTAATCTAGGAGGAGTACTCCATATAGTAAGAGTTGATATTTAATTAAACAGAAAATTGTCATGAAACATTGTTGTATTGTGGATCGTGTCTTTGACCCCTTTTCCAGCATTACAGTACACTAGATACCAGCCAGTTAAGTGTGCACAGTAACTGTCAGTAGAGTGTCGGTAATTAAGTGTCTGTTGCTGTATTTAACCGGTGATTTACGTTGCAGTGGTGACGGCTTACTGCGGAGTCCGAGGAGTGAGGGGCTCAAACGCAACACCTGGCTGCGGACCAGCCTGCGGAGGACATCCACCAAGTGAGTACAATGTTCTTTTTAAATTGCACCACATCAAAACATATTTATTTTAATGATTTTATATTAAAGTGGAACTCATTAACCAGTAACTCAATAACTGTGTTACTTAACTGAATCAAAAGTATGTTTGGTTACTGTTCTGGTAGCCAGAAGTAGGATCAACAAAAGGTCAATAAAAATAATTTTAGCGCTTTTCTAGGCCTCCATGAGTTTCTTTTACATAAAATAACTACATGTATCTTATTGTCTACGCAAATCAAATATAAATTGTGTCATTAACTTAAAACAATAATATCAGAATAATTTGACAATTTCAAAATGTAGGGATGTTTCACCGTATAATTAATTATCTTTATTGTCATCTACTGATAAATATTAGTTTAAACTTTGAGAGAGGGCTAAAGGCAATTTGTTGTCGCCCTCGCGGGAGAGATACAACATTACTCCACAATTACAAAGGAAAAAAGTAGTGTGACGTAGTAATGTTGTGATAACCAGTTTATTCAAAAATTATGGTCTTGACTAGTAAAAAAAGCACTCTTTTCCACATTTAATGTTCAAATACAGTACACTCCCGATTATACGAGGTCTTTGGGACCGAGGCTACCTCGGATAACATGAAACTCGGATAATACGGAGTTTACGTGTGTTTTGAGGCTGGGCCCACTTCGAAATGTCTTATTAGATATAGTATTAACCAATAAATACGACAATGAAAGTCTTTCCGAGTTGCAATAAAAGAACTTTAAATAAAGACACTTGTTTTACGCATTATTATAACACTGAGTAAGAAAATAACAACGTATAATTAAGCTTAGAGCTGCCACGGATAACCCGGAGTCTCGGATAACCGGGGATCAGATAATCGAGAGTGTACTGTATATAACTTCAGTGGCTAATATAATTTATCTACGACCATTGCAATAATCACCAATAACGATAGTACAACTAATGTCATAATGAGGTCCATTATTAAACCAAATACAAACCAGTTGCATAAAGTTAACATTATGCAACTGGTGTCACTTTATGATACAGGTTCTAGACCAATGGGAGCGCGGCATTTGACGAAATTAGTGTCATAATGACAATTACGCAATTCGCACATCAGCTGATTGTTGCATTACGATTCATGTTTGAGTTGACTTATCCCATCAGCTGATTGTTCCACGATTCATGGTTAAGTCTGCTTTTGTGCCTAACCTCAAATTTGAGTAGACTTAATCCTCATTAGTAAAAGTCATGAGTTTTGTTTAACTTCGGGAGAAACTTTGTCGTATATTGTTGGTCGTAGATAAAGTTGTGTATGCAACGATTGTATTATGCCTTTAAGCCACTCGTGAAATATTTAGAACACTCGCTTCACTCGTGGCTTAAAGACATTCATAATAAAATCGTTGCATAAACTACTATTTGCACTCATTCATAAAACTGTCCAAACAGTGATGAATGTAGTAAAAATTCCTCCGCGAGGTCTGTGATCAACACGTGTAAATGTTCACGTTGGAGCTAATTACGGCAATATATTTTAATTTAGAGAAAATAATTTTATTGCACCTTGAAGAAAAATAAATTCAACGGTAGGTTTTAGAAGTAAGTTTTAATTTTTTTACATTCCGAGTTATTTTAACTCACTGTAGGCTAAAACCCGGATGTTATTACTCTTATATTTTTTTATGATGCTTATCGAAAAAATTAAAAATTCCTTATTGTGAGGAATTTATTAATTTTAATTTAATATGTGGCTTTTTGACGTATACATTAAAAAATAACTTCTGGATATGGTTTTGCACGATGTTATAACCCGTGAAAACATCTCTTTAACATATCACATGAAAAATTCTGTCTATCAAATTTTGAACCTATCGATAATTTTCTATTTGTTTAATGTTTCCATTTTGTAGAAGAATAGAGGAACTACAATCAACCTTGGGTTTCGGCACCAATGTTTAAAATTATTAACTAAATATTAGTTAATAATAAGACAGTCGGTTCAATCAATTAAATTAGTCTTGTTTATTTTGGTGACAATATTTTTATCTATTATTTTACATACGATTATAAACTTTGTTTTTGACATCTGTTTAAAAACAGATTACAAACCATTTAGAAGGATAGACTGTAATTACTTGGTTACACACTCATGTAACACTGTACCAATGTTGTTTCTATAAACATCATTGGTTCAGTCTGTATTCTGTAATTAAAAGAGAACTATGTAATCTTGCTCACCTGTGTTTGTGATTATTCCCATGTATTTGTGATACTTGCTGCAGATGTAGTTTTTTCTTGTACCTTTCAACATTGCCTACCCTGAGTAAAACAAATACACCTAAAGCATTTAAAAAAGCTTTATACTTTTCTTACTTGGTTAATTTTATTCTAATTTGTTAAGTGTAGCCTGGGTGTAATTTATTTTGTTAAATCAGTGGTTCCCAGTCAGTGATGATTGTATTACAAATGGAGATGGTAGTGTTGTATACCAAATTATATTGAAATACATATTTTTTAATTAGAATTTTCACAATAAGTCAGTGATTTTGGATTTCCGGTCTTCAGTAACAGATTTAGTTGTTTTAAAAATCTTATCTAAAAACGAAGAAAAAAATATTCTGGCAGACAATACTACAACATAGAGCATGGTATTGGTGTCAAACGTTGTGTGTTTAGGATTGACTTAAAAGTATGGTACCTTGTTTTAAGTAGTTTTTTGTTTGTATTGATACCAAATCAAATCTTCACTTCAGTTTTTTTTCTAATTGCAGCAACCACGAAAATCTACCCAACAGAAGATGGGGCTCATTTCGCCAACCGTAAGTTTTCTCACTCATTTCTTAGTAGAAGTTACCCATTGCTTTGTGCATGTTCAAAATGATTATGAATATTAGTTGGGAAATTCTGTTTTTTTAAGTAAATCATCGATTCACTGATACAGAAAATCATTATATTTACTCTTGGTACTGGGCACAAATTACTGCAACCGAACCCTCAAAGAAGTGATTGCCCCTTACATAATTGTAGTTATCATTGGCGTTATGAGAGATATGTTGTTATGGAAAATCATTATGAGGGGATATTTTCATGGGTTCCTTTCTAATTAATTTGAACCAGCTTCATTATGGGCCTCATAGACCAAGTAGGTATTAATTTTATAAATTTTATAAAAACTAAGTCTTCATGTGATAGTATGGATGGATTAAGTGATTTGATTTGTATGTAAGCGTATAATTAAAAAATTATTTTATTGCTTTAAACATGGAGTTGCCATTCCAGTATGAAAACTGAGGTTGTATACTGAGAATGTTGAGTGATGGAGTAAAGGAGAGAGGGCTGATTGGAATAGAAAAGGCATTGCAAACTTTTCTTGCATTAGGCCTCACATCGCTGGGGGTCTGAATGGTAATCTTGAAGGAGTTGCTGACCACCAGTGATAGATGTTTCCACCAGAAGATGAAGATGGAAGTGATCCCCCGGGGTTATTTAGATGATTTTTTTTAGGGCATTTAGACAGAGCCTGTGATGATGCTCCATTTCTTGCTCTCAGTATTCAGAATAGTGATCTTGTCTCTGTGACAAATCTAATGTAAGGTTTGAAACTGTTGATCTTTCTTAACCATAGAGATATCAGAATGCAAGTCATAACATTTTTCAAAGGAGTGCAGTAGATGAACTTATCTTTGGTTTCCCCCAGGCCTGAGACCAGAGACCGATTCATATATTTTCTGCCCCTAGGCATTATTCTGACTGCAGGTAACACATTTCATCATCAAAATAATGGCTTGAACATGAATGAATGTAACATATATTTATGTTTAAACCATTATTAATGAAACACTAAATCTAATCAGTGACATAGATAGACCTTCGACAATATGGGGATATTGCTGATGGGGGGGCCCCCATGATGAGGATAGCGTACATGATCAGATTCTGAAAAATTTATTTTCTAGGGATTTATTGTGCTTTTTACACAAGCTAAAAGTTGGATACATTATTAATATTTTGCCAGTTGACTCCTGTCATTTCGCAATCATCGGTTAGTTTTCACGTTTGTATTTGACGGGCATTCTCATTTACCACATTATCCCCAGTGTTTACCCAAAGTTGGTAAATGACACGTAATGTAATTGTCTTTTGACGGCTGTTCTTGACATTAGCTAAGTTATTATTTCCCACAATCGGTATATGCATCAGGGGTGCCCAGAAGGGGGGGGCATGGCGCAATTTGCGCCATCAAAATTTTTGGGGGGGGCATGAATTTTCGGGCGGGATTTTGTTTTCTTGTGAGGAATTTTAAACCAGCGAGTAAGGGAAAATTAAAAAAAATGATCATAACCATACATAACAGTTAAAAGTACTGTTCATTTATCTATAACCATTTCATCAGGATTACCATCGTCATATATTCAAGTTTGCTATGTAAACCATCCATGAATCTCCAAGTCAATCCATGTTTTAAGTTATTTTGAAGGGCGGTTGGCAATGGGTCGACTAGACTGGCAACCCTGTCTGACATCGGGCCCAGCCCGGTCTGACACAGTCGTTACGGTAGCAATGTTGCCAAAAACGGATATTTTCGGTTTTCGAGTATTTTGGAGGCCGTGCGGAGATTTGGCGGTGGTTAAGAAAAAAACCAGGTATAATCGGGGATTTAAGACTTGGGTTGAGGAAATTTACTCATCAACCTGGAAATTAAAAAAATGGGTGAAATCGGGGATTTTTGACGAGGTACAATGATATTTTGGAACTAGATATATTATTTTTCGAACGAAAGTTGGTATTATGTATTTGATATGGCTGTATTGGTTATTTCGTTGCAGTGTTACCAGAAACTATGGGTAATAGTCCGGTTTGCGGGTATTTTGATGGTCGTTCGGGGACTTCATTAACATGATTAAGAAAAATCTAGTAAAATCGGGGATTTTAGACTTGAGCTGCGGGGATTTACCCGTCATCCTTAATATATAAACAAACGGGTAAAGCCGGGGATTTTTTAATTGTGATTTACTTTGCAAATATCCAATGGCCATGTAAGGTGAGCAAAATAATTAGTTTTTAGGTTTTTAAGAACAATACTTGAAGTAAAATAGACATATTTTAATATATAGCACCCCCTTACCCGGAAAGTTTAGGAAACTATCAGGTTTTGGGTGTTTTAAAGTCAATAAGTGGTTTTTTGGCTAACTACCCGGATTTTGGTACTTGGGGGGATTTTGCAGGGATTAGTGCCGAAAACCGGGTAAAAGTGAGGATTATTAATGGAGTTGGTGGGTAAAATGCCAAATCCTGTGTAATGCAACACTGGCCGTTAGTGATAAGAGTACTATGTCAACAGTCAATCGCCAGTCATAGTATAAAGCACAGTTGGTGTGCCTGCTTGGACTGCGGTGAGGCAGTGTTACAGATAGTACAATTACTGAGGGAAGTGAATGGCGATTGCAGGTTCACATTTTGTTGTGATATCGTGGTTGGATATTAACTTTAGCTAGTTAGATATACAGAAACTTTATTGTCTTCTGTGTTTTTTTATCCGTGAAAAAATACGGAGTGGATTTGTTGTATGAACAATAGGCCTCCCGCCTAGTCTAGTAATCTAGTCTTTGAGAATTGAAATTAAAATCGGCAACTGGCCATGGAAAAAGTACGTTCCAGACCCAAGTCAATCAACAAGCACACATGACGTAGACGTTCCTCGTACCTCCACCAGCACCCAAGACCAAGATGTTTTTTTGACCAACAGGCATCCAATATGTTTTTGAACCTACCTGCGAGAATGATGCCATTTCAATACCACTGTTTCAATGTTTAATGATGTAAAATCCCAACATTATGTTATATTTACAGCCATGTTTATTCATTTCCTAATTTATTAGGCCTAAGTGTAAAAAATTAATTAATTTCTGGTTATCGTAAAAATAATAAAGCCCCACCATTATGGAAACCATATTGAATTAATGCGTCACTAAACTGCGAAAATTAAAAATACTTGTAGGTTGTAAAATATTTTTTGCCACACTACGACGTATTCAACTGTTTTAGCCTATTAACGTTATTTGGTAGCCGAAACCAGCTTTTCCCACCAGAGGGCCGAAAACTTTCGAGTCAGCTGATGAGCTGATCGTTTATTTGCTTGAATCTACGTGAGAACATCACATAATTATACAGCATTCAATATAGTCCAGTCGCCAAGCCATGACACCTTGAAGTAGGGTCCGACTCAAATTTTATGACTGATTCTAGTACTATTTGATGGACTGAACAAGAATATGGTGGATGCCACAGCAATGAAAATCATATGATCGCAACTATCCTGATGTCTTTGGAACCTATTAGTCCAGTCGCCAAATAGGAAAATAGGCATGAACCTCGAAGTAGGGTCCGACTCAAATTTTATGACTGATTTTAGTACTATTTGATGTACTGAACAAGAATATGGTGGATGCCACACTGGCATCCTTGAGCAATTTTTAATATCGAAGGTCAAAGTTCAAAGGGCCGAAAATAGAGAAACAAAAAATGGAAAAAATATGTATTTGTGGTATCCAAACAAATATTCCCAAAGGTATTGATTTTAAACCACCACCAATAGTTGCTGGGTGGTAAATACTTTATTTTGATTGGGTATTAATTTTCAGCCGCCATCTTGGATCCGCCATTTTGGATACAAGTAATTTTTTTTAAATGTGAGTGTTGTGTTGTAACACATCATTAAAGACTAGATTTCCACGCTGATTACAATGCCGCAATCCGTTTTTGAAAATATTGTTTTGTTTTCGAGATATACTCAAATGAAAATTCTTCCCCATACATTTCTTATGGGCGTTTATAAATTAAACTATTTTTTGTTTCGTTTTTCTTATATATCCGGTTCTAATCGCATTATAAAGTTTGTTTTGGTCTTAAAAGACTCAGTGACTTAATGGCTTCAATTTTAAATATTAATTACTCAAATACAACCAGTGGGAGGTGAGTTACAAAGCAATATTTAACATAAAATGTTGATTTTTCAAAATATATTTTTACTTAAAGATTTATAGCTCAGGTTCTAAGCAAATAAAAACATTGTGTTCGTTCTCAAAACACTTATCTGATCTTTGTCTTTCATCTTAGAGCAAAACGAACTTAAAAATGTGATTACAACAGGAGGTATCAGAAAATCAAAACAAAAATATTTCAATTTAGAAGGTCATATGATCTTTGAATGCGCTTAGCTCTTTTTCCCAAAGTCGGATTAACGTCATCAGTGGCTCAAATGAAAGCCAAAGATTAGATGAGTGTTTTAAGACTAAGAATAATATTGAGACTTTCTTAGAACATGAGATATAAATGTTTAAGTAAAAATAATTTTTGAAAAATCTAAATCTTATGTTCAATGTTGCTTTGTAACTCATCTCAGACTGATCGTAGTTATATGATTAATATTTACAATTGAAGTCATTAAGTTACTGCATTTTTTAAGACTAAAACGAACTTCATAATGTGATTAGAACCGAGGATATAAGAGAAACAAGACAAAAATAGTTAAATTTTGAAGATCGTATGATCTTTAAACAGTCATAACCCTTTTTACAAAGTGGTTTTTAAGTTGAAAATGGCTTAAATGAAAGCCAAAGATCAGATGAGTGTTTTAAGACTAACCATAATATTTATACTTACCTAGAGCCTGAGAAATAAACCTTTAAGTAAACATAAATTTTTTAAAATAAAAATTTTATGTTCAATGTTAGTTTGTAACTCATCTCCGACTGGTCTTGTTTGAATTGACAATATTTCAAATTAAAGCCATGAAATCACTGAATCTTTTAAGACCAAAACGAAATTTATAATGCGATTAGAACCGGAGATATAAGAAAATCAAAACA
Organism: Flexamia atlantica; assembly: GCA_035578135.1. Taxonomy (NCBI): domain Eukaryota; kingdom Metazoa; phylum Arthropoda; class Insecta; order Hemiptera; family Cicadellidae; genus Flexamia; species Flexamia atlantica. Next base: position 16,305,283 of record JAQJVK010000016.1, on the reverse strand, counting down.
AAAAGATAGTTTAATTTGGAAACTCCCATAAGAAATGTACAGGGAAGAATCATTATTTGAGTATATCTTGAGAAGGAAACAATATTTTCAAAAACGAATTACGGCATTGTAATTAGCGTGAAAACCTATTCTGTAATGATGTGTCACAACACCACATTCACATTTTAAAAAATTAACTTGTATCCAATATGGCGGATCCAAGATGGCGGCTGAAAATTAATACCCAATCAAAATAAAGTATTTACCACCCGGAAACTATTGGTGGTGGTTTAACATCAATACCTTTGGGAATATTTGTTTGGATACCACAAATACATATTTTTTCCATTTTTTGTTTCTCTATTTTCGGCCCTTTGAACTTTGACCTTCGATATTCAAAATTGCTCAAGGATGCCAGTGTGGCATCCACCATATTCTTGTTCAGGACATCAAATAGTACTAAAATCAGTCATAAAATTTGAGTCGGACCCTACTTCGAGGTTCATGCCTATTTTCCTATTTGGCGACTGGACTAATAGGTTCCAAAGACATCAGGATAGTTGCGATCATATGATTTTCATTGCTGTGTTTATCTAAACAAACCATGACAAAGAAGTTGTATCATCGCTCATAACCTCAAAGTTTTGTTTTCAAGTGTGTCAAATAAATAATAAGATTTTAATGTTATATCGGCTAAATTTCAATTTGTAGTGTGGTGAAGAATACCGTCCACACCTCGGCCGAAAGGGTTTTGGAGCTCTCGATCGTTTTATATTCTCGACTTCGTCTCGAATTTGAAACACGATCTCGACCCTGCAAAACCTCATTTTCGGCCCTTGTTGCAAAATATACGATTACAACACTGTTCATTTGGATTGTATCACTATTATCACATACTGTCAAAAGTACTTCATTATTTTCACTAACTAAAAACATATCAGCGTGACTTTTTTATTCACACCATTGGAACTATATTTACTTATAAATAAATGTTTTATAAATTGAAGTGATATTACTTCAATGTAATGTAACATTACCTAATGCTGGTACGCTTTATTATTGTATGCTTTATCACTTTATTACTTGATACTTAGTAGTCAATTGTGTTTTTAAGAGTTTGGTAAATAAAATGTAGTAAGTAGTACCCTTTGGTAGGGCAGGATATAAGGTGTGTGTTTTTATTGACAAACTAACTAATGAAACTAATGAAATTAAAGGGCGGGGAGTGGTTGTTAAGGTTTTGGGGGGGGGCAATAGGTTTGGTTTGGGGGGGGGCATGCACCATTGCCCTTGGGGGGGCTGGGCACCCCTGATATGCATGATGATTGTTTTTATGGTAGTTGGTGTGTCATTTGCAGTGTTAATACTACCGTCACATCTTCAACTCATAATTGATAAACTAACGAGGTTGCTTTTATGCCTACTTACAAATAAATAAGATTGTAAACTTGCAACTGTTTAATTCAGCTTGATTTCAAAAAGATGTATTTTTACAAACTCTATAGGTTGATGGGGGATTTAACTCCTTGATCACTCTCATTCACCTATGCTACTGAATCAAAATGATTTAAGTTGATCAAAATACCAAGAGTTTCTTATTTTTAGATTTTAATCACATGTAATGGTCCATGGTCCCACAAACTTAACATATATTGAGTCATTATTCTAAGAACTTTATCAGTGAAATAATTAAAGAAAACTCAAGAATAGACTTGATCAATGTATTGTATAAAACAATTGTTATGTTTTGAAAGTGTATGGGGTTAATGTAATGAAATTTCAAGATAAGGCTAAAGAAAGAAAGTTGTGTATCTGAGAGTTGAAGTTTTCTCCACAATCACAGTTAATATTACAATCATTTGACTGTTTGGAAACAGCTACAAATATGTCTTGAAAAGGAATTACAATTTGCTCTATTTGATTCGCCATAGATCCCTGGAAAATTATTTGGTTTGCTAACTGAAGGGGTCCCTCCAGTAACGTTGTAAACGACAACTTTTTCAAAATTGAGATTTCTATGCAGTAAGGTTGTAAACGACATCCTGCATCAGTGCAGGGTATTTTTTCGTTCATATCTCTTGTGTTGGCAGCACTACCACAGGTTGAAAACCAAGTGCTGTTGGTCCCACAGTTGCAGCAACGTTGTAACCGCCAAAAATTGCAATATCACCGTGCACCGTTCTGTCGCCGTCCCGATGATAATCGGCTAAATCGTAGTAAAAAACGCCCTGTTAAGTTCGAAAGTTGGACCAGAAATGTACATAAGCAGAGAAGAAATGCTGGGGAACCGTACATAAATGAAAAGAAGAAACAAAAAAAAAAGCATTGTTGCATAGACCAAGCCGGCAACAACGTTGCCAACGACTGTCATTTACAACGTTATTGCAATTTTAAAATCACTTTTTTTGTAATAACGTTTTTACTACGTGCGATAATATTGTAATACTTCATGGTTTGGCTAGTTTTATGATATTATAATTATATATAACAAATAAAACATATTTAAATCATTACATTCCCAATTATATGTTTTTTCCATTTCCTGAAAAATTTACTTTATGTCGCTTACAACGTTACTGGAGGGACCCCTTCAACTGATTTAGGCTTTCGTCAAAGTTATAGAAGTAAAAAACTGCACTAATAAAACAAAATGTTCGTAAATTGATTGATTTTTTTAATAGTTTGAAATAAGTGTGCAAGATTACAAATCGAGGGCCTTTTGACTACCATTCTTGGACACTCAGGACTGTCAGCGCCGCAGGGTCCGACGACCATGCCACCCCCTGAAGCTTGCCCCACTAGGCATGTGCCTGGCGGGAAATATGCCTCTGCCTGTGACTCTGCCTTAGTGAAGCCTCATTTCTTGTATCAGGATTAGATAGATTTCCTGTTTAAAGAAGAAGTGGCTGAAAGCAGCTGCTTTATTGTGTTGAAGTTGATCTGTAGGATCCTGGTCATCATTTTTCGCTGTCGAGGAGACAAAAGAGACCTGTCAGAGCCCTAGGTTGTTGTCTGCACAGCCTTGTAGTAGTCCTCCATAGCCTGACAAAGACCCATTTGGGTCTGACTTGGATGGCAGCACTTTCCGACCTTTGACATTGAGGGCAAGGTGCTGCATGGCTAACATCTCAAGAACCTAGTCTGGAGTCTTCTTTGAGAGCTTGTAGTCATTAGTCTAGCATATTTATTCTTGGTTCATGTACCTTTTGATACAAATAGTGTTAATTTAAAACAAAATAATAAATCTACTACATACAAACATTTTTGCCCCTATGATTATATTGTGGGAGATGAAAAACTCATCTAATGACTTTAAATCTTAAGTTATTTTATGCTCCTTAAGCATTTTATTAAATTTGGTTCCATTATTTTCTTTTTTAACCTAGGGTGGGCACTAAAAAAGAACCCCATTAATCCTAAGGGATGCCCTTCCGTAACCTAGTCTTTAGTAACGTTAGGTCCCGGAGAGAATGCAGAATAGGATTGAGCGGCTCATGCCAACACTTGGTTGACATAAGAGACAGTGAGGGCACTCCTCTCAAGGTAGGTCCCAGCAAATGATGGAGTGGAGCCGACTTCCAAGGGCTGCATTTCCTTTAAAACTGTCTCTCTATCTTGCTCTGCTGTAAGCTTAGCTTAAGGTTAGCTGAGCGGAAACATGGTGACTTTGAAGGACCTAGAATGAAACACCTTCCAAAGATCTCTCAGAGGCATGTTCATCAACTGGCTTTCTGCCCCTCACATTACTAGAGGAAGCCTCAGCCGAGTTTGCAGGACTTCCCAAGGTACTTGGCTCGCCTCACATTGTCTTCTGCCCCCCCCCCCCCAGGTATTGAGGCTGCACCAGCATCAGGATTTCTTAATATTACTCTCCTGTTTCCCCTTTTACCATTTTACAGGACCATAGGCTTGTGGTTTAGCATGATATTTGATCACTTGACTCTGACCTGGTTCACCTACTCATCAAGAAAACTTGAGGGCAGGTGTTTGAGGACTTGTCTTCCATCTCCTAAAGCAGTGGTGAAGGGGGGAGGTAGAATGTTCTGCCTCCTTCTGTGGTTCATAATGTACAATGTTCTTGGATCACTCTAGGAGAGAGCTTGGTCCCGCCCTAAAGGGGCTGGGCTATGAGTGATGGGCAAAAGTCCCACCAGTTAGTAGAGAATGTGGTGCCCGCCTGAGCAGAGCCAGATATGGCTAGGTACTCCAGGAGGTCATCAATCATCTTGGAGGTTCTGTCGGCATCACTGAATGGTAGGCCCTGTGGAATTCACCCCTTCAACACGGGTCACTTTGTGACGTCCCATCTTGGCATCTTGGTAATTGGCAGTCCACCTTAGTAGCTGCACCCACGTTTGGGGGTGTCACCTGGGGTGATAGGGAGGCTGAAACAGAAGAATCAGTCAGAAGGGAAGGGAGAAGAATACTTCAGTAGGAAAGAGAAATACTATGTGAGTTGTTATGTTGTGGACCATGTACAATGACTGCTTATTGTGAAAGTATGAAAAGGCCACAATTAGATGGCTTACCCTATTTTAGACCGTTGCAAAAAGAAAACTTAAAAATTACCTTTAAGCTTAAGTTGATGAAATTCTTTCTCAATCCACCCAACGTTGTCCTATTTCCTAGCAAAAAAAGTTAAATATAACATTGAGCCATCAGTGCTATAATAATTGTAACCAAATAATGCACCCGCCAAATGATTGCGCTGCAAGCGAAATCAGCGCTGTTATTTTTCTGGGTAATTCAGTCAACTACATGTTCATTTGTTAAAATAAACCCAAATTTATATGTAAAAGACTGTGTAAAAACAAATTTTTGACAGTTGAAAAAAACATTTATTTAAACATTCTAGCAGATGACTTGATGAGTTTACAGTTTTTGCCATCTGCCTGATTTCATGCTCTAAATTTTATTGAGTGAGTATCATGCCTATGCTATGAAATCTAATTGATGTCATCAAGCTTGGTAAATGAGTCATTATTTTGTAAGTTTTCGCATCAACATACAGACAAGAGTTAGTATAGAATATTTGATTCATTAGAGAGTAAGTAAGTACCTTTGGTTTTGACCAAATTTACTTTTTTGGCTGTGATGCTAGTCATATAATTTTCTTTTCTATGATATACACAGAAATTGAAAAAAAATCTTCTTTAACCCCTTATCTGCTGTGCACAAGTTAGCTCGTGGTAGTATACCGTCACCCGCGACTGCTACACACGAGATATATCGTGCAACACCCATGTTTCGGTCACTGCTATGCCCGAGTATACTCGGACTTGACGTTCCCAGCTGATTTATGTTGGTACAACTGTTCTGCCAGGTTTTTTTCCATTCTACAACTGTACAGTTGACCCTGATGAGTGGCGACCGTTTGGTGCTGCACTTAATGGATTTTTCTGAAATACGTCCACGCCACGAGTTTTGCAGTATCGCGTTTGTCGCGTTGAAACGAAAACCCCACGTTTTGGTATTAATCGTGTAATTAAACCCCGCACCACTGATCACATCGGCGCCGCGGCGTGCCAACTTACCCCACAGTTAAGGGGTTAAAGCTCCTCTAATAAGGGACTCTTAATCGTAAATTATGTCTCCCATCAATTATTTCTATTAGCCCAATCAGAGTATTACTGCATAATAAGCAGGATTAAAAACTTTGATTTTTCTATAATACAATGTGATGTAGGTATCGTACTCAAAGAAAACCGGAGATGACAATCATACCATTATGAATGTTTCATTGGTTAAGTTGCACTGGCAGACCTTGGGGTAGTTAAAAATTGCTTCCTCTCATTGATTTTGAGTCATTATTTTAATGTTTGGTTGAGTTTACTTTAATATGACTAGGCCCTACAATCAAAATAATTAGTTTAACACAAGACTACTGACTACCAGCCTGCACCATGTCCAGCCAACACTCGGGGCTAAGGTACAATGTGTTAACACAATGACTACTGGCCACCAGCCAGCATCTTGTCCAGCCTACACTCAGGGCTAGGGTACAATGTGTTAAGCTAACTTAACAGGTTACAAATCAAACTCTGTTCTGAGAAAAAGCTTAAACATTAAACCTTTAAGTTTAAGTTGGCGAAATTCTTTCTCAATCCACCCAACGTTGTCCTACTCCCTAGCAAAAAAAGTTAAATATAACATTGAGCCATCAGTGCTATAATAATTGTAACCAAATAATGCACCCGCCAAATGATTGCGCTGCAAGCGAAATCAGCGCTGTTATTTTTCTGGGTAATTCAGTCAACTACATGTTCATTTGTTAAAATAAACCCAAATTTAAATGTAAAAGACCGTGTAAAAACAAAGTTTTGGCAGTTGAAAAAAAAAACATTTAATTTAAACATTCTAGCAGATGATTTGATGAGTTTACAGTTGTATTGTAGTTGTTGTAAGCGCTAGTTGCGAGAGCCCGACTACGTCACATCAGCTGAACCTGCTCCCACCTTTCTTTTTTCCCTACATCATGTTGCAACCTAGGTTTATTTAAGGATACATGTTAATTTAAGTAGATTCAATGTAATAAAGCCAGACGATCCTTTTTTAAGGATCATTCATACCTGTACCCAATGGCAGCTGAATCCGATTTTGAACCATCGCAACATTTTCTCATGACCGATCTGGTATCTCTTCTATTATAAATATCTTAATCCTTGGTGAGGTTTATGGAAAATTAAAAGCTTCCATTGGTAGTACAATGAATTTTGTAATATTAATAACTAACATAATGACAAAGGATGTTAATAGACCAATTGTTAATATACAGCCAACAAAATTAATTTTCTTTGATCCCTTCTGTATGATTGTTTGTCCACTAGATCTGTATCTAAAACACCTAAAGTGGAGAATGCCTCTTTAAGAATCCCTCGAACCAAAACGTAAGTTTGCCTCACTGAAATAATGTTGTATTGTTTTGTTCATTTTTCCATCTTTTACTTTTATCACTCATTAATTTTTCGTGTGCATAATTAGTTTTTTTTAGTTTGCCTTGCAATCAGCCTATAAACCACTTGTGCCTTCTCTGCTTTGAGTTTTTTCTTTATATTTTTGTGATTTTCTTCATTAGTATTCTTATCCTTGTAAATATTGAAGCTAGACCCTAATCTATCTTGCTAAAAACGTATTTGTCATGCCAAAGAATGTACAATTTTTGACATAAATATGTAGATAGGTATTGGTATCATATTAAAAGATTAATAGCAGCTAAAAATTTAGTTTTACTTTAATATTTTATGCTTTGTTGTTGAACCATTTAGTCTTATTGCAAACCCAAACAAACTTCAACCACTCTGAAATATTTTTTTACTGCTTTCAAAGGTTATATATTGTGACTGTGAATGAAAATGCCTAATGAAGTCTTTTTAGCGTATTTCCCTAAAGGCATAAGCTATTACCCTAGGTCTCATGGTAAGATCAAAACCCGAGACCATGATAAGTTTTCGATTTAGGGCCCTCAGAAGGAAAAAAAACACCATTCGTTGAAATTTATATGTATCTATATTTATAAATAAATGAGGATTTTTTTTTGAAGAGGGCCATGGCCTCACTTAACCATGGTATTGCAACACAGCTAAATTAGCTTATTGTGCACCCTCAGACACAGGTCCTCATTCTCCACCAAATCCCAGGTCCTTAACAAACCTTGAGATCCTCTTGACGATGGTTACCTGTCCTTCCCCTAGGTCACTCATTGGTAGGCCAAGGAGTCTAGTGCGCAGACTTTGTAGGGCTGGGCACTCAAATAGCATGTAAAAGGCTGTTTCTTAATCCTCACCACACTTCCTACACAGTAAGTTATCCACAGGGATTTCCATCTTGTGTAGATGACCGCGGAATCCCCCAGTGGCCGCTTATGAAGCCGACCACTTTCCACAAGGCCCTTTTATTCAGTCTCAGGGCGTCTACTGCTACCACACCTGATGGTGCTCGCAGTATCCTCTTAGACTGTATATTTCCTTCTACTCAATTCCAGCTCCTTCAATTTTCTCTCCCCATCCACTGGCGAACGGTTCTTCGTACTGTGCTGTAGGCAACACCGCACGTAGGCTCCGGACCAATGAGTGGGCTCTCAGCTCCTCTATTTGCCCACATGTCCCTCGTTGCCAGCAGCCCACAACTCCCTCATTGCCAGCAATTCCTCTGTGCAATAGAACCCAACTAATTATTACCTTATTGCTCTCTCCCAGGGTTTTCATGGCCTGATGACAGCCCCAAAATACCTTAGAGGTGAAGTCGTAACTGTCAAGTGCCATCAGTGCAGTTCTGCTGTGTGAGTTCTTGTATATGGTGTAGCCTTTTAGGCCACTATCCACACACATTCTCACACACTCAGACAACGCAACAACCTCCGCTTGGAATACGGTAGCCAGTTTCCCCAGGCTTATGCAGCAATGCGCCTTGGGTCTGACACCATATATCCCTGCCCCAGTTCCTGATGGCATATTCGAGTCATCTGTACACCAAGTGATGCCCCTCCTCTTCATGTAATCAGGTTCGCCTTTTTCCCAGACAGCCCTGTCAAGAATGTTGACCTGGTATGGCTTCTCTAGATCAGTGATCTTTACCATCCCATCTGCTGTCATTTCCAAGGATTCCATCTGAGGGTGTTCACAATCCTCGTGTGTTCACTCGAGTCGTTGAACTTCCAGTTACCACTGCAGCTCATCCTTGCTATCCTTGCCTCTCCCTTCACAAAAATGTCGTGAGGTGGTGTTGGTATGTAAAAAAGGAATACCAACGAGGATGTTGGTATGATACAGGGTGTCCGAAAATTATGGTAAAATATTTTAGTATATAGGTTCAAAAGTGCTTTGTTTTCCGTCTGTGTACAGTACCTTTTTGTGATTTTTACATATTTAATCATATCTCACGAACCTCTTAACGTATAAACTTGAAACTTGGTATATGGATGACCACTATTAAGACCATATTTGTAAGAAGTATAAAGTTTCTACTTTGTAACATTTCAAAATGGTGACTGTTTTTTGTTTTCAAAGCTAAATACCTTAAAAACTGTAAATTTTAGAAAAATTATACAAGAGACAAAAAACCTGTGAAATTTAATCCAATTAACGCCGATATTAAGATTATGATAATCAGACTACTAATAATGGAGAAATTTTAATTTTTCTGAATAAAAACATGGTTCTTTAGAATTAGACATTCTGTCAGAAGCATGTTTTTATTCAAAAAAGTTAAAATTTCTCCGTTATTAGTAGTCCGATCATCATAATCTTAATTGGCGTTAATTGGATTAAATTAATAACTTTTTAGTCTCTTGTGTAATTTTTCTAAAATTTACGGTTTTTAAGATATTTAGCTTTGAAATCAAAAAACAGTCGCCATTTTGAAATGGTACAATTTTATACTTCTTACAAAAATAGGTCTTAATAGTGGTCATCCATATACCAAGTTTCAAGTTTATACGTTAAGAGGTTCGTGAGATATGATTAAATATGTAAAAATCACAAACAGACACATAGACGGAAAACGAAGCACTTTTGGACCTATGTTTATATGAGCTTTTTTTCTTATTTTTACCTATACTATCATATACTAAATATTTTACCATAATTTCCGGATCCTCTACAGAGGCCCAAATGGGTTTCCATATCAGCCTTAAGCAAAGATATTGTTTATATAATAGAAAAGAAATGTCATGTTTACTTGAACAGGTGATCTCTTCATTTCATCATTTCCTACAGATTGAAGCACATGTAAAAAAAAGATGTAAAAAGCAAGAAATGTAGAATTATTAACCAGATGTCAGGAATATAAAACATAAAATAAATAACTGATGAGATACTTGAAGGACTTCTTTTTTATAACAGCTGTTATTTAAAGAGGTAGAGTGTCTAAATTTATCCACAGCACTTTCAAAAATTGCCAGGATGGCATATTAATTTTTTTGTTCAATATACCCTAAAAAGTAAGACAGCATTTTTCAAAAATTTCTGGAGCGGCGTTGTAATTTTCTTGTCCAAGGTAGACCCTAAAAACTTAAGAAAATGATTTTTGATAATAAATACAATTTCAAGCTATGTTCTATGGTTCAACTTACACATATACCTTCATGAAGCGAAAAAAAATAGAATTTCTAATATGCAGGTCTGCTACGACGAAGGTTTATAATATAGTCCTACTGAAGGGCCACTCTGTACTGTATATGCAAGCAGATTCAATGTACCACCAAAAAAGCCAAGGGTGCCGCTCCCTATGTTGTACCCCATGATCAACATTAAGGCAAGTTCAGGTACCGTGCGGTTAACAGAAATTACCATAAATACTTCTCGGCGTTAGAATTGCGTAAGCCAGTCTCGGTAAATTCACTTCTCGAGTGCATGAGCGCAATCCTCTCCACTTCATAGCAAGATCGACTGGAAAATCGATACAAGCAAATGGCACTTTCAAGAAGGAGCACCGCCGCATTTGGGCATGAGCCTACCCAGGAAAGCAATATCCTTTGGGCTTTGTTGTTGGGGCGCTGGATATGGTCCCATTTTTAGTATAGACAGGCTCTTAAGGCAGGAATAGAATACCCCTGTTGCAGTAGACCTGCGTACTAAGCAAATCTCTAGAAACATTTCTCTCTTTTATGAAAGTACATTTGACATGTTTAAAGAATCGGTTTCTTGTTGGCAAAAACCCCATGAAAACTTAAAAAATGTGGACGAAATAAAAATTTTGCCCATACAAACAGATTTTTTATAGTATTTTTTATACCTGGTGGACCGAGTCTTGCTTGCTATTATTTCATGTTAACCAGTTCATCAAATTACTATCAAACATTTCTGTGTCATAATTTCTTAAATACACTTTTCATCATCCTGTATACGAAAATAGCCTATTACCGTACAGCTAAGATCCACGAAAATCCTCGATTTCTTTACATCGGAACAAATCATGATTAGCTGCCTTTTCCGGATCTAGACATTCCTTTTCCGTACCCGAACAATGTTTTCCCGTACCCAAACAATATTTTGCCGAACCCAACCAAACAAAGTTCTTATTTTAACAGGTCAACTAGCTGACTTTAAACTAAAATAGACTGTTTAGCCGTATTGTGTTTGCTTATAGAAAAATGACTAAAATATGGAATTTCGCATGATTTTTATAAGTTTGGTTATTTATGTGCATCGTGATGGAAAGCATTGTTCACAACTCATCACGGGGCTCGGCTTTCGCCTTGCGAGTAAAACATTATCTTGACCCAAAATGTGCTACTTTTGTGACTAGTAGTGAAACATACTATTGTTTATTGCCGCATGCAATCTTTATCCCACATGCTGTGTTTTTCCTAGATGGCTGTAGTTTGCATATGAAGCTGCACACATGAAGTATAATTAATTAATTCAAGTATATTTATTCATTTTTGACAGCTGTTATGATTACTTTGTTTTTCTTAATTTTTTTTTAATGAGTTTAGTTTTTATAAACTATTTCAGATGCCATCATTACTGTTTAGCACATTTTTTATGTTTAACCATTGACTTTGAATGATTTATAGTCAAAGGTTTACCAAAATAAAATGTTAAAAAAAAGTTTGAAAACAACATGATTTGTTCTCTGTTGTTTTGCTGTGCACAGCTGGGACTGCATTCGCTGGTATTGCTTCATAAATTCACCAGCACTCAGATTGTGGACAGCTTGAAATGCTCTCAGTTACTTCTCTCTATGTTCTCCAGTCAAAACATTGTATTGTAGCCGACAATTCATGTCAACTTGCTCATGAAGAGTTTTAATACAAAAACAAACGTCGAAGTCTTGAAAATCTTCTTTATCTCATACATCTTTGACATCTACCTGTTAGCATTGATTATAAAGAAAAAATAGATGGTGCAAACAGTGTTAAATTTTAAAGCAAAAATATGTTATCATGTATATTTTAAAAATTAGCATATTCCTGTGGAGAGCTTTGGTATTTAAGAAATTAAAAATACCCTTTTTTCCTCTCTTTTGCACTTCTAGTTTTGACATTTTAAAACTAAAATCCATTTTTTAATCCTGTACCATATTAGCCTGGGAGAAGGAAAAATGTCCTATTTCAGGGATACAAATAAATCTTAAGCGTGTAATCTTACTCCTGGTGCAATCTCTAGTGATGAGTACCGAACTAATTTTATCACTGCTTAGTTTCTGGCTTCAAAACGTACATAATCATAAGTAATCTCCTTTTAGTGATAAAATCAATGCTATTATTTATCATCATTGATATAAAACAACTTATATGTTATCATAAGAGAGAAACATTACACAGAATTTTCTCTTCCCGTTATTATATAATTTGTTCAATTTGAACCTTTACTGTTCCTTAAGAGATACAAAGTAGTTAAATTGGGTCCTTCATATATGTAGCCTGGGAGTAAATATCAATTACTTTTATATTTGAATTTGTATATGTATTTTGCATAGAAGTCAAGTATTCTGTATTATATTTTTTACTACCACTACCAATCAAGTTAACAATAAAAAAACTCTTTCGAAAGCCTTTCTTGTAGGGTTATTTTTAAGTTTGCATCTTTCCCAAAAATTTTCAATAAGTTATTCATTGTTTTATTAAATACAGTTGCTCCAGACTTCACATTTAGCAATGCATATTTACTTCAATGTCTTTGAAGATAATGTTGGTAAAAACCCTTGTGCTGACTCACTTTAACTATTGTGATGTTGTCATTGACGACATAACCGTTAGACTTCAGCGAGCTCAAAATTATTGTATCCAGTTCATTTATGGCTTGAGACGCAGTGATCACATTACGCCTTATTTCAACTTATTGTCCTTATTGAAATTGAAGAAACTCTGTGAATTTCATTCTCTCCGTCTTTTACAATCAATAATAAGGAATAAAGTTCCAAAGTACCTCTCTGATAGCTTTAAATTTGTTTCCGATATTAGCAGTCGTTCTACTCAAAGGGGCTCTCTTGTTTTATCTATTCCTACTCGTAGAACAACAGCCTATAATAAATCATTTGTCGTTTCTGCCTCTAGACTTTGGAATTCTCTCTCTGACCCCATCATAACTCAGGAAAGCCGCGCTCGGTTTGGGGCTGAAGTAAAAAATCTTTTACTGCGAGGTGGGTGGGAGTGATTGCTGTGGCCCTGGTGTGGGGGGATATGGGGCAACTTGAGTTGGGTGAATGTTACTTAATTAAAGTTGAACTTTAGTTCTATTGAAAATTGTTAATGTACTTATGTCTGATTTGTTTTTAGTTTACCTACCATGTTATATATTTATTTTTAGTTGAAATTAAGTGGTAGAGAGGACTTGCTAGTCCTAACTTTGAATCGTTAATAAAGCCATTTTTCATTTAATTTTATTTCATTTGAAGTTCACTAAATTCTTAAGCTTATGGGAGGCTATGGTTTTTGTTGATAATTACTTGGCAAATTATTATTTTTTATCTAACCTATTTTTATTTAAAAAAATCCCTCATATATATACATTGATGTAATGAGAATTTTTTTAAACTAGGGATTATCTCGGCCCATTTTGTCAAAAAAAAGTTATTGCATCAATGATATTTTTAAAGTATAACCATTGGCTTTTTACCGAAAAGGAGACTGCTCATGCTTACACATGTTTTGAAGCCAGAAATTTCCACGCAAAATTAGTACACATTCGTCACTAGAGATTGCGCCAGCTGTGGTGTTTGACCTTTCACATGAAAGATTCGTATCCCTGAAATGGGATTACCAAAAATCTCCACCAGAATGTGCTAATTTTAGTAACATATGATCAAATATTTTGGCTTCAAAATTTAACATTGCTTGGACTATCTATTTTTTCTTTAAAATCAATGGTATAACTAACAAACTTTATAATTTAAATAATTACTGACTTTAGAGCTACATTTCGAAAGTTTTGTTTTGACCAATCAAAAGGATTCTAAATGCTGAAGAGTGAATCATATGTATTGCCATAGTCCCATGCTGATGTCACCGTGGGCACCTCCTTCTGACCTTTTGTCTCCCTTTCTCATTTACATTCCTCCTTGGACCTCCTCCCACTCCTTCCTTCTCTTCCTACCTTCCTAACAGTCTCTCATCTCAGCAGCTATTTATCTTCATTCATTTTCACTGGTAATGTACTAACAGTATTATAATCAATCGTATTTTCATAATGCTGTCGGCTTATAAATTATTCTGTACATTACGATGTTGAATCCTATAAATGAATTGATGAGCCTTACAAATCACAATTATTAAGTAGGCCTACTTGGTAAAAAATTTAAGTAGTGCAATAGTGGGGCTGCTGGCCCAATCAAACTTTGACAGGCAGTCAATTTTTTGACAGCTACTTCCGGTCACGTGACCGGAAGTGACGTCATCAGCTGTGACGTAGCTGTGACGTGTTTTTGGTGGGTATTTAAAGTTTAAATGCCCTGCTGTGCTGGGTATTTAAATTTTAAATGGCCGGAAGTGTGTCAAGGTCGTTTGGGGATGTTTTTAAAAAAGATCTCGCATTTTCGGAAAATCCGAAAATGCAAGATATTTTCTTTTTTTATTTATTTGTTTTTTTTACAAAAGTATTATTTTACAAGTTAGTAAAGTTTGCTCCCAAATTTGAAAAGTAAGTTGTTGTCGGTGCTGAAATTTCTTGTTTATTTTCATTCTTCTTGTTGTTGTATGTTGGCAAAAACAAATTTTTTTCGTTTTGATTGTTTGTTGCATAAAGTTCTAAAGATAAACCAAACCCAGTGGTTATAAGTTGTTTTAGTTCTTCACTAAAAATTTCCAAATCCTTGTAGGTTGTAAGATTGATAGTGTTGTAGTGAATCCCGCGAATGTTGAGAGACATGACTAGAGTTGTTTACTCGACGAGAGGTGTAGCAGGAATGACTATTGCAAAGCCGGTGCTGCAGGTACCTCCGATGGTAGTGGGGGTAGTGGTGGGGGTAATGGCAGGTGTTTGTTTCATCACTTTGAATTTAATCGTTGCCACAATAGACCGAGTCGATGTTGCAATTCTTCTAGTTTATCCAACCGGTTCTTTTGATATGTTTTGCAACTACATTTACAATAGCTGAAAGAATTACATTTTGTACAAGCTTTTCCGTCAACTTGATCTTCAGGTATTCTAAAACATTTTTCTTTGCAACAATAAGTTATAAGTGTTAGATTATTTCTTTTGGATGACATGTTGGTTGTAGCTTGTCTTAAACAGAACTGAGCCTCTCAACGTTAAAGTTTCGTATTTATGTAAAGTATTCGAATAAAACTATCGAATAAAATAATCGAATAATACTATCGAATAAAATAATCGAATAATACTATCGATTAAAAGTTCAAGGTCATCCGTTTGAGGTTTTAAAAAAATACAACATATCAGTATATAAAAACATATACTGATATGTTGTTTTTTATCTTTTTATTTAAAACATTTTTTTACAATGTTATTTTTGTGCGATGTGCAGAGTTAGTTCCGTAGAGTTGTTTCCGCTCATTCCGTGTGACACCAAATATAATGATCCTGGTTGAATTTCCCGCAGATCTTCATTTTGCAGCAACTGGACGAATCGTTTTGGAAGATATACTTGAAACTTTGGTTCATCACCCGGTGTATATGGTGCATCGGATAAAGATGCGACGACTGCGTCTCCATGCGTTGTATCAATTTTCTTCATTTCATGAACAATATAATGTTTCTGTTCTTTTAATTCTGAACATTTCTTGATAATTAGAGTATTTGATTTTGAATGCAAGTTGAATTGTTCAACTAAACATTGAAGAAACTGTTGTGATGCCATCCTTCACAGGAGATGTTGTCTGTTCGGAGTATGGAGTTAGACTGATACTCGGGGTGTGTTGCCTCTTCGTTTATATAACCTTCGGAACCCCCACTACATTCTTCCGTTTGTTGTTGTAAGTAAGCAGCCAAGTGATACGCGTTTTGTAATGCGCATTGAGATTGGTTGTGTTTCGGATTTATTGTAGAAACACAAATATTTCTAGCATCAAAGTGAAATGTTTTGTCCACTTTTATGTTTAAAACTTCTTTGTTTGTGTACTGTCGTATCCAATTCTTTTTTTCCAATCCTCTGGTATATATGTGTGTAAATTGTTTGCAAAAATGAAACATAATTTTGTGTACATTGTTGTACGGTAGGAAACCTTCATACCAATGGATATGATGAAAATTATTTGTTAGCCATCTGTTTGTTATTTTAGCTTTTGACTTTAGTTCATGGACAGAACACGGTGCTTCAAATAAAAACGGGTATGCTACTTGTGTAAGCAAATCCAAAATTACCAATTCTTTTATGATAAATCTATCATCGTTTCCGCGAAATGCTTGAAATTCAATTACACAAGGTTTTGCTGCCATTTCTTCATCCTGTCTGCTCATCATGGTGTCTGCTGATCAACTGTTTTCCACACCACGGTAGGTTAGATATATATATAAACCAGGCCGTACAGTTGTAGGCGCGTTGGTGTATGTTTAACGTGGGCACCATCCCCAGTAGGCCTACCCCACGGTTTATTCTTTTGTTAAATTACATTGTAGTTTTAACCTAGCAAAGTTTCTTCTTCTGTATTATTGTTGTTGGTGGTTTCTTCTTCTGTACTGTTGTTGTTGTTGGTTTCTTCTTCTGTAGCCTCCGTTGCAACTTCGGTAAAAGGTTCAAAGTTTCTTAACTGCCTCCACATTTCCACTTCGTGAGGTATTCTATTAAAGATGGATGTATCTATTGGTCCGTATTGTAAAGTGCTTTCTGGTTGTTTTTCGCATGCATCTACCAGATATTCCTTAATAACAGAGCTTGAAAATACTAGTTGTTTCATATACCTGGTAATAGGTGATGTTGCATAGTTTAAAATGTAAAATTCTTCACGTGTTAGAAGAATTTTATTTTCAAATTGTGTCGAGTCTCTAATTCTTACTTGTTGTTGACCACGATGTTTAATAATGTCAATTTCATTGTCACAATCCAAAAGTCGAATGTTAGTTTTTCTTCCAAAGAAACTGTTGGCTAAATAACATTCAATAAGATGTAGATGTTTTAAAAAGGAATCCCAAGCATTTTCTGAAAATAAAACCATCTTTGTTCCATGGCTTAGTATTACTGCGGGAGAGTAGTCTAATGATTTTACCAATCCTATCGACACACTTTTACTCATGCAAGATGAAATAGGATAAAAGATGCGAAGGAAAACTTCAGTTAAAATGTTTGGTGGAATATTTTCTTCAAGTTTTCTTTTCTTTCTTACGTTTGTTTTATTATTTTCCAACTTTTTATTTTGTTTTCCAAACTTTAAAAAGTCATCAATTTCCTTTACAATATTTTCTTCAAAATGTTTATCATCATTTTCCAATAAAGGTGCTGTTTCGGAAACGTCTTGTACAACTGATAAAGAACTCATTTTGTTTATAATGCTGTAGACGATGTTACCCATACAACTGTAGACAGTAAACTAAACAATTTTCGTTCCCGCTCCTGCTTTTATAACCGAGTGGTGGGGGTATTTTTTTTTTCCTTTTCATTTTACAAAACTGCTTTTACAATTCCTGTTAAAGGTGTATATGTAACAATTTTATCATGTAAAATTAAACAATAAGCAGATGTATCTTTGGGTACATTTTGTTCAAATTCCATTTCTATTTTTATATCTACACTGGAATATTTTACAGATTCGTTTTGTTTTGAACAATCAACTACAACAATCGGATAGTTAGATTTAAATTGGTTTGGCGTTAATAAAGGTGTGTTTGTTTTTCCATAATATGAATTTTGGAATCTTGCGTACATATCGTACAAAACGCTAAACCTGTCTTTTGTAAAGTTTATGTTGAAGTTGTCGTATGGAAAGAATTGTGAGTTTAGAAACACCTTAAAATTTGTAAGTTTGCAATGATCAAATTCACCAGCATGTTTAGTTATTTCGTTTCTTCTTTTTGTTTGTAATCCAAATATTACATATCTTGCCTTTTCCAAATGAGTAGAAGTTTTTACAGTCCATGTATGACGTTGTGTTTCCGGTAAAACCGGATATTCATGAAACTCCCAACTTCTAAATGGTATTACGATATCACGATCTGATTTTAAAGTTCTTAATAATGAAATTCTATTCTGATCGTTTAACCGTACATGCGGTACTCTCCAAACAATTTTGTCTAATTGCATTTTCCATTCTAAAGTAGCTTCCGTTGTTCCATCAGTTGCTTGAATAATATCTTTGTCGTTTGATGATCTTAACAAAACTAATTCTTGTTTTACGTTTATTATTATTTTTCGGTAATCTTCGGCAAAGCCTAAAAGTAATCTTAAAGGAATGTAAAAGTCAAAATTGCCTGAAGTGTTTGGAGTGATTGTACTGGAATCGGGTGCTACCCATCCTGCGGCGGCCAGCATATTTTTTTCACTCGGTGTTAAAGATGCTAATCCTTTTAATGTACTTGTAATTCCCACCTTTTTTGTTGAATCTACTGTAACTCCGGAAATTTCATATCTTATTTCATCAAACAAATATGCCATGGGGTTATTTATGAATGGAACAGTACTTGCAGTGCTTCCATCTCTTTTTGTTACTCTTCCTTCGATATACAAATAACTTTCACATGGAAGTGTATAAATATCCTGTTGTTGTATGGGAATTCTAATTTCATCATTATTATTTAATTTTGATGAAGCGTAAGGGTTGTGCGTATGATATTCCTTTTCCCATAAGGTTTCGTCGAATGTCGGACCCTGCGCTATATCCAATATTTCCATTATTAATAAGTTTTAATCCAATTTCTTCTAGAAAACGAATGTTATCACTTGTTAATCCTTCTATAGCCGAAGTGCTACTGACTTGTTTACCAGTCAGCTCTTTCTTTTTAAATGATAACCCCATTGTTATACGGTTGATTTTATATGTATTCGTATAGTTATAGGTTCGTCTCTAAAATCAATATGATTTCCGTCTTGATCTAGTATGTTCACCACAATGTCTGAAATAAAACTGGTGTTTAACGGTAGGTACACCAAGTTTTGTGGCTTTTCCACAATTTTAAAACCCGGAGCGACCGTTGGATAGAATGTGTGCAATATATGAGTATTTTCACCATCTCTATAAGAACCATGTATAATATTACATGTAATATCTATACTGTTAACTTTCATTATTGTTACAGTTCTAGCACCTGAATGGTTAATATTAGGTTCTAAAATTTTTGTTGTTTTAGGAAATCCTAATAAACTACCAATTGAATGTTCTTTGCTAAAATCTATATAATATTTAGATTTAATTTCAGCTTTCATAGTATTGTTATTTCCTTTTATTGTTATATTATCTTTTCCCATATGATTTTGTATCGCTTCATTTATATCATCAATTTCATATGCTCCAGTGGGTAAACTAAATACTTGTATATCTGAATATTTGTTTGTATTTTTATCTTTTGTTTTGTAATAATGTATTTTGTCATTAACATTTTCAGTAACGTTGGGAATAGAATTATAAGTTGTTATATCTAATAATGCGGCTTCCCATAATTTATCTTTTTCCAAACGTAACGCAGGGAAAAGAACACTTCGCAAAGTAGATGAAGTTCCAGTTAATGATACTGTATAGGAAGACATCTTAAAGTTGACTAACGCTTTTTGTTAAAAAATCTAAACATAAATGTCCACAGATTACCGTATCATCAGGTTGCTCTCTTTTATAATTGTATAGTACATTTTTAGCTGTTTTAAAGTAATATTGTAGTTCTTTTGGTGGTGGGAGATTACCAAAACTATCAAAGTAGTAAATAGTTGATCCTAGTTTCTTATAACATACCCAATGAGTGCCTGATCCTTTACTATTATCTAAATTTACTATTCCGGTTTCATTTTTCCATATTTTAACAGGTAATGCATCTTTCATAAACACTCCTCTAAAAAATGGAATTTTTAAACAAGAAACATAAGTAATTAATTCTTTATCTGTTAATTCTTTATTTGGAATTAGTAATTGTTTTTTTCTGTTTAATACACACGATACGGTCTTAGGTATAATCCTCCTCCTTTTTTTATCATTGACCATATTGTTTGTTTCTTTTTATTTTTACCTGCGGTGGATCGTCGTTTTCTTCTTATATTTCCTCCACGTTTCTTTGCAGGTTTTCTTCTCCTTTTTCCACCTCCTTTCTTCTTTCCACCTCCAAACATCGTTTTACCCTTCATTGCTGCTGATACCGCTAAAGCTGCTGCTTTTTCACCGATACTAGCGTCACTGGATGTTACTCTTTGCCAAGCTTTTTCAGCAAGTGCTCTATCCGCTATTGATCTATTTTTAGTATCTGCAAACTTTGAATATGCTATATCGTGTTGTTTGCAGGCTTGATCAAGTTTATTTATTCCAAGATCTCCTCTAGCGAGTCTTTTTTTTAATTTTGTTCCAGGACCACAATATTGATAACCTCCTGGTAAATGTAGTTCTACAGGTAATAAATCGATAGCTTTATTAACTATAGCTCCAACCGGCTTAGTAATAAGAGAAAGTGCTGTTGATGCTATTCCTCTTCCTCTCTTTATAACGTGTCGATTATGACTGATGCGTTGAACTTTCAACATGGTCTTTTATAGTGAAAGGAAATGTCGATACTTGTTTATTTTATAAATGCTTTATAATGAATGATGCACTTATCCTTTGACATTGTTTATTTATAAGTATGTTTGTTTTGGGTAAAACATTTTTTTCCAGTTTTGTGGAAGGATTGTATCTTCTTGATCATCATCACCTTTAGAAGTTCTTAAAGTATCAGTTTCCTTATTTAAAAAATATTTTTCCATAACATTCTTTTTAACCCAATTTAATTTTTGATCAGATTTTATGGGCTTTATTGTGTTATAAATATCATATAATACTACACTTAAGAGTCTTACAATGTAATTTACATTAACAGCATCAGTAAAATTAATAGGGTCTTTTAAGCTAGTCAATCGCAAGTCTTCACAAAAAAAAGACTGCTTATTTAAATCTTTTCTTAGAAAAAGATTATAGTATATGTGTCCCTTCTCATGCATTTGTGCTACTGTAACTACATCATTGTCTCTTATTCCTTCTGCAACATTGACTAGTGGTTTCCCTTTGCAATCAAAGGCTTGTCGGCCGCCTTCTTGTAATACAGGAACTTGTCCAATTGTTGCTACATCAGTTTCATCCGACCCTTTTTTAACATTAGTAATTATTTTTGCATCAGCATCCCATTTCTTATCTTTTAATTTCATTATTTGACTTATTGTAGCTGCATGTGATTTTGCAGTTCCTTCCTTAACGTTAGTTAACACTTTATTTTTGCAATCAATTGTATTAATATCATGCGTAATACAATGATCTGTAAGATATTGAAGGTTTACAGCATCTTTCATATCTTTAGGGTCTCCAATATCATGTATTACAAAGTTGTAAAAGGAAAATTTATCTGTTTTTTCAGGGATGACTGAATGTAAATACTTTTTTGTAACTGAATCTTGATCATTAATAGGATCTGCTATATTGGCTATTCTAAGATCTTTTGCATCATATACTTTATTATTACTCCTAGGATCATATCGTAAGGTTTGGTTTATGTACCACATTAAATATTCTTTATTTACCGAATCATTCTTATCTATTGGTTTTGGAAGATTTACAATTCTATAAAAATTAGCGTTATACACTTCATTTTGAAGCTTTAAGCTAGGTAATGTTTCACTTCTTAAAGTCTTAAAATTTACCGCATCATTTTCATCTTTTGGATCATTTACAAACTTTAAACGTTTGTTATTTATATCATAATCTCCATCGGATGTTAGTGGTAAACCACCTCTTTTTCCATAAGATCCTGATTTGCTTCCAGTTTCGGAATACCGTCCAAACTTATCCACACTCATGGTTATACTGAATATTTAATCAGTTATACTTGTATTATATATACTCATATTTTTTATGCAATTACTCCTCGATTTCGCAGTTCGCCGACCAAAGCTACCCATTCATTTTCTAAACCACTATGTCCGGCTTGTTTAGCTTCATATATCAACTTCATTCTGTCAACCAATTTGTTTATATCGTTGTAGTATATTATATTAGTATCATACAAGTTTTTTAATAATCCTTTTCCTGATAAACTTGATTGATTTGTTTTTCTTCTTTTATGTAAAATATTTATTTCAGCAGAAGATAATGATTTTCTTTTTATGGGTTCCCTTCTTTTTGGTGGGAAAAGTTTAGCAATAATAGTTTTATATTTTTCTGATGCATTTCTATGAACATTAAAATTTTTAGAATAATTTTTCTTATGCGCATTTGTATCCTCCAATATTTGTTTAAAAATGTTTAAATCCTTTTTAGTATATTTATTAGGTTTCGGCTTAAAAATAAGTTCAAACAATCCTTTTGTACCCTTGTATTGTTTATTATTTATAATAATATTGTCATGTTCGTCTACATCAAGTTTGCTATCTCCAATCATTAGCCCATTTTCTTCTATTCTAGCACCAAAAGTATGATATTTTCGAGTTGGTTGTGCAGAATGTAACATTTTTAATACAAATTGTCTTGCAAGCGGCCCTTTATACGCGATATCCGAGCCCAATTTGCTCAAGTTGGATGGATTAATAGGCTCTTCTTCTTCTTGTTGTTCTTCGCTTGTAGAAAGACCTTCTTTTTCTGTTAAAACATCCGTTTCTTCACCTAGTTCGCTTTCTTCTTCAGTTGTTTCTCCTTGTTGTGTAAAACTTGTATCACTTTCATATTCTTCTTTTTGTTCAAATTTTGAAATGGGTAAAATAGCATCTCCGGAAAAATTAAATGTTGAATGTTTAACATTTTGTCCTAATTGTTTTAATGGCTCAGTAATAGGTTTAAATGTTGATTCCAGAAATTTCTCTCTTTCACTTATTCCTAATCTTAACGCTCTGTTTTTATGTCTAATAGAATCACTAAGTGATTTTATTTCTTTTAATAGCTTTTCCTGATTAACCATGTTTACACCATGAAGACTTGTACGATAATGTTGTTAATTAATGTATTAAAACAAATTTATCAAAACCTATGCGGTAACGACCATCTGTTATAGCTTTATCTTTCATAATTACCAAAAATCCATATTTTTCCGCCCAAGCTTTTCCACAAAGCTCTTTGAATTTATCAAATGACATATCAGCATTTACATGATCGTTGTATATATGTTTTAGGTTTGTATCGTCTTGTTTGAATAAAACTAAAATATTTGCATTGTCTCTAATTAGTTGTTTTGGAATTTTGCTATATGTTTGTCCGATATATATGCTATCAATATTATTATGTCTTCCCATGGCAAAATAGTTTCTAATAGTATCATGATTTTCACTAGATACATCATCAAATACAAATACAGAATACGGCTTAGCCTGGTCTGGTTGCATAACACTGTCACTAGCATTAAATTTGTAATAGTTAACATCGGGCACATCAGTCAGGATCTTTTCCAACAATTGATACTTTGGTTGATGTAAGGACTTTGAAAAAATATATAGGTTATTAAATCGCAATCCTTTTGTGTTTGTAATTAAGTTAAACACAACGTTAGTTTTGCCACAGTTTGAAGGACCGCTGACTATACATCGTACAGTGTTTGGAAATAAACTACCGTGTTTACCATTGTTGATTTTAACGTTATCTACGGTTAAATCATCAATGTTATTAATATTAAATTTATCTTTATGGTGAACAATCTCCATCTTATTCAAAGGCAGAAGAGTAAATAAGTTGATTTAAAACTAAATCAAATCTTTTATAGGTATCCACGAGTCTTCAGTTTTATCAAACCCCAACCAACGTACTTTAACTTGGTCTTTTTTCCTTTGCAACACCTTTTCAACAAGATAAACATCGCCTACTGTTGACTTTAACAATTCATGTCCGTAAAAACCGCCTTGTAACAAATTTCCTTTGTTATCTTTTAAAATATAAGTTTCCGGTACAGTAGGTTGTACTTTATACACTGTAAAAACTTCGTTTGTCCAATTGGGCAGGTATTTTTTAGTAAACACTCCTTTGTATTTACTAATTCGAACTTTATCATTAACATTAAATTTTCTTGGTTTTCTTTGTTCCGCTTTTGGCTGTGTATTCTTTTTAATTCGTTGTAAAACTAGTTTAGCGTTTTTCTTATTCACTTTGTTAGGTGCCATACCGATAGTTCTATGAAACTTGTTGTAATCGCTTATTAATTTTGGTAAGATATCAACCCATACGTAAGAACCTCTTTTCGAAAACATTTTATACATTGCACCTTTTAAGGTTCTATTAAATCTTTCAATTATAGCTGCCTTTTTCTCAGAATTTGTGGAATAATGATTTATGTTATATTTTTTCATTAACAAGGCAAAATGTTTATTAAAAAATTCTTTCCCATCATCAGTTTGTAAATGTTTAATTTTATTTTTATCTCTTTTTATAGCTACTTCCATAGCTTTTGTTATGCTGTTACCAGTTTTGTCTTTTAATGGCAAAGCATCTGCAACTTTAGTAAAACAATTTATAATCGTAAGTATGTATTTAAATCCTTTATTTATTTTACTATGCGGTTGCATTTCAATTAAATCTGCTTGATATAAATCATTTATTCCTTTTACAACAGTATTTCGTCGTGGAAACTTTATTCTTGCAGGTTTATGAAGTTCATTAACAATCTTTTCCTTTAAGTCTATCATGATGATTTTACTAACAAAGTCAAGTTAGTATTGAGTGTTTCTTTTTCTGCATCCGCTTTTATAGTTCAAGGTCATTTCAACATATTTTAAAAAAAGGGGAAATCACAGCGAGCATGCTGTGATTTCCCCTTTTTTTTCTTTTTTTTCTTTTTTTTCTTTTTTATTTTTTTATTTTTTTCTTTTTTTTCTTTTTTTCTTTTTCTTTTTACTCATTGATAGGATTGAGAGAGTAGTGGCCGAATGGTAGAGTGTGAATTTTGTCTGGAAGAATGTGTCGTTTGTCATCATTGGAGCAGAGTGCTTTTTTCACTTCTGTTACGCTGTACAGTTGATGGTTGAAACTTCTGATGGTGTTGAATTTTGCAGTTATAGTCGTTTCTTCAAATAAGCATTGCTTGTAGTGTTCAAAATTTACATTCTTCTTAAGATACAAACTTTTTACTCCCTTAGCTTTTTTAATAATATTGTTTTCTTCTTTATGCAATTGTAGTGAATACAATTTTGACATTAGTGCAATAAGTTCTTTCAGTAAAATTCCATTTGCTTCGTCTTTAAATTTTCCAAGTTTCTTTTTGTTCCGATCATTGTCATAATTTAAATGATCTTTTGGATAGTCACTAAAATCAAATTCATTTTTGTGAACAAATGTTCGAAGATCCAAATACATATCTTCAGTAAGAATCCAGTAGATGAAAGCGTCCGTGTCCATGTAGGCGATTCCGATGTTATCTCTACCGTAGAAGGCGACCATTTTGTTGTAGTGGAAATCGTACATGTGGGTTTTGGAAATATCCAAGATTGACATTCCAACGTACAACGGACGATCCATTTTCACGCTTGTCTTCTTCATAGATACTGCCACAAGGTTTTCATTGATGATAACGGATGTTTCAAAGTTTGGTTTTTGTACAAGTTTTTCTAGTTTTATAGGATCTGTAATTAATTTAACATTTTTGTGTTTTCTTTTGTTTTCCAATGTTTTTCCAAATATCGCATTATTCATTAATTTAAAAAAAGTCCTTTTGAAATGTTGATGTTGCAGCTGCTCTTCTTCTGGTGTTTGAATCAATGTACGGTTTTAACCAGCAAGATTGGGAAAATTTTAAAACTCTATGAATTTTGGTTATACGTAAACCCAATTGGAGTGCTTGTTGGACAACCCAAAAGTGAGCTACGTATCTTTGTTTATTTTCAAGAGTCATCATTAATTTTGGATGTTTGCCAATTGGTGAAACTTCTGTTTTTGCAAGGAGCGGAAGATCGTAATGAAAATCATGCAAGTGTTCTGGATATTCAAAGTCACAGTCCAATATGTATCCGGTGTCTCCGTCTTTTGAAATTTGCGAAATATCACCAATAGAGTCTGGATTAACCCATTCAAAGTTTCCAAAAGGAAGTGGATTAGACATGGCCCATCCGTATAAATTGTTGGCATCGAAATATCCTAAGAACACTGATGGTTTTTCTTTATCGTAGTTTGGAAGATATTTGTTGTTAGCTTTAACATGTCTAGTAACACTTTGGGTCAATCCACCTCTAACGCCCGATTCGATCATCAACACCATGTCAATATCTGTTAATAATTGAAGGTTGCACTTTGTTTCTTTTAGCATAGCTTGCCAAGCTAGTCCTGGAGAAGTATAAGAATGAAGAGGGTCTAATCCGTAAGCTTCAAAGCAGGTGTTTCTAAATTCTTCCATCACATCGCAGAGAAGGGTCACATCAAGTTTTACATAAAAGTCAGAATAATCTCCCAGAGTGTTCATTTCCAATTCGTCCCAAACTCTGCATGCGTGTTGATAGTCTTCAGGTGAAATGTCCAAATCGGTAAGTTTACTTTTGAAAGCTTCTGGTGGAGGAAGTGACGTTTCTTGAAATTTATGTAGTCCATCGATGTAATCATACGGGAAAACTCCTTTCCGAAGAACCAAATCCATTTTTTCTGCAGGTACAATTTTGCTTGTTTCTATTAAATTTTGTCTCCTTAAATTTTCAGAAAGTTTCATAAGACTGGAAGGCATAAATCGAAAAGAATCAACAAATCTAAGTTTAATTTTGCCCACCTTTTTTGAAAAGCTTATAAATTTTTCCATAGTTTGTGCTATAACGTCTATTTCACCGTTGTCTCTTGCTAATTCGGGAATGATAAAATGTCCATCGTATCCGCTAAGATTGTGAAAAACCACGGGAATAAAAGATGGTAGTTTGTAGTTGATGTTACATCCGTTGCAAGCTGCACCTCTGTAGGCTCCTGTCAGATGGTCATGGTCGCGAACTTTAACTTTAGTTTCTGTAAATTGATTGTTACACAAATAGCATGTTGTTGTCGAATCATAAAGATAAATTTCTTCCGGTGTCATAGGTGACATAGGAACCACATTGCTATACATTGCTTCCACTTTCCCAGCGATGTCGTATAAATCATCAACAAAGTATCGAGCTGCTTCTTCTCCACGATAAATCTTTGGTGTAGATGTCAAACCATATTCTTGAAGATGTTCTTCAGGCAGAGTGGATTTTACTATTAAACAGTAGCTGTTTGGTTTGTGAAGTTGATACTTTGTTCTGCTTGTAATTTCCTCTCCTTCTTCTTGTTCAAGTGGAAGCAATGAAGATTCAAAATCTGCATACACTACAACGGGAATTCTGTATTGTTGGATAACTTTATCAAATTTTACTTGTGATCTGCTAGGGTGTGGTAATTTAATTCTTACTTCATAGTTTCCATTGCATAATTTTTGATGTTCCATCAACCATTCTGAACCACCTCTTCTTAATGGTTTGTTTACAAAACAAAAACATCTTTTACAAGTGGTTTTTTCTACTTTATGTTTTGATAACTGTTTGCAAACTAGAGCTTCGAAATCTTTAATATATACATAATGTGAAATATCACCTTTTGTTATTAATAATAAATCGGTATGATCTCTGCGTTCGGTGGGTGTTATACGTAAGGGATAGACATTGTTGGATGAATCTAAGCCAAAGATGTTTACAGATGCAAAAGGATTTTTCTTTTCAAATTTTGATATGTCTTGAATTGAAACAGGATAAGTCATGCCTTGAAAGTTATACATATATGAAACCTCATCGTATACTCTACTCGGTCGTTCCACATGATCTTCTACATATTTTGCAAGCATTGCATACTTGAAACATTCAGCATTTTCATTTTGTACATTAACACAAGATTTGGTTACTCGAATCTTCCTTGGCAAAGCAATATAACTACTACCTCTCATTCCATATCCATGTTTATGAACTCTCACATCTAAGCTTGTTATACTTAACAAACTCCATCCAGAACCTCTTCCTTCATGTTCTTGTAATTTTGTTAAAAGTTCTTCAAAACAATCATCCACAATTGAGCTTATATCCGATGCAAACATGATGGTTTTGTTTTTAGTTAAAAATCCTCTTGGTGATGTTTCATTCTGAACATTTGTAAATACAGTATCTAATAATATTCCAAACTTTATAAAATTTAATCTTCTTAGTTCATTCTTCAATGTTTCTGTTACTAATGTTTTTGCTTTCAATATAAATTGTGCTAGTTGCAATTGAGCATTGTCAATCTTAAAATGAGTTACTACACTGCCTGGTAAAGCTCGGGCGTATAATTCCACATCCAAAGATGGTCCGGGTGCGTATTGAATAACACTTGGTCTTGAATTTAGTTGTTGTTGATGGGTAGCCAGCATTTGATCTAATTCTTCTAAATCTTCTTCTTCTGCATTGTTTCTTGTTTCGTTGTTATGGTACACTTCTTTGTGTATTTGTAGTAAGTTTTCATTTTCAAAAGATTCTTCACAACTGATGCAGTAATACATGACGTAGGTGTGCTCTCCACAAAAGTTGCAGTAATAATAAGAACCACTCTTAAACTACCCCTATTTATAGACTACCCCCACCACTTTTTCTGTATTAAACACAAAAAGTGTTAATAACAGTTAAATTTCTTATATTTCAAAACTCCTAAGTGTCAAGGTCAAATAATGCAAGTTTAAAAAAACATCTAAGTGTCAAATAATGCAGGTATTAAAAAAATCTAAGTGTCAAGGTCAAATAATGAAAGTTTTAGAAAAAATCTAAGTCTCAAGGTCAAATAATGGAAGTTTTAAAAAAATTCTAAGTCTCAAGGTCAAATAATGGAAGTTTTAAAAAAATCTAAGTGCCAACGTCAAATAATTTAAGTTCAAAATAATACATATATTATGCGTTGTAAGTGTGATCATCATTGCTGTTGTTTAAATATGTTATTTCCAAATCGTTATCGCTTTCATCTTCCTCCATGTCCGATGCCGGAAACAAACGTCGCCGAACAAGAGCATGTATATATTGTACTGGATCATAGTTAATTGTTACAACATGTGTTAACGGTGTTTCTTCGCCTATTGCTACTGGTACTTCCAAAATATTTTCTTCATCACTTGTAGCATCAGACGTAGCATCGGATGTAGCATCGGATGTAGCATCGGATGTAGCATCAGATGTATCTTCTACTGGAATCAAACTATTTTCAAAAATACTTTCGTCATCCGTTAAGTCTTCTGGTTCAACTATTTTATATATTTTTTCACAAATTGTACATCCAAAAGGAAAATTGTTGTCTGTTGGAGGCATTATAAAAGAAACTTGATATTGTAAAATAAATGTTGAAGCAAATGTTTGAAAATTTTTCTAAGTCCGAAAGTATTAATTATTAGGAAGTTTTACAAGTCCAATGTAAAGTAAAAATAAAGAAAGAAGTGTTGTTGCCTGTTTAAACAGTTGCAATAGAATGATAGGTTTGAAAATTTTTCAAAGTCCTAAAATATTAAAAATATTGAGAAGTTTTAACACTTAAAATATTTACAAATCCAATGTAAAGTAAAGAAAGAAATGTTGTTGCCTGTTGGAACAATGGCAAAAGAATGATGGAAACCAAACCCGCAGTAAGGGTCCTGTGGTTTGGGAGGGGGTAAGCGAGGAGGGGGGGGGGGATGACCTCAAGCCGAGTTGGGGTCCGGGATCTGCGCGTGTGGTTCGGCATCAGTTGCTCGCTAGACAGTGAGGTGGTAACATGTTCAGAAGGCGCCCTGAACATTTTATCATTTTTGCTGTTTGGTGAAAATATCTTGGTGTTATTTGTATAATAACATCTTGACGTAGGACTGATTAATTTTAAGGCATGGTAGTTGTTTGTGCTTGTAGATACCCTAGGGTTTGTAGTTTGTTTTTAATTTGCTGGTTTGGTAGTTAGTATTATTTTAAAATCTTTCTTTTACTTACAATATATTTCTGCCTGGAATGTTTAAATTTAAAGTAAAATTTTTGTTTTTAGGAATGTTATATGATATGTTTTTAATACCTTTCTATTCCAATTTCCTTTTTCCAACAAGCTTGTTGAGGGCATTCCCTCTCTTGTCTTGTACTCCTTTTTAGTTAGGGACACCTTTCAATTCCAATTTCCTTTCCTTTTTTCCTTCCATCTTTTGCATGGTAAAACCAATAATGGTAAAACCGGCTACTGCTTTTGTAGTGATTACGCTCACCAAAGCGGGTCACTTACAACCTCTATACGTGCTGGATGGGTAGTTCGCCTACCTCCGGAGTTTCGCTAGACCTCAGTTGTTCTGCGTCGCTAATGGCGAGACACTGGCTCCTTTAGTGTTAGGAAATAAAAAACATATTTGTATAACATTTTTTCCTAAATTTAATTAAGCAACTTGCTACTTCAAAATAACATTTTTGTTTTAGCTTAGCGTTGTGCGCTTATGGTGAGGTGTGTGAGTTCGCTTACGTGATGATCACACTGTAATCATGATGTGCAGCGCTGGGCTGTCTAGCTATTTTTTTAAACTAAATTTTATTTCTTTATTTTTTATTTTTATTAATTCTTAAACTCTAGGCAGATTGTATTGTAAATTAGCTTTTCTTCTTTTAGGTTTCCGGGGGTGTACGGTTCTGTAAAACCGTACACCCCCATTTTCTTTTTAGTTATCGAATGACCTTGACCTAGTTATTTTCAAGGTCAACAAAAAGACTTAGCGAAAATTTCTAAGTCTCAAGGTCATTTATATATAGGTAGATTTAGCTTTTCTTCTGTTAGGTTTCTGAGGTGTACGGTTCTGTAAAACCGTACACCTCCATTTTCTTTTTAATTATTGAATGACCTTGACCTATTTATTTTCAAGGTCAATAGCAGTTAGCGAAAATTTATAAGTGTAAAAAGTAGGTCAAGGTCACCAAAAAATACCCTATGAACGGGGGAATAGACCGCTAAGTAATTCTTTTAGAATTACAAAGTGGTCTATTCCCCCGCTCCTATTTTATTTTTATTTCATTTTTACACTAACCTCTCAGTTTTAACAAAATGAGGTATTTGTTGTGCGCACTGCATAATGTTTGATTTACACAACACATCTTTTACCCTTTTTTAATAATATACGAACATTGTTCTTTTTAGGACTAGATTGTAAAAAGTAAAAAGTCATTTTGTTATCCCGCTTTTATAAGTAATTAACCCTCCATTGTAAATTTTGAAAATAGGTCAAGGTCATTCAAAAATACCCTATGAGCGGGGGAATAGACCGCTAAGTAATTCTTTTGGAATTACAAAGTGGTCTATTCCCCCGCTCCATTTTTTTTGTCTTGTGTTTAATTTGACCATTTAACTTTATCAGATGGAGATTTTCTTACTAAATAATAATGAACATTACTGATATTTGGAATTTGAAGATTTACTGGTAATTTGAGCAAGTAGAGTTCATCACAACATCTAAGAACAACATCCCTGTTACTGATCTTTTTTACAAAAACATATTTGTGGTTTAATTTCAATCTGTTGATTTTAATTCTTTTATAGTTTTCAATTTTTTCTGGCAATTCACTTTTGGAAGGTTCAATTTTGACTTTTTTAGAAGGTTGAATTTTGACTTTTTCGGAAGGTTCACGTTTGTTATGCAAATTACACAATTTTTCACCTACACTACACAACTTCACACACCTTTCACCTTTGTTCGCTCCTTTTTTTAAAATATGAGCACATTGTTCTTTCTTAAAACAGGATTTTCTTAATTTTTGAAGTTTTTGAAGTTTTTCAGAAATTTTCTTAGGAGATTTTTTTGGTGAAGATTTTTTTGGAGAAGGAGATTTTTTCGGTGAAGATTTTTTTGGAGAAGGAGATTTTTGTTTCACAATAGAAACAACAGATGATGATGATGATGATGTTCTTGATGACGAGGAAGAAGACCTGGACGAAGACGAAGTGCCTGCCATAGCGCTGGATCCTAAGAAAGTAAAGATTACTCTGTTTACCCTGCCTTTATAACAGCTCCCCACCCATTTACCCCCTCTACTTTTCGACGTCAAAAAAATATTCATCCAAGCTTTCTAACACTGGCAAGGAAACAGTTTCAAAAGGTTGATACAAAATTTCATAAATGTCTTGGTTTAAATTATGCGAAGTTTGAAGATATTCTTCTATTTCCTGTACAAATTTCTGTTCGAATTGTTGGAATTCTTCTATATCCTGTAAAAATGTCTGTTCGGATTGTTCAAATTCTTGTTGTTCTAAGTTAAATGTTGGTGATTTCAAGTCTTCTTCCAATTTTTTAATGTAATCTATTGCATTTTGAACTATAGATTGTCTGTTAATTTTTTTTTGTTTTTGACTTTCCGGTACAACTAATTTTAATTTTTCAAAAGCTTTTCTTAATCTGTGTTGTCTTCTTTGTTCCCTTCGGTTTCTACTTAATCTTTGATCAATCGGGTATTTTTGGAAAGATTCCATAACGTTTTGTTGATTCAAAATGTAGCAAACTATTAATTCTATCCGCTCAATATATAGTGGAAACCCGGGGGAGGGGGGAATCACCTTCGCCATCAAGGTGATTGGTACGTATTTAAAGCTTTGAGGTTTGCATAGCCAGACCATAACTATGAGCTCCTTGTACGAGTTGTGTTTGCAGCGTATCTGCTCAGACAACCCTATGCTTCGGCAAATTAGGGAGGTGTCAGAGCCGCTGCCGCAAATCTTGCAAGGCGAGCTCATTTATGAGCACAAAAAACGGTGTGTTTCTAAAACTAAAATTTGGTGGGAAATGCCAAATGCTGGCAAAAAAATATGCGGCCTATGTCACATGGTACGTTTTCATTAACTGAATTGTTTTTTCTATTTACAATATATTATTTTATTAATTTTCTTTAAATTAATATTTTTTTTTTAGCGGCTTCCTGGTGCGAATCCGGATCAAGAACTGTACAGATACCTGAAACATGCATCTGAAAATGTAGGATACAAATTGAAGACGCCAATAACGCAAGAATATTGTCATCTTTGTGGTTGGTTTCCTCTGGAGCAATATGATATTAAATGTATGTGTTTATAAACACATATCAATAGAAGAAATTAAATAGGAGCGGGGAACAGAGCAGCTTGTGGTTTAACCACTTACTGCTCTGTTCCCCGTTCATAGGGTATGTTCAGATGACCTTGACCTAGTTATTTTGAAGGTTTATTGTAACTTAACAAAAATTTTCTAAGTCCATAACGAGGTCAAGGTCATTTAAATCTTAGCGGAAGAATGAAAAGAATAGCTACCAACATGCATTGTTGGTATCTATTCTTTTCTTTCCTCCTAGAAAACCCCCTTAGTCCGTGTCAACTTTGATGTAAAGTTTTGTACAAAATTGTACATAATAAAGGACCCATGATTCAAGTCCTTCGTAATCCATAGAATCCGAAGTGCAACAGATTTTTGTACCGTCTGCTTTAACAGCTTCAAGTACTCCACTGATGCAATTCAGATTGCTATGATACGTTTTTATGTACCATAGTACTCTTTTGGCTTCAACAAAGTTGTGCACAGCACCAAAGATCATGAGGGATTCCATGGCAAATATAACCACAAGACTGCAGCACACCTTATATATACTGTCGGTCCAAGGCGGCGGCCTCCTATGGCGACCTGGTTAACCCAATGGAGGGCGTTGTCCTTTGCCATCAAGGTGATTGGTACGTATTTAAGGCTGTGAGGTGAGCATAGTCAGCCCATAACAATGAGCTCCTTGTACGAGTTATGTTTGCAGCGGATCTGCTCAGACAACCCTATGCTTCGGCAAATTAGGGAGGTGTCAGAGCCGCTGCCGCAAATCTTGCAAAGCGAGCTCATTACTGAGCACAAGAAACGTTGTATATTTAAAACCAAAATTTGGTTTCAATTGGCAGATGGCGAGAAAATATGTGCCCTATGTGACTGGGTACGTTTTCATTAACAGTATTGTTCTTTTCTATTTACAATATATTATTTTATTAAATATCATTAAACTATTTTTTTTTTTAGGCTCTTCCTTCAGCCGAAGAGGGAGAACCGTTGCATAGGCAAATGATATACCGATTTGGAATCATAGGATACAAACTGGAAACACCAAGACCGCAAGAATTGTGCCAGCTGTGTGGATTCTTCCCATTTGCTAAATATCAAGTTAAATGTATGTGTTTATAAACATATATTATATGTTTATAAAGACATATCAATAAAAGAAATTAAATAGGGACGGGGAACAGAGCAGTTTGTGGTTTAACCACTTACTGCTCTGTTCCCCGTTCATAGGGTATCTTCAGATGACCTTGACCCACTTTTTAAGAACTCTATGGTGGGGGGAAATGCATATATATAAACCGTGGATTAAGTAAAAGACAACATTTCCCTCATCAGCATGGAAACTTTCCGGATGTCTTACAATGTTCATTGCACTCCTGTACAACATGTTCATTTTATGTTAAATTTAATCCATTTTCTTCAAAATGTAAATTTTTTTGCAATTTCTGTTACTGGAGAAAGATGGGTAAATTTAACATTAGAAACTGTCATGGTTACAATCAACCCTTTAATAGATCCTAATTGGTTTTCAACAGTGGAATCATATATTGATACTATGGCTTTCGAACAAGGATATCATTATCTTTGGGTTGATGTTAGTTACATCAACTTTCAAAACGAAACAGATGATGATGATGGATATGATTCTGCCACATAAAAAATAGACATTAACGGAACTTCTTTCCCTGCCTTTTAGGAAAAAAGAGAGGAACAGTGTTAATTAATAACACTGTTCCTCTCTTTTTTCCGCTTAAAGTTAAATGACCTTGACCTAATTTTTATAGTTAAGAAATATACGAAATAAAAAATAATAGAAAATGTACATTTTTTTAAGTTTTTGCGTTATAACTTTTACACCGTTGGTTATATCGAAAAATGTTACTGGACCTTTTTTGTTTGTCTTTTAATTCCGCTTAATTTGACTACCCGCACGATGGATTTGGAGCATTTTTGTTATATCCACTGCCATCGTGTACGGCGACGCAGTTCTAAAGTTGAACGGCGACGAAATCAAGTAACCGGTTTTGCCGGAGGGGGGAGGGGGGTTTCCGCGGGGAGAGGGGGGGGGAGGGGGGGGGGAGGGGGGGAGGGGGGGGGAGGAGGGGGGGGAGGGGGGGAGGGGGGAGGGGGGGGAGGGGGGGGAGGGGGGAGGGGGGGGGAGGGAGGGGAGGGGGGGAGGGGGGTGGGGAGGGGGGGGAGGGGGGGAGGGGGGGAGGGGGGGGTTTCGCGGGGGGAGGGGGGAGGGGGGGATATAACAAAAAATGCTCCAAATCTATCGTGCGGGTAGTCAAATTAAGCGGAATTAAAAGACAAACAAAAAAGGTCCAGTAACATTTTTTGATTAAACCAACGGTATAAAAGTTATGACGCAAAAACTCAAAAATATTAATAACCAACGCGAAAACTAAACTCACCATCAACAGAAATTAAAACATTTACAAAAACCCAAACGTTAAAAATAATTATTTAATAAAAGATACAACACAAAACTAAAATCTTAGGTTATTTAAAACTTTAACAAAATATTTAAGTCTCAAAAGTAGAGTTTTAAAATCAATCAATATATATAAGTCAAACAAGTAAGTCTTTTGAAATTAAAATATCTAAGTCTAAAAAATAGGTCATTTAAAATAATTCTAAGTCCGAAAGTAGAACAATCAAAACTAGGTCAAGGTCATTTAAAAATTATAAAAAAAAAGGGGGGTGGGGAAGCGTGGGGTCCCTACCTTATTCTACTACTTTATTTCTATACTACTTTATTATAACTTATGCTACCCCTTAAATGCTATCATGCATGCGGTTACGGTGTGATCATCACGTAAGCGAACTCACACACCTCACCGCCCTATCATATCTTAACCCCTACCTAACGTTCCCCCTATTCTATCTTATACTATGTAATATTACAGTTACGGTGTGATCATCACGTAAGCGAACTCACACACCTCCCTATAATATTACACCTAACTTAATATTACAGTTACGGTGTGATCATCACGTAAGCGAACTCACACACCTCACCGTAATATTAACCCTGACAATTAAACCACGCAGGAAATGGAAAGGTAGGTGGATTGCCATTGCGACCGACTATTATAGGAGGGCGCCTCTCCCACAATAGCCGAACGCAGTGTGTGCTTGACATAAGCCATCCCACACACCATGGCGAACATTACGTTACAGCATAACCCTCCACGTAAGCGGACCAGTTACACCTTCACCGTAATGCCAAAGAGAAACGTTGCGCGCTTGCTTATATCAGCGAGCTCGAGACTCGACCTCGCTAGCGAGCCTTGACTAGTAGGTCAACGTGTCGCTCTGCCGGGGCCGGTAGCCTTGGCCGGGTCGCTAGCCACCGCTCTCACAACTTCGTCTGGCCTACTTGGACCTGGTCGCTAGCCTCAGCTTTCACTACCTTGACTACAAGGTTGTTGTGTCTGCTGCCTATAAGAACCCCATTCGCCCGCCTTGTGTTATTCTGCCACTCGCCACCATCGCTGTTACTATCCATTCCCACGTTTTTTAACCATTTTTCCTATTTCATTATATTATCCATTTTATTATTCTTTTTATATCAACATGAACTCCTCTGCATCTTCTTCATCTACCCCCATTCTCCTGAGTCTGCTGCAGAAACCTCTGCAGCAGAAACCAACTACAATTCCGGTATCTATTGACCTTTCTTCTATTTCGACTGATTTTCTTCAAAAAAAACAAACTTCTCCCGTCCTCTCCTCCTCCATTAACGAAATAATAGCTGATGCTCTTAATGAAGATCAACCCCAATTATTTCAGAATCCCACACCAGTTACAGAAACATCAACGCCGCAAATTGAAGACATTCCGATCGCTCCAATTTGTGACGATATTTTAACTGAAGACTGGATGGAGTTGTGCGGACTGCACCCTTTTTCTACCCCCCAACAAATTCAACCCGCACCAATCAAAGAAACCCCCACCCCCCAAACAATTCATCCCGCACCAGTAAAGAACATCAGGCTAAAGGAATTAAAGAAAAACAAAAAATATAACCTGTACAGAATTGAAGAAAACAAAATTTATATCTACAACGAGGAGAGGACAAAAATTTATATCCTCACAACTCCAAAAACCAAACCACCACTTGTCCCAACAGATCCAAAATTTTTACTAGTAACAGCGGAGGGTGGAAAATTGAGAATAAATATATTAAATTAAACCTTATATTCCTTCCCCTTCTCAATCAAAGTCCACCCTGGTGGCAAAATCGGCCCTTCTAAGGGCCACCTAAGACTTTCAAATTTAGGCTTAAGTTAGGGCCTCAACCCTTGGTGACTACAAGCGGTTCATATACCTCTAAGTCCCAAAGGTTGAGTCAATAGCGGGGGGCTTTCGCTAAAGCCTCAACCCTTGGTGACTAACAAGTGGTCTGTGTACCACTAAGTCACAAAGGGTTGGACGCTAAAGCCTCAACCCTTGGTGACTAACAAGCAGTTCACATAACTCTAAGTCCCAAAGGTTGAGTCAATAGCGGGGAGCTTTCGCTAAAGCCTTAACGTTTGGTGACTAACAAGAGGTCCGTGTACCTCTAAGTCCCATAGGGGCTTTCACAAACCACCCCTTGTTAGTCACCAAGGGTTGAGGCTTAAACTTAAGCCTAAATTTGAAAGTCTTAGGTCGGCCCTTAGAAGGGCCTTTTTTTGCCACCAGGGTGGACTTTGGAGGTGGGAAAAGGTTTTACTCGGTAATATTTATGTTTAACTTGGCACCTTTTTTATTTATTATCAAGTGTCGAGGGTTAAGGGGAATAGGAATTTTTTTGGGAATGTCAATGACATAAATTTTGGTTTTTTCAGAATTAAAAATGAAAATAGAAGAAGATAAATGTCTTAGGATTTCATATTTTCGGTTAAGTTTCAGTTTTTTTAGATGAAATTTTTGCTGGGGTACGTTTGAAGATACAGGTGATATAGGTGGTTTGGTGCGAATTTTGGGTGGTTCGGTGCGAATTTTGGTGCCGGTAAGAATGTTTTTCCAAACTTGCTGAAAAGGTTTTCGAGCAATAGTGGTTGTAACATCATACCAATCACGATTGTTGTTCGATTGAATAATTCGTACCCCAAGCAGTTGAAGATAGGAAAACCAGTTATACCAAATCTCGGTATACTCGGAGCGGTTCATTGTGAAATTGAAGTAGGTGTTGTTAGGACGGTGGCAAAGGAAAGAATAACTTGTCGAGTGTAGAGTGTAGAGTGTGTTAAGCAATCAAGGACAGGTGTGCCGGGTGATGCAACAAGGACGACGACCTGTATTCGCCGGCCGGCCGCAAGCGAAAGTGCGGCGCAAGGTCAACCAGTTGTATTGCTAACTGGTCGGCAACAAGCGAAAGCATGCGAGGTCAAACCCGGCCCACTCGGTCTCGTTTATCTTTTAAAACTCGCATGATAGGGTTTGCAAACATATTAATTCAAATATGTTGTAAAAATTTTCTTACGATATTTTGTTACAAATCTTTTTAAGGCAAATGTTAAGAAACCATGTTTCTATTTTAATCGCAACTACAGTTTCGATTTCTTTAACTAAATATTATAGCTAAGTATTAAAGTAATATAATAAAGTAGCATCTTTAAAAATATTGTAACTTGTACAAAGTTAAATAAGTATTTTAAGCCAAATGTTAAAAACAATTGTTTAGTACTGAGATGTTCACCCTACAACACCTACGTTAGAACTAACACTACAAATCCAAAAATTGCGAGGAGTCTCTCATGGTGGTGGGGGGAGGGCAGATGTTCCGAGCTGCACATGTCAAGGGAGGTTGCAACGCCGATATTGACACATCAGTTTGCTAGTAGAACCGGCAGAGTAAACATCTAAATAAACATGAGTTCTGTTTTATATGTTTCTTTTATTAAAGATGGACTTTGCATTGAAACGCAAAGTTTTCCTATTGATGCAGATCCTATACAACAAATTTTAGTACATCCTCCAGAAAGTTATGATTCCATCTACATTTCAGTGCAAGAAACAAACGACCCCCCACCACCAACAACTCCTGATGCACAGTAGGACACGGCTACCACACGTCATTAAAGCTTCAGCTCTTTACCCGAGCACACATGGACTCTGAGCTTCAATATAATACTGTTTCTTCTACATCTACACCAACTTCCGAACAATTACCTACTACAAATGAAACTACTACAAGTCTACAAGTAAATGAAATTTCATCAACTGTTAGTTCTGATGCGCAAGCAATAATGTTATCATTAATTGGTTTCGACTAAAAATTCAACAATGGAAGAAGAAAGAAATTCGCTACTTTACAACTTGGTTTTTGTGAACCCGTCGAAATTTATTATTTGCCTACTTTCATTTTTATGTGGTTACAATTTTGGTTACCTTGTTCAGGAAATGCTAACAGATAAAAAGGAAGAACATTCGCTATATTTTAAAGTTTATGTTTATGTAATTGCATCTTTATTTGGATACTTTGTAGCAGGATATTTTCTTGTTAATTTGTCAATTCCATTTTTTACATGGTATTTTAACAGACGTGAAAATCAACAAAACAACAGTTTGTAAAAAGAAACAAAAATTATCTTGCATTTTCGGATTTTCCGAAAATGCAAGATCTTTTTTAAAAACACCCCCAAAAGACCTTGACACACTTCCGGCCATTTAAAATTTAAATACCCAGCACAGCAGGGCATTTAAACTTTAAATACCCACCAAAAACACGTCACAGCTACGTCACAGCTGATGACGTCACTTCCGGTCACGTGACCGGAAGTAGCTGTCAAAAAATTGACTGCCTGTCAAAGTTTGATTGGGCCAGCAGCCCCACTATTGCACTACTAATTTACAAATTTAATACAGTTTTATTTTAATAAAAAGTGGATTGTGTTTTAATATAATCTGATAGCTAGTGCTTTTTGATTTATTTCTTTTGTTTTGCACCAGAGCATAGCCGTTTTACATAGTTAGACAAAGTACTTCACGCTTCACCCAACAATAAATGTTATATAGGTAATAACAGGAGAATTCTCAAGATCGAATTGATTATTTAAAAGCTGTGCACTTTGCAGTAAAAACAATAAAATTTAATACTCCATTGTACTGTTAATTTTTGTGTAAATGCAGTATTTTAATTGGTTTTTAATCAATAAATAAATGTTTTATCCTTAAAGTTGATTTTTTTTAAAGCAAACACTCAGACTGGTTAAAAAAACATTCATAACTGAAGACAAACACATAAACAGAATTTAAAAATAATGATTCTGCTCAATGATCACGCTACATTCGTTAGTTTGCTGGCCTGAAGAGAGCGCTGCTGTTGCGCCGATCAATGTAGGCTAGGCAACCAGCCAGTACGCGCCGGGCACCCGTGTACTGCGGGCAGCGTACGTCGTCTTGCAGGCGTCACATACGGTCTGTTCGCTTCACTTGTACGGCTTTTCTTGTACGATTTCAGACCTTTGTTTGTTTTTCTGGCTGTGTTAGTTTCTTTATGTAATGTGAATGAACATTTTAAATTGAGATTGTAGGCTAAAATTATCAAATATTTTATTTCCCTAAAAAAATTTACTGATGTTAGTTTAATTTTTATTAAAAGTCAGGTTGAAACGTGTTATGAAAAAATAATAAAAAGTTCAATAGCAATTTTTATGTTGTATACTCTTTTTATTAGATAATAAAATGTTAAAAGTTTAAATTTTAAAATTTAAATGTAAATATTTAACGAGGTAAATCGTACCACAACATTGGACAAAACTCTTCACTTTTAGATACTAATAGATGTGGTAGTTTTAGAGTGAAAAATCTAATAAATGAGAGATTACTGTAATTTTCACAAAAAATTTCATTTATAAAAAATAGTTAAAAACCTTTCTTAATACTAAATGAGTTAAGTAAAATGTTTATAAAAATACTTGTAATTATTTTTTATAGAAACAGGTTATTTTATGACCTGTTTTTCTACCGCGATAACGACAACCAGCTCGGAGGTCAATTTTGGTTCACATCATTCATTTCAATTAAAAAAAAGTAGTCTAACGGATTATTGCTTATTCACGCAATCAGTTACCGAGATCCTAAGTTGATAGTTTAATATACATGGGATATACCACAGAGAAGACTCTGTGGATATACACTGTCACAGATGAAGTATTTGATTCGTCTGCGACACTGTATTTCTGTACTTTGATTTCTTGTACATATAGGTCCATTTGTGTTTTATAGTTGTTTTAGTCTTTTACCATGTAAATTGTTTTGACGTATGCTAATGCATTTTTTATGTTTTTATGGCAGTTAAGAATATTTTATTTGATTTTGATTTGTAAATTTAATGGTATGGTATTGTACATTGGCCCAATGTTAGTGTAATAGAAATGAATACAATTTTACATTTCACTTATTTCTGGAAATATCTCAGCACATCTTGGTAATGAGGCATAATGTTGTTGAGATCTACTGGAGTTGACCTAAATTACCCAAATTTATACTCTCTTTAGGCAGCAAATAAAATTCGATAGATCGCTCATTTCTCAATACATCTTACTAAAAGTGGCTTCATCTCGTTGGGATCTGCTGGGTTATAGCCTTGAAATCGCCCATTTTCTCCGTGGCAGCATTTCCAAAGTTATTTTTGTGGATAATATTTTTGAATGCTTATTCACAGACATACACGTCTTATACGATGTACGTTGATTTTATGTAATACGTGGCTTCCTGGCTTTGTCCAAATTATTTATTCAATCATTTAAAATTAAAATAGCTGAGTAATAATATTTAGGTCTGCGGCAACATGGGTATTTTAATTGCAAGGTTAATTTATCACATAATTATAAAGCTCGTATTTTGTTAAAAAGAGTTCCGTACAGTGGTTCAGAGTTCTGACCAGAGATATCGTATCGTCAGGTTATAGGCTTAACTGCAGCCATTACTGTTTTCTAAGCCTCTAAGTTGATTTAATGAGTATGAGGGCAAAAAACCTTCTTTTTCATTTGTTCGATTAGAACGTTGCATTATAATTTAAGCATGAAACATTTACATTAACATTACTTTCTCAGAAATAATTGTTTTATTCTTAAAGAGCGAGTCTGTGCCTTTTTGTCAGTTTATGTGAAACTCAAAGCCTTTGCACCTCAGTCCCATGAAGTGACACACCTAGAGAAGCGTAGCTGCAGTAAAACCCATTTACTACCTTTAAAATTCAAAGTTTTGTTACGAAGGGACACAAACCAAACTCTTGAAAAA
This sequence comes from Flexamia atlantica, assembly GCA_035578135.1. Taxonomy (NCBI): domain Eukaryota; kingdom Metazoa; phylum Arthropoda; class Insecta; order Hemiptera; family Cicadellidae; genus Flexamia; species Flexamia atlantica. The sequence goes on along the minus strand of JAQJVK010000016.1, from coordinate 16,263,047 downwards.
TATGGAACAATTTGAGCTTTCTAAAAATTATGGAGTATCCCTGCTTTGTAAGTAAAACTTTTCTGAATTATTTAATAAAATTGTACTGCTAATTTAAAATAACCCTGAATTTTTCTTTAGGGTGATGCCCTATTTTTATTTGGTGGCCATTCTAATTATATGAGACCTAAGTGTCCAATCAATATAAAATATAATGGGGCCCAAAGCAATAATAGCCGTAAATTTTGCTTTTAGATGATAAATTGCAGTTATTTGTTTATACCCCTAATATTTCTTCTAAATTTTGGCAAGTCTAAAAGCTGTTTATGAGACTTTTTAACAAAACATTGTCGGAACATTTTATTTTCTTTGCCTAACAAGCCGTAGTCGCTCAATAGAATCAATAAACTAAGCTGACAGCTGACGACCTACTTTTGCTTTGCTGATGTCTTCGTTTGACTTCTTTGTTGAAAGTTTGAAACTTTTTAAGAAGGTTCAAGGGATTTTCTCTTTGTCTCTTCATTAAGTTTACAAACTTTATACTGGAGGATGGTTTAATCTAAACTAACGTTATGTAGAGGAAAAAACATATATAAATATTTAATTTGCTGAAATGTAATACTGGATATAATATTTGTAGAAGACAGAACACTGATCGTGAGAGGTTTTCATAATTAAGTGGCCGTTTAAAAAACGTACCATTTACATTATGGAAAAACGCCGAATTTCGGATTGCTCGGCGACAACTCCAAGAGAACGTGGACATCTCGGCAACTATTCGGGGGGCTGTGACCTGGGAAGGGTTAGTAAGGAATTCCAACAAACATCTGACGGACAGACAACCGCCGACGCGGGGGATTAAATATTACAACTTCGCCAGGTTTAGCGGGTGAATGTACCTATTGAAGAGATTACATTATTGCAGTTATGTTTAGGTTTTCTTGTCAATCCAGCAAATTGAACTCAGGAATATTTTTCATCCGCACCTTAGCAAAATCATCCAACTCTGAATTCTTATTTCTACCTGTTACGGGCTTATTTACCCACACCTCGTCTGTGCTGCCCGTATGAGGTTGTGAGAACAAAAGAACATAGATTCTGTTTCGCCTAAAAAAAGAGCTATCGGAGTATTTTTTCAGTGAGCAGGCGTCAATCTTGTAAACCGTTTTTTAAGTCTTGTTATATTTTAACTTTATGTGTCTTTACATTTACAAGACTTGATCTTTTTTAACAAAATTCATTGACAATTTCAAAATTATTCGTAACCATCAGTATAATTTAAGGACTTTAATCTAATAATTATCAAGTCCCAGCCCTTCACACATCTATCTTTCTTCCAAAAAAATCTCTGTTTCAATGCAATTAATCTGTTTAACAAACTCAGAGCAGTGTCAAACTATTTAAGATTTAGAAAGAGGCCTTAATTATTTTTTTTGATAAATGCTTTTACAAAGTCCGTGATTTCCTGACTTACGGATGATTAAAAACCTGGTGTTTTATTTTTATTTCATATGGAGAAGTCATGTTATTTCAGTTATTTTATTGACAATTTGTAATCTTTTGTAAGAAATAGTACCTGGTGGACCGAGCCTTGCTCGGTGTTATTTCGTGTTTACCAGTTCATCCAGTTAATATAAAATTAATGTCATAAAATTGATAAATAGAAACCTTTTTGGTTGCTCCATGGACTCTTCATCCCACTTGCTGTATTTCCCCTTGATGGCTTGTAGATTCCAAACAGCTGTTATGATTACTTCATTTGTTTACACTTTCCTTGTTTATTTTCGTTGCCATCACGGCAACACATAAGGCCAATGTTAAAATTTTACAACTTTTAAAATAGATTTATTACGTTAATAGATTTTCTCCGGCCAAGTAATTTGCATAAAAGACGTTTTTGAGTCATAAATTACTTATTTCCAGACTTTGAAGGAAATCCACGGAGCCGTTCTTGAGACCGTTGTACAAACAAGCAAGCACGCACGCACGCACGATAACATTGCTCATTTAAGAGTATACGATTCTTATCTGACATGACCGTGTAATCGTGTTATTTTGGTTGAATAAATGAGTTATTGAGTTTCAGAGCTAAGGTGTGAAAATCTGTAAAACTAAGGGACCAGACGATTATTATGCAATAATTGGTTCGTTGAAAACTAGGAAGGGAACGTGATGGTCTTACATTTTTGTTTATTAGATGCTTTATATAAACTTAAGTTTAAAAAGTAATCTAATTCCCTTCGGACTTCATCCAGGCTTTGGTCTGTGTCAAATGTATAGATTTTCCTTTCATAATAATAATTGTATATTTATTTGGAATCATAATATATGACGTCACATTACTTTTATACATAATACCCCCGTCGCAACAAACCTGCGTACTCAGCCAATTTCCAGTTACAAAATATCCAGTAATTAATCCATTATTACGAAAAAAAGAAAAATAAACAAGTGATATATTTATATATTAAAATAATATATTATAGCTTGTTTTACAAAGATTTCGTAAAACATTATTTGTAAATGACTTAGATGAAAAAACACAAAGATTTCATGCAATGAAGTAGGCAAGAATGTTAATTTTTTAAATTATATTAACATAAAATTGTTTAAAAACCAAAATTCTATTAAATACATTGATAAACTGAGAAATTACTCAAAGCGATTCCTTGAAAACCTCAGCAGAGAGAGTAAATAGGAAATTGGGTAAGCCAACTTGCTGCTGCCCTGATACTAAAAACACAGAGAAAAAATTGTTTTTTCGAGCTAAATCCAATGGTGCAAACAATAATTGGATAAATATAATTTTTCAATTTGAAAAACTCAAAAACCCATTTTTGGGGGGTAAAATGGGGCCTTTACCCCACTTTGGATATGTCGATCACTTTAGTAAACGGTACATTTCTTATTTTCTGAGGAACTAATTAATTAACAGTAACTCAATGTAGAATGTTATGGTATTTTTCGCAAATAGTAGGCAAGTAGGCAAGTACAGTTCGTGCCAGAAAGGAAAAGAGAGTGTCGGACCGGTCCAGGTAGGCCCGGGCAGCCCTAATCCGCTGTTGTCACAACACCTATTGTTGTGAGGCCGACCGGCGAGTTATTTCTTGAGTAATTCCTGGTATAAGGAATTTCGAAGCGGCCCGCGGTCAATGACTCAGGCGTGGGGGCTGCCCACCCCCGTCGCCGGTCGGCCTCACAACAATAGGTGTTGTGACAACAGCGGATTAGGGCTGCCCGGGCCTACCTGGACCGGTCCGACACTCTCTTTTCCTTTCTGGCACGAACTGTATATGATGTTAGTTGGAATCCCTTCCTGACCCTCCCCAGGTATCAGCCCCTAGTGGTGCCGAGACGTCCATAAAATCTGCCGCCCTCACGTACACCTCCCCTCCCACCGCCTCCCTAGCACGCGCACGTACACCTCCCCTCCCACCACCTCCCTACACGCGCCTGGTACAATCCAATACTGCCATTTTTAATAAATAAAATTGGAATTCAATAAATGGGGATTTATTCTACTCTCTTTATTATTTCTGTCCATCTAATACATAGCCTACCTTACACATTCAGTACTTTTAAAACATTTATTTAGTTCCTTAGTTATATCTGTTGGTTTTTAATACTTTTACTGAAAATTTGTTTATAATGTTCATATTTATTTTATTATTTTATTTAAATTTATTTTGTTTATTACTTTGTTTGTAGATCCGGAAAGAGACTGGGCAGTAACGCATTAGCGAGGTATGTCTGATTTTAAGTGTTAATTCATATGTTGTTGCTAAAACGTGACAAACCGTATAAGATGCAATCACTGAATCAGTTTGTTTCAAATACTACAAGTTTTTCGTGTGCTTCCTAGAAAATATTCCGAAAACCAGAATAATTGTTATTTATTTAGGGTTTATGTTGATCAATGATCAAAAAGGGAAATTAGTTGCTTATTTAAAAGTTAGTAATAACTAGACATTTAATTTACATTTTTTATTTGAAAAGAAAATGTATTTTACACCAGTCAATTCATTTGCTCAGATCTTAATCTTTTTTAACCTATAAAGTTGTTTATTTATTTTCAAATTGGCAATGTCTTCCTGTTATGATTTATGTACCGTTTTCAAAGCTAAATTCTCCGTAGTACCGAACTCGTATACCATAGACTATTTATTTCAGGATTCAGGGGTAGGAACTTCCACAAACTCCATCGTGCCTGGATTTCATTGTAGTCCCAAAGGGAGTGTAATTTCATTACCACGTCCCCGTTGTATCACAAATTTTAGCTTACTATCTCTGAGTTTATACATTATGATTTCTACTTCAATAAATATATCTTTTGTGAAAATCACTATATTTTGAAGGAAGACTTTGTTCTGATATTAATGAAATCTTTGCATCGGAAATTAAAAATTTATCCCAAGTACCGTTGTATATACAATTAATTGTGTACGGTAGCCTACATGAAACTTTTGTAGACTACAAATATATTTATGTAAAGAAAACGCAATGAACTCAATAACGTGTGTGAGCCAATGTACTATGAATTACGAAATAAAATATTTTATTTATTTGCAAAATATAATTTTAGTAAGAAGAGGAAAGAGTTTGAATACTTTGTTTGAAATTCATAGTTGGTGATGGTGATTTTATATTTTGATTAGGATTTTTGCGGACTTTTGCCATCACTGATTAGTAAAAAACAAGTTTCACGACGTTTCGGGATCTGGAATCTGATCCCGTCTTCAGGTGGAAGAAAACCTAGAACATAACAAGATTAGTAACACAAGCCAGGAAAACCTGGAGAAAAACACAGCTAAAACAGAGAACTGTAAAAGCAGTCACGAAAACAATAAGCTGAAAATAAAAACAATACACAAAATAACACAGGAATCACAAGTATCAAGAATCACCAGGCAGGAGAGCACGTCCACACCCAATCAGAGCTGAGCTGAGACTAGACCACGCTAGCCCCAGCTCAGCTCTGATTGGGTGTGGACGTGCTCTCTCCTGCCTGGTGATTCTTGATACTTGTGATTCCTGTGTTATTTTGTGTATTGTTTTTATTTTCAGCTTATTGTTTTCGTGACTGCTTTTACAGTTCTCTGTTTTAGCTGTGTTTTTCTCCAGGTTTTCCTGGCTTGTGTTACTAATCTTGTTATGTTCTAGGTTTTCTTCCACCTGAAGACGGGATCAGATTCCAGATCCCGAAACGTCGTGAAACTTGTTTTTTACTAATCAGTGATGGCAAATGTGAGTTTGAATATTTATTAAGTAATCGCTTGTTTTCTGAGTTTGTCTTTACATGGTTGTTTTTACAGGTTCTGTTGTGTTTGTAGATAAAGTTAATTCAAAGTTTTAAGGTGAAAAATTATCACAAAAATAATTAAGTTATTAAAAATGTCGTTAAGAAATAACGGTAAGAAAAAAATCTGTGTTTAAGAATTTTTATTAACGCTAGGGGTTTTGGGTTAAAAACTCATACAGTTCTGAACCAATTTTAATAATTTTTGTGTCATTAGAAAGCGCTCGGCTTGCAGTTTTACCGGAAACCAAATAAAAAATTCATGAAGTTAAGACGTAAAGGGAACAACCCCCTAGACGCCCTAAAAGTTTTGTATTTGTCCACGATATTTATCAATAAAATATAAATGTAAAAACTTTTTTATTAACATTATATGTATTGTTCTATATATGGATACAATTTAAAGTCGTCTCACAACATTTGAAATATATTTACTCTTATACTGTACTCATATACAAGGTGGTAAAAATACAGAAAAAATATAAAATGACGATTGATTTCGATTGGTCACAATCATGAGGCCCAATGAGAGATTGGCAGGATCAAGATGGCGGCCCTCCTTACATCCTATTGGTCGCAGGAAGTCATACCGAAAGCAGGATTCTTTGGATTCCGCCCGAGTCGAAGTTGACTTGTTCGTTCATTAATTTGTCTATTCCTTACATTTTTCTTTAAAAATAAATAGTTCTTTCCAAGCTTTCATAATATTCCCTTTCTTGCAGTGCTTGAAGATATCGAGTGACTCTTCTATATTTTCCCATTGAGTGGCCATTTTCTAAAAGGGGTTTTGCGTCATTCGAACTTTCTGGTTTGTCGCTTTCAAAGCCAATGTGTGGTTCTTGAATCTCTTGACACAATTAACAGTCTGTCCAATGTAAAGGTTATCCCAGTCGCTACAGTTGATCTTCTTTATTGCGGGTGAATCGAACCTTTTGCAATCTTTTTTTTTGAACTCATGGTGTTCTGTATTTTGAAGGCTATGTTGCTGTTGAATCTGTTTGCTATCTGTATATTTTCTCCCGTGAAGTTAAATATTGCAAATTTCTTTGTTTCTTCTTCTTCTTCTTCTTCTTCTTCATCATCAAATGGGGTTGCTCTACGATTTTCCTTGGTTCTTTATCTTCCGTTTTACTTTCATTCCGATATCATCAACCATATTACATGGAAATCCATTTTCTCTGGCAAACATTTTTAATGTTTTAAATTCTTTTCTTCTCTTTTCTTCACTCAGAGGAATTTTGTAGGATCGATATAACTTTGGTTCATATGTTGCTGTCTTGTGACTTGTGGGATGTATGAATTTGGAGTCTATTATCTTGGTCCTCTGGTTAGGTTTTCTGTATATTTCGAATTCGATGTTATCTTGTTTTCCTCTTAATGTAAGGTCCAGGAAATTGATTATGTTGTTTTCTTCAAACCTGGAATAATTAACAAAAATACAATTTGCATTGGCAATGTCATAATGTTTAATTACAAAACCTTAAACTACAGGTTGATTAACTAAAAACACTTGTATCAATATTCAATAAAACTTAACTTAACTTTATCCGTCAGCCAAAAATTCTCAGACGCTGTAGTATGCTTTATCAATTAATTTAGATTTCAGGTTCTTTCTAAATCTTTTGTAGTCGGTCTCTAGTTTCTGCTGGAGAGGAAGATGGTTAAAAAGCTTAGTGGCATTGTACAGAAGATGGTGCTGAAAAAAAGATGTAGAATGCTTAGGAATTTTGCAGTTTGCAGTTGCCCGCAAAGAATAGATGGTGCAATGTGAGTTGCCCTCGAATTTACTGAAGTTTTGTTTCATAAAACTCAAGGTTTCTAGAACGTACAATGAAGGCAGGTCAGTATTGAAGCCGAGCGGAAAACGTCTTTGCACGATTGAGTCTTTTGGAGGGCAAATATCACTCGAACGGCTTTCTTCATATTATTCGACGACTACCAGTAAGGGGTATTTTAAGGCGAATATTAGCACAGAAAGTGCTAAGTATTTAATATGATATTAGTGAAGAGTGAGTGTAAGATGATTGAGGCGCAATCCTGTAGTATTATTACAGACTAAGGCCGACATGTTCCATAGACAGGACGTCTAATTAATACTAACAGCCAATGGCAACTAAGGGACCTAAATTTTAGCGAGGGGTGCGAACCACAATTTCGCCTGGTTCACAATTTACGAACTGGTCTAATTATTAGGACGGTCCTATAAACGTAGTACTCAATAGTGCGGACGTTAATCGCCACTATGGAACACCGCATCCACAAGCCATCGCTCATAACTATCTACAATTCGTGACCTCCATGAAGTAGCTGGATTACGGGACACGGACACGCCACCGTCCCGTTAAACATATTACAGTATAAGAATATTGTCCACATATCTGCTATACAGTTTATTGTATTTCATGATCTCGTCTCAATTTTCCCGAAATATTTTCTTCATGATGTTGTCAAAATACTTCTAATAATTTGGCTGATAATATGGGCCTCCCATCGCTAACCCATCGCGGGTAAAATCTATTGATGAACCTAATATATATATATATATATATATATATATATATATATATATATATATATATATATATGTGTGTATATATATATTAATTTTTCAGTAATCTCACAAGCTGATTAATATAATTAACACATAACCGCTTATGAATGTATAATTAATTATACATTCATAAGCTTTTTCTTGATCAATTCCAATGTTTCTTTCGCAGGAATATTCGTTTATAAATTTGAAATGTCAAATGAAACTAGTCGACTATTTTGCTTCATATTAATCTTCTTAGATTTATCTGTAAATTCATAACTATTTTTCATTTGTATTCAAGTTCCAGATCACTGTACAAACTTCTTGATAACATTTTGGACACATTGTACTTAAGTACACATATGAAGTTAACCAGAGGTCTAATTGGTGCATCCTTCTCATGTATTTTTGGAATTCATCTCAACACAGGTGCCTTGGAGTTCTTTATGTTTATTTTCAACCTACATTCTTCTGAAATCACTTTAATAGATTTCTTCACAACGTCCGATAGCTCTTTTTGATATTTTATCTGTAGGATCCTTAGGGAGTTCGTTGAATTTATTATCTTTATTGAATTCTTCGGTCTTATTGATGTAGTTTTCTTTATCTATGATGACTACTGCGTTGCTTTTGTCTAATTATAATGTTATTGTATTATTTACATTCAGTTTATTTTTTATTCCGATACATGTAGTGACTCTGATAACTTTTACATTGGACACTCCGTTAATTGTGTCAATCGATTCAAGAACCACATATCGGCTTGAAAAAACCTGAAATATGGAATGTCGCAAAACACCTTTTAGAAAATGGCCACTCAACAGGAAAAATAGTTAAATAACTACGATATTCCCATGAATTGCAAAAAAGGGATATTATAAATGCATGTGGAGAATTATTTATTTTCTAAGACATGTAAGGAAAGAGTCAAATTAAAGAACGAACGAGTCGACTTGGACTCGAGCGGAACCATCGACCACATAGTACAATAGACGCAGCACTAGAAACCGCGAAGTGAAGCCTAAATTTCCTTCTAGTCCCTATGCTTGGAAAAAAACAAAGTACGTAAAAAATTACAAATATGGTATCAAATTATACGTCTGCATCTCAGAATCACTATAGTACCAAATATAAATGGCTTACCGGTAGTTTACACTTAGTAAACACTGATAACCTAGAAGCTTGTCATGACATTTTTTGGAAGAAGCTGCCGCCACGGAATACACCTGTAACGTTCCTGTGATGTGTAAACTGCTTCTAAACCATTTATAATTGGTGCCATAGTAATTGTGAGATTCACACCTTTAATTTGATACCAAATTTGTATTTTTTAGTCGACTATAATTTTGTAAATACCAATTTAGGATTGACTTTGTTTTTATGAGGCGCCGCACGGATAAAATCTCCCGCAGTAACTAAGTTATCGACCAGACTACGTCAGCTATTTTTTTCAAAAAATATGATTTGAAAAATTCAACTCTTTAGCAACAATTTCCACCGTTTTTTATTTTGCCTGACCAAAAAAATAAAAAAATTAGTAGCCGGCTTCTTTTTTCATATCATGTTTTAAAGTTGAATAAAAACTTGTGATTTTATATCATTTTTTAAAATAAAAAAAATTATTTTTGAAATATGATTGATACTATTATGGTTGCAAACTAAAGGACTCTTCATATGCAAAATTTCAACCTTAAGCCTCAACGCTAAATGGTATAAACTACAAGTTATTTGAAACATGAGCGCTGTCAGATTAGCGGTTTTAAGCGCCGTTTTATGTTTCTATACCCAGACAATATGGCGGCCCAGGCCTCACTTAATGTAATGCAAGCTACGCTCCGTCTATTTCTACTATGTGGTCGCTGAGCGGAACCTACAGAAGCCTGTTTTCGGTAGGACTTCCGGTTACCAATAGGATATCAGGAATGCCGCCATCTTGAGCATACCAATCTCTCATTGGGCCTTATGATGATTGGTGTGACCAATCGAAATCGATCGCCATTTCCATCTTTTTGTATATTTGCCGTCTTGAATAATATGAGTACAGTATATACGTGTAAATATATTTTAAGTGTTGCAAGACGTCTTTTTACTTCCAAAATAAAGCATAACAGCTGATTTGAGTAAACGTAGTTTTCAGCAGAATCATATAATGTTATACTTGAACTCCAACCATTAATTATGCGTATTTAAAATCTGAACGGCATGTATGTTTATCAGTGTAGGATAAACATACACCCAAAACTTTGTTTTATCAGTGTAGGATTATTCCCCTCAAGATCCCCGGATTTGACCCCACTATATTATTTTCTTTGGGTTTACATAAAAGGTAAGGCCTACGAAAACAATTCACAGGCTATTTAGCACCCAAAACTAATATAACGAATTTATCACAAGAAATTCAAAGAGGAACTTTGCAAAACGTGTTCAGGAATTGATGGAGGGAGCACAACTTTGTAAAGTGTATACAAAGCACACATAATCTAAGCTAAATGTGATCAAACTGAAATAATACGTTGTATAAAATGTAAAGATTAACAAAAAGATAAATACTCATTTCATCTTTATATATGCATTATTAAATCTTAAAAATGGGTTGCGTTTGAAAAAAACACCCTGAAGCATAGCAGAAAAGTGTAACATAGCTTTTTTTAGTTGTATGGCTTATTTGGTTGCACATTTACAACACCTTTGGACCAAAAGCAGAAACTTCCTAGCTTCAAAAACCGTACAAAGATTTTACAAACAATATACGTATCATCAATTGCACAAGCTGTACTGGTTAAGCATGGATTGTTTCAAGTGCATGTGGTAAACCAAACAAGGCTGTAGCCGGGATTGACTGTGGTTGCATGATCAGAGTTCACCGAACTGAGAAAGCCCTCCCATTAATAGTCTGAATTGACTATCTGTCCCCCCCTCACCTCACCTCGCATCTCAGATGACAAGTCAGTTAAAACCTGCCTGCGGGAATTCTCTAACAAGTTTCAGCAAGGATCGAGCAAATCTTAGTTGAACTGTCACTCGAAGCTTATATCCAATTACCCATGTTGTTTTCGAAAATGAAGATCTCTGCAGCCAGCATTCAGTGGGAAAAGTCAGTAGAGGCCAATACTTAAAAAACTTCATAATTATTAGTTTGTTACACTTTGTTTTTGTAACATGTATTGTGTACCTGTATGTGTGTGATAGTTAATTGAATGTTTATTTGCAAATACAAGTCCGGGTTGTTTGTTTTACTGTAAAAAAGTTCAGTTTTCTATAAGTTGAACTTCTTCTTCTCCATAAAAGCCTTAAGACCAGAATTTCCTAATGTCTTCCATAACAAATCCATTAAATGTTCAAATATTTGAATAAAGACTCACTAATATACTTTTCAGTTCGGGCACTGACAAACTTTAAACCAATTTCTGTTCTTCATTGTTCGCTAAGTATTTTAAGACTTAGTTTACCATTTATTACCCTATATTGTGTGAAGTGTGCTTCGACGGTTGAATATAATCTTGACAAGTTATGAGTAGGTTACGTATACGTACCTTCCAAAAAATGAATATAATCTTGAGTTTTTGTGAAAAACTATGACTATTTTTTTTATTTTTCACTAAAGATTTATCGGGAAAAACTTCTACAGTTTTAACCGTTTTTACTAATTTAGTAGTCGTTGGAAAGACTTTTTAGTCAACTTTTAGGGAAGAGCCCCAGCCGTATAACAAAGTTTTTTAATTGTTTGTAAAAATTACCATTGGAATAGAGAATTTTAGTTCCTATTGAATAAAGGAAACAAAGATTTTCTGTAAAGACATTGCTTTATTACGGTACTTGTCTTATGATTGTCAAGTAAATATAGAAAATCGTGTAGGCTATATTAAACAGTTCTTTACACAAAGACGCATTTGAATAATGTATATTTAAATACCGGGCGTTCAAAAAATCCCGGAACGGCCTCGTAATTTGTAGTATTAAATATTGACCTACGAAACTTATAACATGTCTCTTGGATACAAAATAATATATTAGCACGTATTCATTGCCCCCCAATTCCTCAGAGTGACGACTCACTAGGAGTCAGAAGAAAATCTTAAACATAGGTTGATATGTACATCAAATTAACCTCTTTCTGAGTAGAATTCAATTCGGTAATCCGAGCTCAATCGGATCACCTAATCCACAATGGCAGCTGCTTAAACAAGTTCGATTTTCAGACGTTCTATCTGCATAGACTATGCATCCTTTCGAGATGCGGTTTGCGGCATTTTGTGGAGAATGGTATGCCCTTTAAAATGATGTACATCTCTACCTATACTAGTTATCATCCATGCAAGACATAGCCTTTTCTACTATACTATAGAAGGCTGTGAAGACATCCTTTTAAGGTACGCCCCTCATGGAAGAGGTTAATGCCTTAGGCTGTGCATAGGTCGATATGTATATCATTTTAAAGAGGTAATAAAGCATAATTTAATACCGCAAACCGCATCTCGAACGGACGCTTAGAACGTCTGAAATCGAATATTTAATGTAGGTTAAAAATCACTGTTGAGAAAAGTTTAAACGGCCGCCATTTTGGATTCGGTGATACGATTGAAATTGGATTTGTGGCATTGTATTCTACTTAAGAAGAGCTTTAATTTGAGGTACATATCAACATATGCCTACTATTTTGTGTCCAAGAGAGAAGGGAAGATTCAGAGATGACCCAACTAATGTTGGGTGATTTTGAAGTGACTTCATCTTCCAGCACAAACTTTCTGGGGATAATCATAGATTCAAATCTCAATTTCCATGAGCACATAGACAGTGTATCAAAAAGGTTAAGTCGTATTCTCTTCCTTCTGCGCAGGCTCACATACTTCTCAAATCGTGAAATCCTCCTCACGGCTTATTATGGATGTTTTTTTCCTATCCTTGCTTATGGAGTTGCTATCTGGGGTCATGATAATTCCAAAATCAAATCGATCTTCAAAGCCCGAAAGAAAGCTGTGCGAATTATATTTGGCCTACGAAAAGCATCTTCATGTAGAGGCGTATTTAAGGATAATAATATGTTGACATTCCCGTCAATTTATATATACAACTGCTTAGTTTTTATTAGGAACAACTTTAGTCTTTTTCCCAAACAACCTCCCTCCAAATATAATCTCCGAACGTCTCACAGCCTGCCTATCCCAAAACACAAAACATCCTTTTTTGAAAACCAAACCTACTGCACTTCAGTAAAGATTTACAACCATCTGCCAATGTCCCTTAAGAGTCAAACGAACACAAATAAATTTAAAAAAATGTTAAAAGACTTTCTGGATCTTAAGGAGTATTATACCTTGAATGAATATTTTACTTGATTTTTGTTATGTTGTGCTGCATTTTATATGTATTATGTACTGACGATTGTTATGTACATTATTGTGTTTTTTGACAATAAAGAAATTTGATTTGATTTGATTTGATTTGAAGAGCCATGATCTAAGTTTCGTAGGTCCACATTTAAGGCGAAGACAATCCGGGACTATTTGGAACACCCGATACATATTTTTGTTAAATGATATGATTATTAACATTTTAGTTTCTGGAGCATCAGCATTGTTAAATTTATATTTTATATTTTTATAGGGGTGTGCGAGTACTCGAGAATCGAGCTTTTTTCGAGCCGAGTATACACTACTCCCGCCGTTTACCCAAAATCGGTACGTGAAAGAATATTACGGCCATTTTTCACAATTTCAATCAATTTTTGACGAATATAACTGAAACCTTGTTTGTTATACTTGAAGTAAAAGTTCTTTGCAGTTATTAAAGACACATACATTTGTATATCACTCTATCTTTTCTATAGTTTGAGATTATTTATTATTACCTCCCTTACAAAAATTATTTTTGTTAAATTTTAGAAACCATTCCAAATAAATAAAAACAGTTTTTTTGTTGACAGTTACATGAATAAAAATATACCTGTGTGAATAACTCAAAGGAAAATATTTTAATCATGAATCGAGTCAGGTAATTTGGTCATGGCTTATAGCATAACCATCTCTATTACTAGAGATGGCTATGCTTATAGTCAGTGTTTTCATTTCACTTCAAAACCCAGGTAAGCCTTAAACGCAAGTTAGGCTTGAAAAATATATCAAATCAAGAATTATTGTGAGTTTAAGTCAAAGGTTTTCTTTATTTTTTTATCATTCATTTGTATACATGCTCTTAGTTCAGTAACTCTTTTAACTACTGTACCTCAAAACTGTAATTTGTATTTGAGTAATTATTATAATAATTTTTTACCATTATGTAGAAACATGATGACTATTATACTATAAACTTTTAAAAAACTCGACTCGAAAAAAGCTCGAAACTCGCGGGTATTTTTCAAAACTCGACTCGACTTCAAAAATCACTACTCGCACACCCCTAAATATTTTACATTCCCGAAACAGTCGTATAGAACGCCTGCAATAAGCAAGCTGCAATCGCACAGATTGCATGTTATGATGTTGTCTTTATTTTGCAGGCGTTCTATGTAATGTTTCAAATGTTTGGTTCCAAATCATCTGTTTCATCGATGATCACAGGTTGAAGATTAAAGATTAAGATATACATTGTTTTAAATAAATGACGAATATTTGAAATAAATGCAAGTTGCTTGTCCAGTAAAAATTAAATTACATAACATTATATTCTTACATAAATACATAATTACATTTTTATATTTGAATATTTGGGTTGTCATCAAAATAATTAACTATAGTATATTACGTTACGAGGCCGGAAATCACTGTTTTGCCTTTTGCCTGACAAGCATGATAGTTCTCGCGCGAGCGAAAGCGAGGGCGGGATTGTCATGCGAGTACGGTAAAACTTTCTGGCCGTGAAACGTACACAGAGAAAAATGATTGGTTCGCCTAACGTTTTTTATAAGTTGGTTCAATCAATGTCATGGGTTGATATAGGGACAATCACCTGTATGTGTTAAAGTAACCTAAGCCTAGTGAGTTAAACGAAATATGTTGGGACAATCAATTTTATAGGTTAAGTCTACTAATATATATATGGGTTAAAATAACCCATTTAATTTTGAAGTGGTTGGCCTAATTGTTGTTTATAACAACCTGCGCCAAGAAAGTTAAAACAAAAACTTCAATAGTTACTTTAACCACTACCAAAGTGGTTAAATTAACTCTTTAGTAGTTATTTTAACCACTACTACAGTGATTAAACTAACCATAAAAAGGTTGTTGGAAGCATTAACAAACTGGTTAAATTAACCACTTTTAATAGTTATTTTTTCAAAAAAGTTAGTGCAGTGGTCGGGACGCGAACCCCGCGTCCCGCATTGTAGCCGAGAATGCTACCTCTGAACCACCGATGCATACTCTTAATGTCAGTTTTATAAATATAAAAGTTTTATCTTTCATTGCAACGCATGTGACAAACCGAGACCTGCTGACCTGCTGATTCAGTGAAGAAAGAAAGGGGAATTCATTTAAAATGTCTGGCAGGGTTCACAGTTTAACATGCGTACGGGGCTAGGACAGGGATGCCGAGGCAGAAAAGTAGCCTACTTCGAAATTCGTAAATAAAAAGCGTTGAAATGTGATGATAAAATAATAACTGAGTATGCATAATGTGCTCAAGATTTATTTTATTATTTTTTTATTTATCATTTTTATTATTTTTTACAACAACAACAACAACTACTACTACTACTCCTTCTATTATGGTATTTTATAAAATTCTTTTAGAGAAAAGTAATAAATAGTTGGCAAGATCTATTCATTCCTAATGATATCTTTGGGCATCAAGACAAATAGACAAAAAAGAGGGTATACTTTCATAAACAGTAAATCCACGATATTTAGTAATGCCGGATTCAGGTTTAATCACTGATCTTCTGTACTGTAGGTGTCTGTTTTAGTAACTAAACTTTTCTATATAATTTTAACACATGCGAAGTTCATTTCACGTAAAAGTACTCCTTACGTAAACACGTGCTTGTTTGCTTTTAGCACCAATAAACTGCTGATGTTTTGTTCTTGGCTTACTCTTGTTTGCGCTGTAACTTTGGGCCAACGCTACTATGTACTTTAGTGTGTAAATTGCAAATTGCATGGAGTATTCAAAAACGTGTAATAAATAATGTCACCGACAATATTTTTCGTAAAGGGATTAACATGAAATATTACCGATCAATGACCGGCCCACCAGGCACTAACTTATTAATTTTTGGTTGACGAGGCCTTGGTATATAATACTGCTTTAATGAAGTAGACCAATTCAGCTTTATTTTCATGAAACACAAATACAAATCAAAAAAGTCAACTAGCATTTTTTGTCATTAAAGATTTATTTAAAAATATTAAATTATCTGTACTCTTTTTCGTATTGATTATAGAGAGAGTTTTAATAAAACAAAATCATTTTTTGAATCAATTTTTAGAAAACACAATAGATAGTTCATTATTTATTTGTGAACTATGGTAGAGTACAAATTTTTAAAGTAACTAGCTAAAAGGGGTTGACAGAAGCTCCCTCTGTTAGTAATTAATCACTCAATGTCCAATTCAAATTCGTACACAAAACTAGCTACAGTTGGGCCATACGAATGGGAGGTCTACGTCAAAGGCCTTACTCTCACAATGACTATGGTACCAATTATAAATGGTTGAAAGAGAGTTAAAGGTGCTGCTACACATACACGTCACGTCATGAGATACGGCCAATACGGATTCCGGAGGGGTGCTATACATATTCGCATTCGCGCGGTACGCAACTTCCTCATTGGCATCTGCACATCAGGATGCGACCTCCAAAGTTGCGGGGAAAAGCGTATTAAATACTTATTTAATACCCCAGGCGTATAAATTAAGTATATAATTTACAGGCAATGTTGATGATTCATGCTTAATCAGATACACCGTCCAGACTTAAGGTTTGTTATTACTGTTACGTTTGCTGTTAACACCTGTATTTTCGTAACCCTTGTACTGTATTTTAAAGGTGATAATCTTTATGACATTCATTAAAAATTATAAGCGTTATGCATTACGAAATAATAATTATTAATGTAACTAATATAAACCTTAAACGCCAAAAGCAACACTTTGGACAGTTTTCAGAATAAAATCTGCTAGGTATTTTTTATCAGCCGAATGCGAGTGGAAGTTGGTTGAGGCTGTAACTTGCATACACGTCACGTCACGTCACATCCCCATTCGGCCGTGTATGCTCCTCAGAGCACTCGATTCCTGCCATGACGTGACGTGTATGTATACTGTAGCCGGTTCCATTTGATTACACAGGTTCCTCGCCTCAACACATTGTAGGAACAATGCAGGTGTATTCCGTGATGGCAGTGTCGTGGAATGTGAAGAAAACTTTCTAGCTTTATGTTTACAACGTGTAAAATGTCTCTGAGCCATTTATAATTTGTACCATAATAATTGTGGGATCCAGACCTTTGATTTTACTCAATACTTGTGATTTTTACACTATGTTTCACTCCATCTTCGCGAGTTTAAGCGAGTTTTTGGCTTATACATAGTTCTATGGCTTCACTGCGTGCCCGCTGACACGATCCGTCTCTTTGTTCTGTGTGGTCGCTGTTTCAGTGTCACTAATCAGCTGTTGGCGACTACATTCGGTCAAGGGCAATGCAACATATTTCCAAGACTGCTTGAAAATTTCAAGGCGCTCGATTTAGAAACAAATTGGTAAATGTTGCCGATGGAATTCGCTAAAAAGCCTCTAAATTATTCCCTTTAACTATAATAATTGAATTACAGTTATTATGAATAACCGCGGTAACCTGCAGTGTAGCGACCCGGTGGGAAGTTATGTCGGAAGTGCTAATTGCCGGTGGCGGTGATCCCCCGACGGCAACGATCCCATACTGGAGCGGGGACAATTACCGCCGTGTTTCCACGCGCCAAAATTGGATTCCATTCAACCCCGGGGTTATCAGGACATTCAGATTACGGGATTATCAAAACTCATTAAAGAATAACAGGAGCTGTTAATTTTTTATGAATTCGTTCACACCCTGAGCGCGTTGCGTGCTCCTCGGACTGCTGTTATTGCTTTGCCTTTAAAGCATAACAGACTCTGTCACGTACTTAACACTAGTGGACTTTTCTGTATCAGTTAAAAAAATGCATCTGTATTTTTATCGCATTTGAAAATTTTCCTCCACAGCCACTCATGTGACATCCCTCGGTTTTCTTTGATTTAGAGTTGAAGACAAAAATTAAACTTGTAATTTAATAGGAACATTCGCTTACACTTATCCTTCACCCTACATCAATGCTGACACAGAGTTTAAATTATGAGTTTTTACAGTATTGAATCTTTTAGAGGAATATTGCACCTAATTGTAACTAACTATAACTAACTATAAGTGTTCTAATATTTTCTCCATTAGGTAATGCAGTTCATCGGGCATCATAATGTTATTCAGGATTAGATTTTGATTCTGCCTTCAGCATTGGAGTTCTACTACATGACTTGTTAAACTGAAAATGACAATGGCTTAAGCTGAAAATTTACAGAGATAGGGCAACGAGGCCATCTCAACGGCTACTCCCGGGTATCATATTTGCAATGTAGAATGTTATGTTGAAATCCTCTATGCTGAACCGATTTTTCTACAACTTGTCATGTGATGAATCTTCCCGGGATAATATTTGGAGGAGTAGCCTACCCTATGCCAGTCTCGAGCACTCCACCGCAGATCCTCTGACGGCGCTTGTCTGTTGCAGCCAGCTGTACCGGAGCTCCAGCTTCAACAGCAGCGGCCGTAGCTCGACCTGCGACACCGGCGACGACATATACTCGGATGTGTCCCTGGAGGAGGACGTAGACTGTGTCAGGTACCGTAGATCCTCTGACGGCGCGTGTCTGTTGCAGCCAGCTGTACCGGAGCTCCAGCTTCAACAGCAGCGGCCGTAGCTCGACCT
Source organism: Flexamia atlantica (assembly GCA_035578135.1). Lineage (NCBI taxonomy): Eukaryota > Metazoa > Arthropoda > Insecta > Hemiptera > Cicadellidae > Flexamia > Flexamia atlantica. The sequence continues at coordinate 16,244,302 of JAQJVK010000016.1, read as the reverse complement.
GCGACACCGGCGACGACATATACTCGGATGTGTCCCTGGAGGAGGACGTAGACTGTGTCAGGTACCGTAGATCCTCTGACGGCGCGTGTCTGTTGCAGCCAGCTGTACCGGAGCTCCAGCTTCAACAGTAGCGGCCGTAACTCGACCTGTGACACCGGCGACGACATATACTCGGATGTGTCCCTGGAGGAGGACGTAGACTGTGTCAGGTACCGTAGATCCTCTGACGGCGCGTGTCTGTTGCAGCCAGCTGTACCGGAGCTCCAGCTTCAACAGCAGCGGCCGTAGCTCGACCTGCGACACCGGCGACGACATATACTCGGATGTGTCCCTGGAGGAGGACGTGCTCGATCTCAACCACAAGGTAAGCTGTGGCATGTGGACTTTGGGTGGAAAAGGGTTCTGGTGAAATTTTGCATTTTTAATGTTACCCACTGTACGACTATCAAGCAGAACTATACGAAAAAAAACAGTTAAAATTTTCAAAACTTCACCATCCGGAAAGTAATAGGGGCTAAAGTAACGAAAAGTAGCTTTAGGCCCATATGAACTATATTTTTCGTTTTACCGCTCAGAACAACACGCTAACTACTTCAAATGACCGAAATGTTACAGCTTGTTTACCTTTAAAGATATCTCCCAAAGAGACTTTCATCTTGTTCTTGCTATTAAAACAATCAGCTGGTTGTCTGTTTCATTTCTGCTAGGTTAAACTGACAACAATGAACAACTATCGATGTATCCAACACATAAAACTATCGGTCGGTGAAATGGACGAATTTCACAAATCGATTAAACTGACAACAATGCAGCAATAAGTTCCAATTGACAATAATAATCGATAACCACTAACGTTGGAATCGATAACTCACCATCGACACTGTCGTACATACGTTTGCAGTTTTAGTTCATTAATAAGCGAATAGCTGACGTCCTCAACATCAGCTGATTCTTTCTCTCCCTAGGGTGAAAAAGAGCTTCTTTAGGCCGGCAACACATGTAATGAAAACTGCCGTTTTCGCAGCGGTATAGCGAAAAAATATAATGGAAGCGCCACCGAAACTTGATGGGTTTAAAGAAGTTTAATTTGTTTTGGTCTTAAAAACAGTATAGCCTACTTTCTACTGAACATTACAAAATCATAGAGCGATTTTATATAATATTTAGAGCCATAATATACGGACATTTTTACATTTGAAGGTTCAAGTGCGGGACATATGGATCATACAGCCATCGGCATATGTGATTAATCCTCAGAGAGGAGACGGCGTGGCAATTTACAAAAGAAAGATGGAACGCTTTTTACCTTCAACTAATCTGCTAAAGGCTTTTAAGGTACAAAAGCAAGACTTTTTAATCCGATTGCTGCAACTCTTGTGATTATTTTACATTTCCTCTACGAATCATCTGAATTTCGACGTATTATTTGATCGCAGGTCGATTCGTTTCTACCTTTAATAAAATAAAACTTTCACTGAACAGCAGAGTTATAGAGATTTTTTAACACAAGTTATGAGTACCAATAGATTCCATTTATTTATTTTTTGTAAAGTTGTAAAGGCTCTAGGCAAGAAAAAAGTGGAAGACCTGACGGGAAAGTGAATGCGACTTGAGTAATTGCATTAGCAACTTCGGCCTTGCAAGCAAACAAATCACTCCACCCTTCGTGCTCTAATCTTATTACCTTGTTAATAATTACTTCACGTCATCCGCATAGGATCACTGTAGTAATCCAGCATAGTTATTGAACTTTTTTCTGGAAAGAATGTATTAGTAGATTATATATACGTTATGTTTATTGTAATCTAGTCCATAATGGTCGCCTCGAATTGGTCGAGTTGCTAGGATCAGCCGGTTTCTATTGTTAAGAATTGTCAACTCGCCCGCCACTTGACACGCCCGTTTATCAAGGTCGGTTTACAGTGATCGAGTTGACGGACTAGTCTAACTCGCCCTCATACTCGATCAATGTGACACGGCCTTAATCAGATATAATTTTATTTTTAAGATAAACTGTATGGGAACAGGATTTTCTAATAATTTATGAACTAAGACACATTGACGATAGCAAGGGTCTGTAGGTTGAGCAAAGGTTTATAGGTGAACTGATATATTGATCGAGTAATAATTATTGAACTTCATATATTTGCTCTTTGGGCTCCGTTCCAAATTGATTAAAGTTTAGTTTATAACCATGGGTTGGTTAAAACTTAAATTTATCCAAATGTATTATTTGATTTTGAAACAATTAAATAGCGAAACTATTTATTTACCTCGATACCATCACATTACTAATTACTTTGTAATTCGAAATTCTTCAGTGCATACTGTGTTCAAGCTTGCTTATCATCCTATGGTAATAACTCGCACAATGTAGCCGATTCACCACAGTCCGCAAACTAATGAAGAACAATTAACACGGAAGCGGTTGCGGAGTAATTGCTGTCATGAATATGCAGATTGTTGTCTTGCAGACTTAACAAATTAATTCCAGATTCTTGGGGAGCCAACCTTTAGAATATACTCTATATTTAACATTTAAGGATTGATTTTGACCGAATGATTGATCAGTCAGCACTAAGCTATTAGTTTTAAAAAGTAGCATTTATTTTAAATAAACAATATCAAACAAAAAGGGATAAAATTCATTGCTCGTAATCATTTAAATAGACCTGCAGTTGCACAATAAAAACGCTTTCGCTTCATTAGATCGCCTGTGAATTGAATGCGTTTGCAAACGCAGAAATCAAGTAAAGCTGTTCACATAATATCAAGTTATGTATGGTGCAATAGAGCATTTATTATTCAAACGCGATTACCAGCTTTCCGAAACGGACAACGTCGCTATTTATAGAAAAGCTCATTTTGCAGCCGAGAACGCGGGCGGTCGTCTGTGACGGCCGATAGTGGCTTTCATAAAGTAATATCCGCCGCGTTCACGCTATCGGTATTTGCGCGATTGTCGTTTACGGTGTTGGAACATTACTTTAGCACAGTGGAATGGTCTTAGTCTTCACTGGATCGCCAAATAAATGCAGTTACCGTTCATGGCCGCTCGCTTATCTTGCAGAGTAGTCCCGACGTTTACTCGCGGAAGTTAAGCGAGTTCGTTTTGAATATACCTCATAATGACCTATTATCGAAAAATCATTTAATTGGATGTCAGTGTTCTACTTTTATCTATTTTATTTTTTTTCTAATGCAAATTAAAAGTGCCTTTACATTTTTTCTTATGTTTAGTACCATATAATTCAATTATTTAATCATATAATGCTCTTTTTTTCAAAATTCATATTGAAGGCCCCTGGACTATTCATGAACAGAAAGAAATAGGTTCTCTTACCTTCGTCACTAGTCCAAAACTGTGACTGTTTTTATTTTAATGTTTGACGACGTTGCAAAAGCTTTGATAATGTTGTATTTACAACGAAACATGTAAGCTGATTTACATTCGTTTTGGACTAGTGACGAAGGTAAGAGAACCTATTTCTGCTCTTTGTTTATATTAAGCGTTTGTCGTAATACTGTAACCATCACTTAGCACAATTCAAACAAACATTACTAATTGGTTTGAAAAAATATCTATTGCTCTCAATTAGTACTAATGCTTTGACCTCATTGTAAATTGTTACGTTGTGTACAATACTCTACTCTCATCCCATATTTCAAATTAACTAATTTTTAAATATTACTTACCGTCCGAACTTCATTTACCTAATGACATAATTTACATATTAATAAATTACCTAGGCTATCTATTACCATAAATTATCATAAATTACCATAAATTATCTATTACCTAGGTTTTAGATGAACGATCATGATTTGTTTTTCTAGAGCATTGATCCAGGTACATTCTGCCATAATGTTTTAGATTTTAATTATTTGCAGTAAATTAGTGACTAGTTTTTTTTTTTATAATTTTAAGGTATTGAAATGTACTACAAAGGTCAAAAATTAAAACTTATTATTATTTTACTGCTGTTACTGTAGTACATTTAGAAACACAGCTAACAGAAACCATGCAACGGCCGGGTTCGCTCTGCTATCAGAGAGCTCAAAGGCACCAACCGCAATGCCGTCTCCTTTCGCTCGTCCCAAGGTCGAGCCAGTAGTATCCACCTCTCGTCTGGTTTGCTGCTTGCAACGGCGATCCGACCGATCACATCAGTGTTTACAAGTTTGATAAACTGCAGAAAATTGGTTATGATTTTAATTGCTTACATTTTTTCGTAACGTAATTTGTATTTGCGTATCGTTCCTAGTCCATTTTTAACGGAGTTTGTATTTTGCACGCACTTGAAAGAGAGCAACTCTTGTAGCACAAAGAATCGGACTAATTTTAATTACTGTACACATTGATGTAAAGTGTTTTAAATAAGTGTTCAGTCGACATTTAATGGGTGGAACTGTATGTCACAATCGTTGAAGATAGCCTTTGGGTGGAGTTTCAACCGATAATCATCGGGATGCTTAACTAAAATAATGGTATCAACTACCTCATCGCGTCCCTTTTTTTAGCAAATTGTAATAAGTTTAAAGCTGACAAATAAAAAAAATCTTGTAAAATTGTCTACACTTATTTAAGCTCCCTGACGCGCGTCGGTTTTGCTCTACGATATAAATTAAGAAGAAAGTCAACAACAAGTTTTTAAGGCAGAAATTCAAGCATCTCGCCGAAGCCCGTTTGGCAAGAATGTTCTAATTGCCGAAACGAGTCTTTTAAACGGTATTAATCGATCCGAACGGTGAGAGGAGACTGTTATTTGAAAACGTCAGATCTAAAAGAGAATCGGGGTAATGGTCATGGAAACTGCTTCACAAGCGGAGAGAGGGATAGTTCGAGTGGGAGAGAACGCTCGATGCAGAACCGGCTGAAGGTGTCGAGCCGGTTTGATTAGATCAGATTGATCGGCAGTTAGTACGAACTCTCACAGCTCAAAGTAGTAGCAAAGTAGCAGTAGTATGATGGTAAATCATGGTACGTCATGGTGAAATATGGTAGGTTAAAGAAAAAAGTAAGCATCAGGACGAAAGAAACCTCTTTAGTTCGGTATGAGTTTTTCCTTGCCCATTATTAAACATTTGAATAATTTATAAATTGGTTTGGAATGCAATATTAGTGACGATCATCAAATTCCAGTCAAGTTCAGTAAGTATTAGGCCCAGTTAGAAAACCAAATGTGTAGTGGAGGAGTGCAAGATATAATACACCCTGATAATATTTAGTCAGTTATGTATGTTTTCTTTGTCCACGCTTGATTTGCGTTAAGAAGTCACCCGTAAAATACCATCCTTATGTCCATTCCACACTCACCCTTCATTCATATGAAGTTCATATGCGTTGTCGCTGTCTTACAAAAATTATATAGAATAAAATTGAACGTCAAGTTGCCAAGTAAATAGTAGCACTGTGTTAAAAGCATGATCAGATAAATTAGTTTTATTAGATTAACTAGCAATAGCAATAACTTTTTCAGCGATTTCTGATTTCTTAAGACTTTGAATACAGTTAGTTCAGCATTGATTGTGTACAATCGCTCCGCAATCATTGCATAGCCAATTCAGCCACCGTATATCGTAATACTTGTAATTTGTGTTCGCAAAACCTGTTAAAAGCCATGTCTTAAGCTTACATTGAAATGCTACTGTACTCAGTTGACAGATGGCAAACTTTTCGTTTTCGCATGTTATTGAACAGCGTGTCGTGTGCACACAGTGGCGTGTACGTCGGTGCACGCGCGCCCGGGGCGAGAAAACGTGAAATCCACCAACACCTAGCAGAGGCTGAAAGGCTTGTGTTATTCTAAACACCTCAGATAACCGCGTTTGCATTTGTAAACAGACTCGACGTTTCCGTGCTTGCGCAGTTTCACTTTCGCCTTTATGGTCAAATTCCTGGTTTAGAAAATTCTATACTGGTTATTATATATTGAATGAATTTCAGCAGTTGGGGTATTTCCGTTTTTAGAATGAAACTTCTGACAACAGAACTTTAGGTTACTTCGAGGTGGCAAAGAATTTGCCTTTAATTAATCAGGTTGAAATTGTAAAAAACGCTGTTTCATTTTATATATTGTTCACTAAAGCGGTTGTACAATGTATAAAGTGGTAAAGCTTGTGTAAAGAGGGTATAGTCATTAACCCTTTTTCTGTAACTGAAGCCTGTCCTATAACACTCACACTTTCATGGTTCATCCTCGTACAGTAGACCCCCTCTTAACCGACCCTAACGGAACCAGACCTGGGTCGGATAAAACGGGTAAACCTCTAAACACTCTATTGATTGAACACAAATTGACATTATTATAAAGCCGTTCCTGGATTATTTAGAAAACAAACGGTAATTGTCAGCCTATTTTCCAAAATAATCGTGTAGAAATCTTACAAATTACTCAAAAACACAGTCCAAAAAAACATTTCAATAAATATAAGATGTTGTTGAAAAAGTTCTCATGTTAACACCTTTAATAACATTTTTATATTTTTTAACGAATTTCCCGTAATGGTTGTTAGAATTGATCGTCTAAATTAATGATAAGAAACGAGCAATCATTGCATTACGAGTCAGGCAGTTGAACCTCTCACAGAGACTTGAGTCACAAAAACTATCCTCCGAGTCGTCGACACCTTCTCCCCCATCCACACAAGATGCGTGTTGTTTGAATTCTCTACTGATGAATGAGATAATGGTTTCCGGATATGAAAACGTAAAAACGAAAACTCACATACTATCGTACTATGCACACTGAAATGCGCCTTTTGTTCGTTTAGTAAAATGATTAATGTTGTATTCAAAATATTTTAACCCGCAACAACCTGTATAGTTGAGCGTTACGTATCCGTTGCTGGGTATGGGAACGGAAATGCTGCAATTCCTAGAAAAGGGCGGTTAAACCGAACTGTTCTCAAAACAGGGTCGGTTAAAACGATTTTTAATATTTGACTGGCAAGGGCGGATAATCCGATCGGCGGTTAAACCGAGGTCGGTTAAGAGGGGGTCTACTGTAGTTGGTTTTTGCCCAAGAACTTTGAATACAAGTACAATCATGGTGAAGTGTCGCTCGATTTTGATCGAAAAGTACCACCAGTCCAGTCGTTATCAAGTAGAGCCGTTACATAACACTATACGGGCCACATGTTGTTGCTGCGTTTCCACACGAATCCCGATTTCCAGCGTCCTTTTTGCACCCCATTTCAAATTAACTTGACAGAATGTTGGGTTATTCTAGATATGTTGCAACGTCAGGCTCATTGTATCATACATAACACAGTTTGACGTCGGAGAAGTCTTAGAAAAACAACAAATCTTAGCAGCAGTTTTGAAATTGAGCAATGGAAAGTTCATAACGTGTGGTGCATGAAAAGATTTCGAAGATTAATGAGTCCACGCATAAATTATTATGTTGATACAAAACTTCTCTTCTGCATGGATATTTGTCAATTAATTGAAAGGAGTAAAATTAAACCTTATTTCTTTCTCAGCTAATCTATAGTCTAATTTATTCACAAATTGCTTTTTACTGAAATTTATGGTTAAAACTGAATCACATTCAAAGTCGCTGATTTGAGGTAAAGCTATAGCAACAATTTTCACTTACATCTGAAAAACATATCCAGGCTAAGATTGTTCATGTTTCAGTGTTATTTTCATAGTCTGTTGCCAAATTATTGGTAGATATGAGCTTTTAAAAAATTACATCACATTTAAAGAAGTAAATTAATTGTCATCACGCGCGTGTTTTCATCATCTTTGGTTGGCTATAATTTGTCAATTGGCTATTTTTATCATATGAACTCCGCCCAAAGAATTATATTTTCAGCAATCGTAGCTTGAACGTTTGCAGTGGGTCACTAGAGAAGTCACCGTTTGGCAACAATGCCTATTTCACAGCCAACAACCGAAGGTTCCGCCTCCGTGTTGCAGATACCTGATCAATGCACCCCTACTTTCTACAGAACTATTCACGTGCATTCTCGCTGTATCAGTACGAACCTGGCATACCCGATGCGCCAGTCATTTTTATATTTTTATCAAACGCACTTTTAGTTTATATAGGTGCAACATGGTTGGTATACTGTTTTGTCATCCTTTCTCAACACGGAATTCAGATGAAATCGTTTCCTGTTGTTACTAGCCACATATATAAACCTTTCACTGGCAAATGTTAGCCTTAATTAACTACAACGGGACATTACATTATACTGTATCATTATCTTAAAACTAAAGTTTAAATACCTTTTGGATCCTAAACCAATTCTTTAGCCAGCAAAATTGAAAAGCCACATAGAAACTCATGTAGAGGCAAAGTTAACCTCTAATTTATTCGCTTGGAGATTTCCTAATCGTCAGTCGAACTTTACCTTTCCTTCTCTCAATGGCCTCGGCATCCCAAGAAGAAAGTGTTTCATTTTTTAATCTCTTCCTCCAACATACCATTACACAGTCGTATGATTAAAAAAAATAATATTACTATGCTAATGACGCACTAATGGACGTCTGAATCAGAACATAATTATTTACTAGCCGTTCTGCCCGCTCTTCGCACAGCCAGATAAATAACTGGAAATTTAAAAACATTTCTTTTGAATAAAGTACACCTCCAAATAAATAAAAAGTAGTAAAATCCCAAAAATTAGTAGGTATAATATAAACGCATTAAATACTACGGGCGGCCATGATCCGGGGCGAAGCCCTAACGATTATTGTTGGATGTGCTCAAAATGTACCTTTGTGTTAAATTTTAGCTCAGACGGTTCGGTAGTTTTTGCGTTTACCCGGAATAACAACTTATATAAGTAACCTACTCTTAATTATAGATTATAACCAGCGTACCCAAAATAATTACAAAATTAAGCCAAATACTCGACAATCCAAACAAACTGTTCAATACACATCGCAACAATCAAGCGAATAGATCGTACACGGAACACTCGAATGTCACAACTTCATCACCGATCACGTCTCAGCCATGGACCCCTTGATAACATCAGACCCCGGTCGAATCTCCCACAGTTTCGGATATCGATGGTTGACGTTTGGCGAAAGGTCACTCCGATCCCGTGGTCCCCGGCCATCGGCCATCGCCGGTCGCAGACCCAGTTGTAAACGGCACTACGGATTTGAGAGGCTCACGAGATGAATTCTCCTAATGGTCGGAAATTCAAGGTTATTACTCGAATTGGGTGCTCCAAATGCGATAGAAAGTGCGATTCGGTTTTGATCTGATGTAGATGTGGAGATTCTCTCATGTATAGACACGAAAGCATTAGAAAGTTTATTGTGTATTAGCTTTTTTGCCAGTGATGGTAAAAATATAGCCTATCAGAATTATTCAAAATTATGTTTTTTAGTACACTAAAGGTGTAAACTATATCGAGTTATAGAAATATGTAAACTATAATAAAAAGTATTAAAATAGCTAAATTTTTTTAACTGTGCAATAAAATGAATTTTTATTGCATAAATTCTTTATAATCCGAACATATTATTTCAAAATAACTCAAAAATGTGATCTTTCAAAACATTTTACACCTTCCTTGTAAGCAAAACCACAAATGCATAGGTCGTACGTAAAGACATTATATTATCACTACATCCAGCCCTGTGGCCCAACACTGCGAGTGTGCGGTCTAAAGGTCCACTCCCTGTCTCAGTTTCAGCCGAGTTTCATTGCCGACCATCACGCATTTCATTATAACAGCGTTTCAAAATGGCGGTCTGCATTGGAAATCAAGGAAAGTGGATTTGACCTGATAATATTGCTTCTTTCAGTTCCCTACCGTTTGCAAACAATTTCCTGCCTAAAATATCCTTAACCTTGAAAAGTAAGCTGTTCCCTGAGGGTATAAGGCCAAGCGTTGTACAAGATTTGTTTTAAAATATCCCACTTAGGCGGCAAAGTTCTGTGAAGTTGTTGCTGCTGCATGGGGGCGGGTGTCACGTCAACAAGGATCTGCAACACCTTTGACTGCGGTGGCATCTTTCCACGTCGTAGTATGCTTTGTATGATATGTCAAGCCATCGAAGGGTCTCACTTTAACCTTAGAATGTTTTTTTCTCCTCTTGGCTTATACTCAAAACAATGTAAACATTTTAGGCCAGTTTTTTTATTGCATTGAGCTCATTCGCATTCGGCGGGATTTTCCATGGACATTGACATTTTGAAACCGTATAAGAATGAACGGCCTTCAGTAACGAGACTTAAGTTCGGGAGTCAACCAGTCGCGGTGTCCGAGCAACAGGGCTAGATGCGAGACAAAACGTTTTTTACTTTCTGGACGACCCTCTTAGCTTTAATTGATTACTTAACGTGTCCCATTATTTAAGAATCAATGTGTACACCAATACCATCGCCCTTTGACAACTGCAAAAGAATTAATGTCGGAATAATGTCGTCGTGAAAAATAAGAGAAAACTGACATGGTAAAAGTGTGAACGCTAACTCGTTTTACGGATGAAAGATTCTATCCTATTATGCATATTCAGTGGATCCAAAAACTGAGAAGTCGTACGATCTCGTTAGCCGGATTGTCACGGTTACGCGGCGCTGTCGTAACCACCCATGTAACCACGCGACTCCTCGGCGCTCCTGTGCTGCCGGTGTCGCTAGCGGTGAGTGACCATGGTGGCTGAGATACAAGTTGCGGAAGTTATCACAGAGATAAAATTGAGAGATTTTAATAAGAGTCTATCGGTATTAACTCTTTAAGTGCCGAGGATCTCATAGCGAGATGCGCCGTCTACGTATCGCGAGTATCAAGGATCTCGTAGCGAGATCCCGCCGCTAAATTTCATGAAATAACGAATCTTTTAGCGAGACATATATAGTTTTATGCATATAAATATATATTTTCGCTTTTACTGGCTGAGATTTGTGCCAAACGTCTCTCTACGAAACAATCTTTCGTTTCATGTCATGTTTTCATGTAATTTTCCACTAAAAATATATACTGAAGATCTATCACAATATGTTTGTACAGAAACAAAAACTATTCCTGAAAAAGGTTCACGCTCATTCTTCCTAAAAAAAAGTCCACTCTTCAAGCTGTTGGCCCTACTCGAGGCTAAAGCATGACCATATACCCGTACAGGGTTCAAACAAGAATGTCTACCAGTTGGTTCTTTCGTATATTGTAAATGTATATTTAATTTGTAGTAATAAATTGAAGTCACTTTTTACATTTGGGAACATTTAAAATTTATAACGCGGCCTCATTGTAACGACGAGTCATAGAAAAACCTTTTATAGCAACACGATTTACAAAGCACACTTGGATTACGAAACGAAACAATTACTGGAAATTTCAAGCAATAACATATTATTAAACAGAAGAAGTATTGAAGAAGTCTACAATTCAAATTTTTTAATGAAAGCCGCATTAGCTTTCATTAACTTGAATGACATCACGGAAAGAAAGGACGATTTGACTCGGGTTCCTCACGACCGAACCCGGTGGATCGGCGCCTCCAGGCTGCAGAGGCACCTTCGGCGACCTCTCTCCCGCCAATGCCTTCGCGTGTGGAGTTATAATGAATAGTAAGAAACACTTAGTGAGAAACACTTTTCTTCGAACTGTCTTTATAGCATTGACTTTAAATTTAAAGTCAATGCTTTTATGATTAGCTGAAACGACATACTGAAATGCGACATACTGTTTGGTCTCAGCTGTATGTTAGATGCATGAACCATGCATTTCATGTGGCGGCGATGCAATTACGTTTGTGTGTTTTTTAGGCTATGTTTTAGTGATACCTATGGGGTTATTATTGAAATATAGTTTGTATTTTAATTTTTGGATTTTTAAATGTTAAATGATGTTTTTAGTATAAATATGGAATACGAATACTGTTTGAAGTAGGTTGATTAGTGACTTTGTTCAACTCTGTATTATTGCAAGGGTTATTGTTTTATCTTGTTAATTAACCTATGTAATTAATTTGATATTTTATACATGGTTTTTACTTGTTTATTTTACCTAGTTTCACACAAAACTAATAACGAATGCATTGATGTAAAATCCTAATTGTTTCAAATTTTTTAACATTTATTTTTCTGAACCATGAAATTTGCCTTTCTTCTTGTCATTTCTAAATAATACAAGTATTTAGAAACATATAAAAAAGTTTTGTTCAACGATGATTTTTTGATTCTTTTGCAACGCTTGTATTTTTGCTAAAAGTCTTGGCACTTTTTGCATGTGACAGTGAAAAATGGGTTTAATCCTTGGATTCTATTTACATAGTTAATCAAATTAATATTTTAACGAGCACCTATTTTTATGGAATTTTTATTCTATAATGTATAAAATAGAATATGAAGAATTTCATAATATTATGTTAATGCCGAGTTTTGGCCATGGCCCATGGCGCAGACTTGTTTTGCGTACAATGCCTCATTAAATCTTAAATATTGCAAGGTTGTTTACTTTCAAAATAAACTGTTTTGGAATTGAAATAACCCACAGTTTGTGATCAACTTAATAGTAGCTCTGGCTGTGTTGTGTAAGCTGGACTGAGTAACCGCGACGCTGTTCTTGTTCAAAATCTCACGCAGTCAATGTCGTCATTTTGTATTTTCACCAGGTTTAAATTTTAAGAAAGTATTTCGTAAATTTATTAAACTCCTAGTATAAGTTAATTCCTTGGTAATAATATAAGCTTAATCTTTTTAAAATAAAGCTAGACATTCATTTTAAATTTTTAAAACATTGTATGTCGTTAAGGAAATCTCTAACGAACTGATAAATGATGAAAATGAAAGATTATAATTTAAACAAGTGCTTGTTAAAAACTCTATAACAATTTACTTATTAGCATTTTCTCTGAAAGTATACACATGAGCATCAATCATTAGTATTTTCACTGAGAAGTACAGACATGAACATCAAATCAAATCCTCCGTCGTCGCGCCACTAACCGCAGAACCGCAAGGGTTGCTTTGCTTTGGTAATGCGATTCATTGCGGTCTAGCTGGGAATATTTTTTGAGTCATCCACGTTATGACTGGTGAAACCACTCGACTCAGAGCTATTTTTATTTTTAGTAAGGTAAAATTGCACAGAACAAAATACTTAAAAACTATATGCATTTATAGACAAATATAGTTTAGACGTTCAGAAACCCTTTATAACAATCTGGAATTTTTTTTATACGACGGCCACATGGATTTGTTGTAGGACTATTATGTGTGAATGAATGAGCGCGATGACCTTTATGACCAGCGTGTACGTTACCAGCTGTCCAATGTTCAAGTGTCGGCTGTGCCTTGTACAATCCAAAAATACTCCCGTCGCAGCATACCTGCGAACTCAGCGAATTTCCGTAGGATTTATTTTGTATATGTGAGCATTCAACTTATTTGAAGGAAAGTATTGTTTGAATACGTTAAGTAAATACAGTACACCTCGGATTATCCGGATTAATGTGGCGGACACCGATCCGGATAACAAAAAATCCGGATAATCCGAGGTCATTACAATACATATCGCCTGAATAGCGATCGCGTACCATAGCCCCTGCTAAATTAATGCTGCAAACGGCGTGTCAAGACTGTACAAGTCTTTCAAGCTGTACAGTCTTGAAAAACTTGTACCATTTTTACGCATTTTACCAGTTTACGCATACCTTTTTTCTAACTGCGCTCGATTCTTCCTCCAGTCACTAACTGTACTTGACCCAACACCCAGTTCCTTTGCTAATTTTTTACCTGATTACCCGTGTCAAGTCTTTTGACAGCATTCAGTTTCTCTTCTAAAGTTAAAACCACTTTTTTTCTTTTACAACCACTCACTTTGAAACTCAGTTCACACAAAGAGCAGATCACAACTATAAACATGTAGCCTAAATTGGCGGCAATAAACTTGCGAAATTGCCATAGGCTACGACTTTGCAGATTACAGCAAGTGTCCCAAGTAGCAAACAAAAAAAACTTAGTTATAAAAATGATGTAATGTACTGTTTAGGCAATGCGACTCCTTCAATTATTGTGATTCCAATACACACATTGTATACACTTATGTATTGCATTTACATTTTACTTTTAGAGGGCGCATTTCACTCGTGAACTCGCTAAAATAACGTTTTTCGTGATTTTAATGTTTTAATTTCTCGGCTGGACCGGTCCGGATAATCCGGGATCCGGATAATGTGGGGTCCGGATAATCCGAGGTGTACTGTAATATACTAAAAACGTGCATTTAGTCATTTAAATATAAAAGCTTTAAACATGAGGAAACATGAGGAAAATTAACAAAGAGACCACATTGGTTTTCATTAGTAATACATACACTTTTGTATTTTATATAATTCTTAGTCTTTTAATTTTTAATCACTTTAATCTTGTTATAGTATAACTGTCAACAAACATATAATCAATAAATTCAAAACACTCAAAACAAACAAATAACTTAATCTCATGAAAAAAATTAAATTCAACCATATGGTCAGTTTTGTAACTAAAACATCCCAGTTGCAACAGACCTACATCTCCAGCCAATTTAGTTGACATAAACATGTTATCAATCCTCATCATTGTATTCATACCATATATTATGCTACTTTTTCAGGCAGTTAAGACCAAGATCCCCCCACCAAATGCTCATACTTTCTTTATTAAATTTAAAAATAATTTGTATTTTTTGATATGGTATACATTTTCTGCAAAATCCTGATCTATGTACTCTAACTATTCAAAATAAACACAAATAAAATATTCATCACCTTAAAATTTAAACATATGTTCAGAATTGTATTTTTTAAATAACAAATCAGGGTGGCTATACTTTGGACGGAACAATTAAAAATACAATGTACTGTGTTTAGCACATCCAATATTATCCAATATTTAAGCAACGGATTGACGTAGAACAATAATTCAAAATGCTTAATTGTTTGGTTTTTTAAGCTGAATTCAATTTTGACAATTAACTTTAAAAATAATTAGTATGAAGATGTTAAGTCTTGAAAATAAATTTTATTTTATCAAAAAAAACATTCTTGGAGTAAACCAATCTTGCTGGTTTTCGAACTTGAAGTCATGAATGACGCTTTACACGTTTGTTCCAAATTTCATCAATGGACCTTTTTTACAAAAGTTATTGCGCCTACGGACAGGTGTATATATATGAAAATGAACGAACAGTGTTTTTGGGGTCTAGGGACCTCAAAATGAAAAAATAACATGGTCCCGGGCTTAAGTCTCACCGTGCCGCCTACGGTAATAGCTACTTCCCTATATAGGGGAAATTCGGTAAAAGATCAACTTTTAATAAGTTCGATATCAGATATTGAGGTGAGTTTGTCAAAAGTCATGTTATCGAGCCAAATTATACAGCTAAGAACTTGTTCTCTCTAGTTTACATAACGCTTGCAATTGACATTCACATCTGAATTCCAATTCCATCAACCGAAAGTGTCATCCCCCGCTCGATGGTTTTCCAAGGTCATCCAAACCACGGATCCCTCGCCGGTGGAAGATGAAAGACGGCAGAAGCCACCATGTTATGGGTAGAGTTTCGGCGGTCGCGGCCAAACCGGTTGCGCTGTGGGTGTCTGGTTGTCCGGTTTGTTGCCCCGAGCCGTGTAGTGACTAGTGAGCAAGGACGCCATGTGACCTTGACGCCGCCGCCGCCGTAGACAATGGTGATAAGAAACAGCTGGACCTCAGGCTTGAATAACTTCAATGTTCGTTTGAATTTAACGTCTAAAGACAAAAAATGCTGAGATAATAAATTTTAAGCGTATTATAACTTATTTGCTAAAAATCAATTCAGCATTAATAACTGTAGTGATTTTATAATTTTATTTTTTCGTGGTCGGGGTCAGTTAACTAAACTTTATTTATGATTTTGGCAAAGTTAGGCATTATAATGGTTGTTTGTTGCAGTATGTCAGCGAAATGCTGTTGTGTACTAACCACTGATCCATGATCTATTGATTAATGACCCGTTGCGGCCGTACTTGCAACCGAGAACACTATAAGTTCTAACGGTATTGTTTTATTTCTTATGTATAACAAAATATCTCGCCAATGGAATTTGTGTTTATAAATCCTTTTTTGGATAGGCTCACCTGTTATTATGCCATCACATGTCATACCAGTGTAGTAAAAGTCACACAAGACACGCATAACATTATATGTGTCTAGATGACATGAACAAGATCCCTGGGATAACAATAGGTGAGCAACACCAACTTAAAGAAGAATCACATTGATCATATCTCATCAAAAACATGTCTCTCAAAAGAAGACATTTTTTATTGAGAATGAATATGCTAATACCAATAGCTATGGTTTTCACTGTAGTTTCCGTACCATGGCGATATTACAGCACATAATCACCCGATGGAATAAAGCCTTATATCCTGACCATTTTGAAGAGAGTAATTATCGCACGTTGCTTCTCTTCCTCATACACGGATGAAACTAGGCCTATCAGCCAGTTATGCATGTGTTATGAATGAAATAGTATGTCTGAAGAATATCCAGACGAAAGTTAGCATTAACAGTAAATTACTGTCAGTAATTATATAGACTTTTAAGAAAAAGAAACTTATTTTAATTACTACTAGATAACACGTAGCTCGAAATCGAGCAAAAATCATATGGTAAAAGAATGAAGAATAATCAGCCTACTTATATACTTTTAAAGTTTAATCAAAGGGCTAACTTCATTGACAAAATTATGGCTTAACTACTGAAATATTTAAAGTTAATTTGATCTGCCGCAGGAGTTTCTGGAAAAACGTAAACGATTTTTTTAGGGAACACCTTCATTTCCCCATGTTCTTTTTTTATGTATATTTGAACATTGGCAAAAGATTACGCTCTGCTTACAGCGAGCAACATGTAGCTGACCGAGAGCAAACACTGGCGCCGTGAGCAATTACTTCCTGTGTTTAGGAAATGCCACTGCACCTTATTGATAATTATCGCCAAAAAAACTGATATTTTAGGGAACGGCTGTCTTTATAGGCAACATTTCCTTTGTGGGCAAAAACGCGGAAATGACGCATTACTCTACCAGTCTTTTCATTCTTGAAATACAACCCACCGCAATGAAAATATTTTTAGTTCATTGGTCTGAGGAGCATCAAATGTTACATCGGGAGGGTGAGTGGTTGCGATCGTGTTCTTTCCGTCAAACTCCGGAACCCGAGTCAAATCGTCCTTTCTTTTCGTGATGTCATCCAAGTTAATGAAAGCTAATGCGGCTTTCATTAAAAAATTTGAAT
Source organism: Flexamia atlantica (assembly GCA_035578135.1). Lineage (NCBI taxonomy): Eukaryota > Metazoa > Arthropoda > Insecta > Hemiptera > Cicadellidae > Flexamia > Flexamia atlantica. The sequence continues at coordinate 16,227,066 of JAQJVK010000016.1, read as the reverse complement.
TGTAGACTTCTTCAATACTTCTTCTGTATAATAATATGTTATTGTTTGAAATTTCCAGTAATTGTTTCGTTTCGTAATCCAAGTGTGCTTTGTAAATCGTGTTGCTATAAAAGGTTTTTCTATAACTCGTCGTTACAATGAGGCCGCGTTATAAATTTTAAATGTTCCCAAATGTAAAAAAGTGACTTAAATTTATTACTACAAATTAAAATATACATTTACAATATACGAAAGAACCAACTGGTAGACATTCTTGTTTGAACCCTGTACGGGTATATGGTCACGCTTTAGCCTCGAGTAGGGCCCACAGCTTGAAGAGTGGACTTTTTTTAGGAAGAATGAGCGTGAACCTTTTTCAGGAATAGTTTTTGTTTCTGTACAAACATATTGTGATAGATCTTCAGTATATATTTTTAGTGGAAAATTAGCTGTGAATTATATATTGGTTTGTTTGTTTATATAGAGATATATCTTCCTCATTGTGGTTCAGTAAAACTTATTGATTAAAGATGTTTTTATGTTAGCAACTACTTCTTGAACACTTGATCATCTAACGCCTTTTGATTCAACGTTTTTCTCGATGAAAACCATGAATGGCGCCACCGCCGTAGTCGCTGCCCCGCCCGAGCCAACAGTGGCGTGCCATGGAGGGGGGCGGGCCGCTCGGCCGCTAGCCGCCAGTGTGCTGTCAGAAACCGCCGCGAGTGACTCGGTGTGAAAGTGGAAAGTGTTCCGTTGTTTGGCTTGGAATATGATAACCGACAGAGGTTTGCAGTTGTTATTTATAGCTGTCGCAATAATAGTGCATTGTGAGCTCAAGTGGTCGTATTCGAAGTTGTGAAAATTGGGAGTTGTGGAATAATGCAAGGAGTTCTTTTAGGTCCAGTTTTATTTCTGGAGTTGTTTATTCACGTTGTTTATTGACATGAAGGGATATTTTATCCTGTAGCACATTGATAATTGATAATAAGATCTCAATTTCATAACATTGATATTTGATATATTGTGGGTTATACATTTCAGGCAATTACATACAGCCGGCATTTACATTGTACCTACCTTTTAAAGTGCAACGAAAACTAATGAAAACTTAAGCTTCTTTATATATTCCATTTCAATTTAAGATATTTTATTTCAATGAAGCGTTTGGTTGCCAAGAGTATTCGTTTATAAAAAGTCTATATCAATAGAAATTCATGATTTTTGTAATACATTTTTCTCAGCCTGTTGGCGTCGTAAAAAGTCTGAGCACACCGTTAGAGTGGTATTTTCCTTTATATGTGCACAATCCCATTATAACTTATTTTAAATCTTGGGAATGATAAAAAAATAATTTAAATTACCTATAAAAAATTATAGGGGCATTATTAGGTGTCATCTCGATTACGGAATAACAACAAACTGTAAAAAATGCTCACATGTTTTATTAGAGTAATGAGTAAAATCTAAATCTAAACCCGATCATTTTCTGGTTGACTTTAGACTTGTAGGTGATCTCTAAAATAAATTAATTGTCCGACTACCCATAAAGCGGGCCTTATAATATCTCTATTTATTTATTTTCTTCTCTTTTGTTTTTCTCGTTGGAATCCTTCTTTGATTCGTTTTGGAAATAAATACTCCGTTGAATGTTAATTTTTCCGGTTTAGCTTTTGTCCTGTGTCACCATTTTCAAATTCACATTATTTACGACTTAAGAATACTAATTTAGAACTAATAACGCCATCTAATGTTATCAATAGCTCATTCAAATACACGCTAGCTACTGGAAGTTCATGGAAATACACTGTCGTCAGTAATTAATAAAAAGATAGCACGTTATTGTAGGGTATTGTATTTCCATACATTCATTCAATATGTAAAGTAAATTATCAGAGGAATTGCTGGAGAGTGATTAATTTAAGTAATAGATTAATCTATTATATATTTGTCAAATACGACTCACCTATCATCGCACAGCCCAAACTATACGACCTAGAACCTTGAAATTTTGCGTGGACGTTCCTTTCAGGGCGTAGGCATCCGCTAAGAACGGATTTTACAAAATTCATAGTATTAAGGGGTTTTTTGCGAGGCCGAAGTTTTCAAATTTTCCCATATAAAAGTGAGTTGTACGATTTTTGTTTACATTTGTAATGTTCATGAAACAATCAGCTGGTAGTTAGCTTCGGAAATGTGTACTGCACGTTGATACAGATGGTAATAAATTTATTTCTCTCATCATGACTTCATTGATTTTTGTTGATTTATCACAAGGACATAATTATGTACTATATAAAAGTTACATTTAGTTTAGATAAAATCCACCGTTAATTAGTTAATTGGCACAATCTTTACTTCGGTTGCGGGAGTTATTGTTTTTCCTGAAGGCGTTCCTAATAATTTTTTTATTACATCTATGCCTATCCGATGATTTGGCGTTCCGTATAATTCGACGTACATAGTTTTAAACGTGAAGAGCATACTGCCTTTAGTGGCTGAGTCTTGAGATCAAATCCCAGCAAGATTGAAAGAGAAAAGTACAGTGGTTTTTTAGTCACAAACAGAATGTGCTGTCATTATATGACTCTTTGATCTATTTATGTAAACATTTATAAATTATACAAATCCCTGATTGTAAGTTATAATTATACTATCTACTCTACTATATTTTTGTCAAATACCACTGACCTATCATTGTACAGCCCAAACTACTTGACCTAGAAGCTTGAAAATTTGCATGGACGTTCCTTACAGAGTGTTTGGTTTAACCAAGAACAGATTTTTCAAAATTCGAGGTTTTTAGTGGGGTTGAAGCTTTGAAAATTTCCTATGTTAATGTAATGGATGATCTTTTGTTTAAATATCCAATTTTATTCCATCAAGCAGATGGTAATTAGCTTCACAAACGGATACGTTGTTACAGCTGATTTATAATTTGATTCCTTTCATCAGTTTAATGGTTGTTGTGATGATTTTGTTAGGTCATTCGTACTATATAAAAGTTACATTTGGTTTAGCGGTTACTTATATGATTAATCATAAGCTCATTATGTGGTACTGTACCATCTATTTAGGCAGCGGGAGCTATAGTTATTTCCTTAGGGCGGCTCTTATGTTTTTAACTATAATCATGTCAGTTACAATAATTTGGCAAATTCATTTTTCATCTAACTCGACGGTGTCCCGGCTTTTCACGGAAAATGAATGCTGCAGTCAATGGTTGATCTTTAAAACTATTATTAACCGCCCATATGTTAGGTTAAAAACTAAGTGAATCGAGTTTGAAACACTGCCGACGGATAGCACCATAACTGCTCCGAACATTCAGCCCTTTACTTAATTGATGCCCTACTAGACAATTCAGAGACGTAAATGTAAATCTACAGAGAAGTCCTTAAAATCGACAGGTTTGATGTTAAAATCGGTCCGGCCGTTTTCGAGTTATAACGGTGAAAAGAAACCCTTCACTATCTGTGGTATATACTTTTTTAATCTACACTCCGCCATAAAACATAAAAATATCTCTACATGACATATTCCTTGACATAAATATTTGTTATTCAGTCCTCAAAATTCTTCATATCAAGGTTAGGCTATAATTTTTATCGTGAGCGAAGCCACGGGTTCTGCTAGTGTATGTATATTTGTTAAACCAAGAAAATTGAGGAATGTCAAAAGTACTTTTATTAGTATTTCAATAACAATTTTACAAAATTACTTTAGTGAGGTGAACCTGTTCCAGACTGTACTTGTCGCTGCAGGGGTACAGAACCCCCCGACACTTAACTTTGACGTGTCAGGGGGTTTTGTTATAATATAAACGTTGACACAGTTTGCACTATAGGCCCCACCATTGGCTCTTTCTGGAGATGAAAAGGGGGTTGCAGAATCTGCAAAATAACTTCGATTGAAATAATAGTCCAGGCAACGAAAAGGTATAGAGGAAATTTTTTTTTCAATTTTTGACTTAACAGACTTCGTAGCTTTGTTTGGACTAGTTAGGAGGTGAACTTATCAGAAGTCCCCGTCCGCAGCCCTTGAACGGGAGGAAGGAGGGGATCTGAAGTACCATTTTTAGGTTATTCCTAAATATCTTTAAAACTCTCAACTTTTAGTCCTTCATTAAATTGGAAAATTAATGAAAATTAAATTTCCAGTAAGAAAAGTTTATAATATGTCTGTTTTTGTCCAACCATTTGGGAGGTAAATATTTTTATTAATATTTAAACAAACTTCCCTTCCATTAGAAATAAATTTACATTTGTGTGTAACATAGGTGCCTATGGGGCAACGCTTTTCCACCTAAAGGAAAATAAACAACATTCATGAAATATTTTCAAAGTTTCCAGTAATTTGACATCTCAATCATAAAAATAGGTCTAAAATAAAGGTGTGGGCGAGCCCACAAAAAAGTTGTAGTAACCACATATTTGTAATATTTCCTTGAAAATCACTATTTTATGAGCTCAACAAGAGCTTTTGAATTTGTATGATTGAGGTGTCAAATTCCTGGGAATTTCTTCAATATTTCATGAATGTTGTTCATTTTCCTTTAGGTGACAAAGCGTTGCCCCATTGGCTTGTAAACTATAAATAAATTTACATGCATTTCTTATGGAAAGAATATTTGTTTGTATATTAAAAATATTAGTGCTTATTATCTTGTAAAAGGTTGGACCAAAATAAACATATTACATGCTTTTCTTACAGGACATTCAATTTTCTTTGATTTTATAATGTAATAAGGAATGTGATCATGGTTCTAAAAGTTAGTTTTCAAGATACAGTATTTAGAAAAAAATCTAAAAATGGTACCTTCAGACCCCCCTCCCTCTCCCCGCTCAAGGGCTACAGACAGGGACTTTTGATATGATCACCTGCTGACTAGTCCAAACAAAGCTGCAAAGTCAAAAATTGTGTTCCATGCAATTCCCCTACACCTTTTTTTAGCATTCGTTGTCTGGACTATAAAGACAAAATATGCCCAAAAATCCGTAGATATTGACAACAGTCACCAAAATAGGGACTCTGATCTGCTGATCAAACAAGTTTATTAATTTTTCGTTATTTTGCTAATTCCCTCTAAAAGATACGAACATTAAGAGGTGTGGTTCAAATAAAAAAAAAACAGAATTACCTTCATGGGCTAAGGTGTCATAACATCATTGGTTCATAATTATACCGTATTTACATTTTAATTTTAATTTCATTATTGTGATTACGGTTTTAGTATTTGTAAGGTTGATAAGTTCAATGTGTGAAAAGGGTTACATTCTTCAAAATAAGTTTTTCGCTAGAGTGTGTTCCTCGATCATAATTATATTTGCAATCCAAATTATTTTCAGGGAGCCTAACCCAAATCTCAGGTTTTTTTGGTTCGTCGTGCAAAAAAACTAAATTATAAATCAAGTTTAATCAGCAACTCTTTTCTTCTTTGTTTCTTCACTTCATTATTGTAAATATTAATGGTTTATAATTTTATTTTATTCATTTTCCTAATAAAACATCCATCTTATTCCACGTTGTAATATTTTGGATTTTCTCCACGATATAATAACCATAACAAACACAATAGTGTTTGTTATGGTTATTATATCGTGATTAGAATTAATCTAATTAATAAATTAGATTAATTCTTCACTATTACAAGAGATGTTAGATGATTATATTCGGACATTCAAATCTGCGCTCCCACAATAACCGAGATAAGCATCTATCATTTTAACAACGTCCTGTAATAGAGAGAGTTATGTAAGATTTTACTGCCACATTATTTAAACTAGGATTAATAAAGCGTGTCTATTTCAAAATTAAACGGCCCAAACAGTGTATAATGCAATCCGTCGTATATATTATGACGTATACGTTCTGGAAGACGACTTTCAAGACCGAGTGGGAAAATATAATGCATTAAGAATTATTTTCTAGTTATTTTTAATAAAAACTATTATCTTATCATTTCGGGAATTGCGCTGGTTCACTAGTTTTGATAAGTTCCGGCAAGAGGTGCCACCGTGACAACTTTGGCCTTGCTAGTATTTCCTGATAAGGTTGCTTTTGTCTTTACTTTGTTCGTTATTTGCCATAGTTGGTTTTCTTTGTTTTAGCCAATGAATATCCTGGCAATGAATATCTTTGCCAAATTTAAAAATTGCCAGTGCATCATTACTGAAGGTTCATGCTGGTCCGTCAAGTAAACTATAATCATTAGCTGCTGTCCACAGAAAACTTTAGTTTTCTGTGCTGCTGTCAATACATTTCCCAAATATCAGAACTGTTCTTTTAAGATGATAAAACGCTACAAAGTAATTTAAATTCATGCATTTTACAGTTAGAACAGCAACAACTGCCCATGATTCATGATTCCTGTCATTAACCTATTAAAATCACTTATTTCATTAATTGTTTGATTCCAGGGAAGATAAATCAAAATCAAGTGAACAAGCAAATGCGACGTTACCCTTGGCCAAGCCGACTAAATAATCTCGATGAACTTGAATCCCTCCCATAATTAATGTATCATACCAAAAAACACAAAGTGTTGAAGGGTCGCCAAGCCCTAAAAATATGTGATATCAAAGTGCATACCAAGTCAATTTAATTTCCTGTAGTCCAACAATGTTCATTAGAATACATAATTAAATTTGTTTGAATGCTATTGTTCTGAATACTGATTATAATTCTTCTACATGTACTTGGCCAGCAGCTTAACAGACGCTAAATTAGTTATACGTTTGTATTTTCCAAAGTGAACTACATAGAAGACTTTTTTAACATATAAATTTTAACATAAATATATAAATTCATAAGCTGCTGGCCAAGTACATGTAGAAGGATTATAATCAGTATTCAGAACAATAGCATTCAAAAAAAATTTAATTATGTATTCTAATAAACATTGTTGGACTACAGGAAATTAAATTGACTTGGTATGCACTTTGATATCACATATTTTTAGGGCTTGGCGACCCTTCAACACTTTGTGTTTTTTGGTATGATATCACTGTTTTTTTAATAGATAAATATAGTAAAATATAAGATTTAAAGTAAATCTTTATATAAATAAAATAAATAAATATTTAATATAGACAGTATATAGTTTGAATGCAATAACCAATGTATTCTAGTTGTTCTCACAGATGTTTTAGGCGGTCTTTAAAAAATAATATTACGTAAACATTCTTTGGGCCGTATGGTCACTTCTTGATATTTAGGTTCAAAGAAAGATTTAGAAAGATTTGGCAAGTTGTAGAAAGATGGAAGTGGGCTCAAATTAAAGGTACGTACCTCTACCGTGATGGCGGGAAAGATACTGAAATTGCTTGAAATTTTCCAGAAAACGAGAGATAACGTAAAATATCTGCACTGGGATCTAAAAACGACAGTTTTGTTTACATAAAACATGTGATGCTGAAATTTGATTGAAAACCATGAGCTATATCTAAAAAGCCAGTTTGCTATGAGGGTATTTCGTCCTAGGCGTATCCTATCCTATACTCTTATATGAGTAATGTTATTGTGCTTGTATGCTTGTTTGCTTGCTTGCACAATTATTTCAAAAACGGCTCCGATAATTTCCTTCAAAGTCTGTAAATAAGTAATTTATGACTCAAAAACGTCTTTTATGAACATTACTTGGCCAGAGAAAATCTAATAACGCAATAAATCGAATTTTAAAGTTGTCAAATTTTAACATTGGCCTTATGGGTTGCCGTGATAGCAACGAAAATAAACAAGGAAAGTGTAAACAAATGAAGTAATCATAACAGCTGTTTGGTATCTACAACCATCAAGGGAAAATACAGCAAATGGGATGAAGAGTCCATGGAGCAATAAAAAAGGTTTATATTTCTCAGTTTTATGACATCGAAATATTTTACAGTAACTGGATGAACTGGTAAGTACGAAATAACACCGAGCAAGGCTCGGTCCATCAGGTACTATATATTAACTGAGGATCGTTTGAATGTATTTAATATGTAACATATAAATATATATGTTATATATTTATATAATTTTAATATATAAATATATAACTTGTTTATTATTCTTTTTTAATTGCCTAATGGATTAATTACTGGATATTTTGTAATTGGAAATTTGCTGAGTATGCAGGTTTGCTGCGACAGGGGTATTTTGTAAGTAGTAGCGGTTGCAACAATAGGTCCACTTTGAGTCCACAATTGGTTGACATTTTTCACACTGACGGTTGAATAATTCTTCAAATTTGCTTTTTTAGTGTTGTGGGGAATTGAAATTGGAAAAATAAAGTTACTCGCATTTACATCCACATTGTGGTTGCGGTTTGAACATATTGTCGTAATTTTTAGCATATATTTGAAATGAAATTCAAGGGGTTGATACAATGTTATTAGTTGAATGAAAAATTCAGCACAATCTTGTTGTTCGATTGCGTTAAAAGGAGGTCCGAACTTATTTCTGATATTTATTGGACTTAAAATTTGGTCGTTTTTTGGTGGGATATGGCTAATTTAATCATAGGGGAATCAATGGCATAGTTTGTTGTGGAGGTTGTGATAAGTTGGCATTTTAAAATACACTGTATTTTTGCATTTGCATAGTACGATACAATATCAGAATTTTAAAAACCAAATAAATATTATTTACCAGATTCTGGATCGCATATGATATAAAGAAGGCCGCACCAGTGTGGCCTTGATAAGGCACTGTAGTATATAGCCAGTGTAATTGAAATTAATTAACTTGAAACAGCTGTTTATGTGTTTAACCTATAAGTACAATATTCAATGAAACTCTAGATGCAAACGGTACTTAACCCTTGGCAGTTTGGGTATTCTTAAGACCAGGATTAGTAGTTACAATGGACATGCATTGCTGATATTCAGCTTAATATGCATGCACCCGAAAGGTTGCGGTATTATCACAAAACAAATTGCTATTATTTATTGGCGAGATTTAACCCTGGGTCGGGGATCGATGTTCCTCGCTCTACCACCAGTGGACATACTCTGTGACAAAATCGTGAACCCTCGAACTTTGGATAATTCTTGAATTAGAATTTTTTTATGATAGACCTTATCAAACATTCGGCGCTATGACTATAATCTTTGACTTTTTCCAGTTTGTGAATAAACTCATCTTTAAATATAAAATGTTTAAGAGTTGAATTACCGTTTTCTACCTTTGTAAGATTAGGCCTACTTGCGTCTGCAACCAAACTTCGTATTTATACGTGATAGAAGTCATTAATTATAGTTAATGTATGAATCTGTACTTTTATACCTGACAAATTTTCGGCAAACAGCTGATATTGATTCTGTTCAAACAAGGAGATTAGAGTATTTACTGGAGGTACTGTGACGATGACTTTGTTGATGAAAACCGGCCCTTTCATTTTGGCAGACTTTAGTAATTTAGTAATGAAATACCATTCTTTGAACATTAATTTAAAATGATTCGAATCTTGAACATGAGTTTAGGTTGGGTAAAACGTAAATAGACTATGTAAGACACACATTCATTATAATTCATATAGGTATTTGTAAAACTATATAAATAGGTTTCATTGGTACAGAACCCTGAAATAATAGTCTAAAAAATAAACCTATCACAATATAAAGAAATAATAAATTAAACAAATCAAGCGTATCTCATGTCCTACCGTCCTCTCCAATACGCTTAAAACTTACCAGCTGATCAAAGTTTTACTGACGAAATAGTTTCTTCGAGGACTATGCTTGTTTACATTTGAAATGTCAACGATGATTTGAAATGAAAATTTAAAAAGTTACTAGTTTTGATATCTAGTGCTTTCAAACTTTGTTCAGACTATCAAAAGGCACTACTACGAGAAAAAATAGGAGTGAGTGTGAAGTTTCATTCAATTCTGATGAGAAATAAAGTCGCTAGGCTTTCTGAACAAATCGAGGTGGAGGATTCGTTCAAAAGTGCAAACCCGGTAACTTTTTTGGTGACTTTTAACGTTTATTATTAACTTAATAGAAGTATTTAAAACAAACTGTCGTGTTTTTTAAAGGTTTTTTGGCCAGTTTATTATATTGAAGCGAAGTTATATTAAATCAAGGCTCTAATTTTCTTTTTTGAAAAGTGAAAAATCGGCTCCTAATCTGCGCTGTTAATATAGTCACTCACGTCGTTCATTCGTCGTCTGCTGGTGGACTTGGCGACGAGACACGACCGTGCCTCTAGATTTGTCTACTTGCACATGTGTCCCCAACTAACTAACAGACTCCATGTGTTGCACAACGCTTCATTAGCACTTGACAACCATTCGTTCTGTGCATGTGTTCCACAGCGCCATTGCCACCAATTCGACATGTGTTTCATAATGTGCGGCCAGCCGTCCTGCAATTGGACAAATATTGGGAGATCGCTCTTGTTTCTTTGTTTACGTGTGTTCGACAATTGTTTGCCCCCCCCCCCCCCCGTGTCATTTCACTCCACTCCCCCACGTGTCATAAAACTTCGCGTTACGTAATGAAGGAACACTCTTGACCGCAGCTGCGAGGACCGTCCATTGTGCATTCGAGATGAAGATATAGCCTTGTTTGAGATAATTTCAAGTTATCTAACTATCACTGTATAAGTTTGCGTAAAAAGCTATTTTCTATTAAAATATCCCTGTTTTGCGATGGAGGAGGAGACTTTTTATTAAAGTTTTGATTTTACTTTCAGTTTCTTTTTCACTTTTAACTTAAGTTGCAGTACCTTAAACAACATGTTTGCTTTAGCTGTTTAAGTTACTGTAATTATGTTTATCAAATATTTAAAAAAAACCTTTGTCCTGCAATTAGATAAAATAATACAGTGAAATGCGTGAAAAAATGTAATTTACCTGCGTAAAGAACAAATTATTATTTTCTATAATAACTGAATAACCAAACAATTCAGTCTTGAACCCTTATACACCAATAATTGCATTTTTGCCCTTTTTCAGTTCTCTCTTTGCTTTCCAGCCAACAGGTTAGGTCGTTTTTATGTGTCTTGTATGAGTTAGATATTTCTTTTTTCTATGGTTTGTAAGTTTCTGTAATGAAATAACTATATCTATAATCAATTTCTAAGTAAATGTAAAAAGAAAGGAAACCTGAACTCATTGATCAGTTATACATTGCTTATTTATCAACAATATTTTATCCTTAGAAAAGTTTGATTGGAACGTAATCCACTCTCAAATTGTTGAACTTGTCTTTTCAAAATGAAGTATTTTTAATTTTTTATAAGTGAATGTTATTTTACGCCAGCACGAGTATAAATAATTCTTCAATTAAAATGCTGGTAATCATTTTTGGTGTTCTTCGTTGAATAATATTATTTAATTTATCTTGAAGTTCCTCTAAAGAAGTAATTGACATATACTCTAAAAGCCTAAGATCTTCGATTCATCTTTAAGTTCTTCAAACATTGATTTGAAGAATCCCGCATCTTCTCTTGCGGTATTCCTTTCATGAGTCCAGTATTCACGATAATACGTTATGAGTCTAGAATTTACGCTTTATTCTACGGTGCTTGGTCCATCTGAAAGTAAGTCCGTCTGTACATGCCACAACACGTTTCGGATTTATGACGCACCTTTACTCCACTAAGAACACCGAGGAAGTGATAATTGATGATTTGGGGGGATTTTTGGGGTTAAATAGTCCGATCGAATAAAATATTATGTGTGCAAAAAATTTGTGTTCGATCGATTTTCTCTGTCCGAACAAATTCAATGTGCTTGCAGCGGGTCTTGCAAAAGTAACTCCGTTTTTTAAAGGTCGATCTGATAGAGTGAGTGGACGATCAATCCGATGCCCAGACGGATTTTAAGAACGTTGATGCAAGAGAAAAATATCGTAGAAGATGCAGGATTTCACTTAGAACGTAATACATACTAACACTAATAGCCTCTTAAAACGGAGTCATGCTACTCATGTGAATTTTTTAAATTCCGTTTTAAATAATAATTGTTAAGGGTCCCTTAAACTAAATTTAATGGGGTTTGCGAATACTTGACAAAGCAATACCGCAAACCGGCGCATTTCGATGCGGTATTAAGCAAGACATTATTACTTTGAGACAAAGGGAAAGCGTTGAATCTTTCAACATCTTAACGTGTGCGACTAATCGTATCTTACAAATTTGTGTAAGTAACTAAATAGTTCAACGGTTTGAAGGCTTAACTCTCAGATGTTGTAATAACAAGAATACATCGCTTTGATTCAACTGCATCTTGAAATTGAAATTTCCACAGCTAATCCTCTGATGATAATCAAGTATCAAAGAAATTAAACTTTCTTTAAAATAATTGTTAACGCTCTAGTGGCTGGAGTTTTTATGGTTACAATTTTGCAGCCTCGCACATCTATTCGGCTGATGATTTGGCATAACAGTGTTAAATAGCTACATCACTGCTTATTAAATCTTCGAGAAAAGCGATGTTTTTATAGTCTACGATACTCTTATATCGAAGTCGGCTTCTTTCTCTAATATAGGGTATCTTTAAGCGGAGGAGAAGACCAATTAGAACGGATGGATTCAGTTTGAAATGTGATGGTGGCTGTTTGGCGGATGAGTTGCATTTTTTATTAATATTTACAGTTATTATACGGTGAAAGGTTCTTAGTTTCTATTTGCTGAAAGGGAAATTCATTATTAATTTTTGATTGCGAGTTTCAAATGTTTGTACAGACGGGAATAGAAATTACTGGGATACAATCCAACCTTTCTTCTAAATGAGAGAAAGATAAGGAAGTAGAATTTATGTTTATATGACCACAAATAACAGCTTATCACGCATATTTAGTTTCAAATCCGTCATTCTTACAACGAACATGTTTCCCTTATTCCACAAAATAAAAAGTTAAACTATTATTTTATGTTCACGGAAATCTGAGAACTCCATGTAATGTCGAGTACTGTATACTTGTTTTTCACCACGGTAATGCAATAAATTGATGAACGAATTGGAATTGATTGCGCAGGGATATGACAGTTACCCTATTGGGATAACAAATGTGATATGGAAAACGTTTCAAATTAAAATCCATACTGTATTCTCAAAAAAGCTGTTACTTTATTTTAACAAAACTGAAATGTGATTCAAAGTGCTTTAAACATTTTTATCAAAATGAAAAGTTCTCACAGCATCTTAAGAAGAAACGTCTCATCAATGCTATCAGCGAAATTCATTTCCGTTCTATAGGAAAAATTTGCCTTTAATATTCGAGTATACAAAAATGTTGACGATTGTTATCTATTATCTATATTAAAGTGGATCGCTTTTTTTGCCGAAGACTCACCAATCCCTCGCAGTCCGGCGTGGCAAGAGCTGCTGCTGATGAACGAACTGTAACATTCAAAGAGACACGCGGTGTGGAGGCAATTACATTACGATGACACGCTAAGAGTGGGGCTTTGAAGTTGCAGGTTCATTATAACATCGTGTTTATTAGAGAAGGTCGTGTGTTTAGGCGCCACGGTTATTATATTTGACCCTTTATTGATGTAGCATTTTCCTTATAAATAGAAAGACAAGTTCTTTAAGTCTTATGATAAAGGACATGAAGTCATATACTTTATTTACAGCGAACATTTATTTTATTTCCGAACCCTTATACTTCGTGTTTAAAATTGAATTATATTTTAAATTATTAAGTCTGTAGGAATATTATGTTATTTACTCGTATTCAGTTACATTACAAACGCCAAACTTTGCGTTTTAAATAAATTAAGTCGATTTGCATTTTTCTGATACTTAGTATACCGTGACTGTGCAGGAGGAGGGAGTTGTATGACAAAGTAAGCATTCACCGCCGCACAACAACTCATCGCATTTTCATCGAGGTCTAGATATGTTTGGTTGTCCTTTGCATACGTTGTTCAAAATCCATCTTAATTTCTAAATATCGAAGAGAGATTCTCCAGAATGAAGGTGATTTACAAAGCGTCCCAAGACAAGCTATTTAGAGTATGATTAGGAAACCCCTGCTGAGCCGAAAGGCAAGTCTTTCACATGGGAATTTGCCACAGCTTGTCGGAAGGATAAGAGTGGCAGTAGTGGAGAGTGTGGGACAGGACAGAGAGAGAAGATTTAACTCCGCAGACTCCTGTGATACCCTTATCAGTTCCCAGGTAGTCTGTTCGGTATCCGGTTTTCTAGAGATGAAAACGCCCCGTTTCATGTACTCAATGCGCAATCTAAGGCCGAGAGTAAGATAATGAACGATGCCAATGAATGATGACTTGTGAAAGGGCCTTAAAAATGAATGTGCTTATATTAAGTGATCATGGAACGAAAAATCGCCTTTAAAACGAAAAAATCAAACTTCTTTGAAACACGCCATAGCAACATATCACCCACAAACCAGAAACCAGAAATCATCGTAGGGCAGTCCCTGCGGTGTGGTCGCAGATATTCCTGTCATTACAGCATGGTAATGAGGGGTCCACGGTATCTGCCATCGCCCGCCGCGTGCACTTTCGCTCATGAAAGCCGCGGGCCGCGGGCCCCACTGCGGAATACTTGTAATGGATTGTCGAGTCCACAGACGAGGCGAATGATTATAGTTCATTTGGTGAGACTGTTTTTGAAAACACATTAAATAAAAGTTATTTCCTTGAAAATAGCCTAATTATGGAGTATGAGCTGAACTTTTTCTTTATTTTCAAAAATCTACTAGCACACTGTATAGATCTAGCTTACGGTAGTATAGATCTAGTAAATCTATAGATACTATAGTATTCCTTTGTGGGTTTTCCTTTACATCTCATTTACGTTCAAAAACGTCTTTTTGCCCATTTAATCTCATAGGGTAGGGCCCTTCCCCTGTAATGTACTGATCGACTAATAGTCTTTTTGTGGTTACTGTTATTGTTGTATCTCAAACTTATAGCTTCATCTTGCTCTAGAAGCTGTCTTTCATAGTGGTTGTTTGAAAAGAAATTCGAAATCTAGATCTAGATCTTAGTGAGTCGGTGGTGCAGTTGGCAGCGCACTCGGCCTCAGAACTGAGGCGGCGACGTCGCTGGTCCGCTTACCTCTAGCAGTACTGTTCGCCCTAATACTGTACCGGCTCACTCCTTGCTTTGCGCGATAACTTCCACGCACAGGCCTGAGGATCATGCAGCGACCACATAGTACAAATTGTACTATGTCGACGCTGGGTCCATATCAGGGGGCAAATGCAAGGCAAAAAGAGGCCGCCACTCTCTTAGAAAAACAGAAAACAGAAACAGAACGGATGATTACTCGAATTGCTTGATTCACGTCATCCTTCGCACTAGTCCGCTGGCAAAATCATGAATTATTTAACCAAACCATTGTAACCACCGCCCGGTCCGCCGCGCCGCCGCCGCCATCGACAGTCCGGTCGGCCGCTGCAGGCTGCAAGGTCGCGGGGAAAGTGCAATGAAAGTTCGCCGCCAGGTATGGTCACAGATAACTCCACCGACATACTTCGGCTTATTGCTTTTGTTTCATATTTGCCGCCTGTTGTTTGTTATGTTCAATGTTTCTGGATTACAAGGAACAGACAAGGAGTTTAAGGCAGAGATATGTGATGTGTTTTACCGTAATAAAATTAAACTGTTGAAACGGATGTTGTACACCTTGTGGAAGCCATTCAGAAATCACAAATCAAATAAAAACACTGAACTTATATAAGGCTTATTGAAACAGAGATCGGTTCTGTGCAAAAAAACTTGTTTAGTCTGGCAGGGGCTTGGATTGAGCTGCCAATAGGTGATAGGCTATTGTACAGCATTACAAATTCATTAGAAATAATTGCTTTGTCTTTGTCAGAGAAAAATGCTAAACGGATGTCGCTCAAAGTTCTGATAGACGCCTTCATTTAACACTGTCGAACGCAGAAATTAATTACGAATGATGTTTAGTATTGGTGAATTAAAACTTTTTAGCTTTACCTAGTTTTACTCTTCCTTCACCTATTTTAATGCCGCAGCAGTTAACCAAATTAGATAACTGCCTCTAAATAAAGCCTTTTCTTTTAAGAAGATGAAAGGCAGCCATGAAAACGCCTAGAATGGGACGTACTCTTCAGTACGTCAGTACATGACACGCTCGCGCCGCGCGCCGCCTGCATGTGTTACTCGGCTATATATAGCGCAGCCCCGCTGGGGCCTGGCTGATGATCACAAGTGGGGGCCGCATCGCGGACTGACGGCGCGGTCGAATCTGATTGACTGGCAAACTAGAACTTCGATAAGTCTGGAAACTCGATTAACAATAACATACCTAAATTTGGTCCGCGAAGATACATTTTTATTAAATTTTTTTGCTTCAAAATGATGTCAAATTAATACTCTTCCGAAATGCATGAATTTGTATATATGCTGAAATGCGGGATGTTTTATAAAAGAAAAATTTATTATATTTAGCAAACTGGCGCATCAATTCTTTTGGTAAAAAAAGTACATAATGAATAAAAGCAAAATTAAAGGTAATTTCAAATAATTTGTTTTACGATTTTATCGTTATTTCCTTTGTAACCTAATTGTTAAATTGTTCTATAAGAATATTCCACATTACGTAATTGTTATAAGTGGGAAAGGCGATATCAAGACGACTCTTCCGTCATTCGGTGTTATGGATACAGATACAGTATCTTGTACCTTGTTAATAGCTTTGAAGCAATTCGCCGCATTTATCTCTTTAATCTGTTGTGCAATCGATTGTGACATCTTTATTTCAGGTTTACTTTTAGAAAAAGTATTCAATTTCTAATCACACTACTCACAATTCAGAATGTGCAGTTCTTTTATTCATTAGATTCCGTTGTAATACTTTTTTAGACTCACATAATTACTATCGTAGCTGTAGATCAATATTAATCATAATTAAAATTAATTAATGTTGATATTAAATGAACTAACAGATTATTGAAAGTTTCAATAATCTGTTAGCTCATCTAATCTCTGTGCTGTTTCAGAAACGACCAATGATGAAATCGTATTTTTCATATTTAAATCACTCTTACGATTTCCGTTCATTTATATTGTTATTGGTTTTATTTATTTTACGGAAACGTATACTTTACAGTTAGATAACCGACCTGCATATATATTTTTTTATTTAGTGGCTGAATCTGTTTTAAACACCATAGAAGATACCATAAAATTCGTCATCAAGTTTACGTTAAGGTATCATTTAAGGCGCAAAAGCTAAAATCATTATTTCAGAAGACACAACCAATGGCCTCTGATATCCTTCGGTACAGAAGCCCCATAATCATAGACTTAAGCGGTCATTAACCCGCCCTTGTAAACAGTCGCCAGACACTGGTGGGGGTGGAGGGGTAGCCAGCTGCCCGCCGTCTGATAACAGCTATCAATCAAGTTAACGTCCGTCCAGCCATCCGGCCGCCTCGCTCCGTCGCGTCGCGCATCGTCTGCCATTCATAGGCGCGCCTCCATGTACAGTGCCAACTTTGTTGTGAAGTGAATTTAAAGGGCTGTTGTTGATAGTTGAGACCGGAATAAGAGACTCTTCACTAAAAACTCATAATTATAGGACTTGCCCCAAATAAAAGACGGTGCATTAAAGACTAGGCCCAAAACCTTAAAAGGTTGAGCTTTTTGAAATTTTCGACATACATGAATTAGGTTTTGAGGTACGTTCTTATACATTGAAATAGAAATAATTATGATATTTCTATGAAACGTGTACCATTGACTATGAATGTCAATGGTGGCACAATACAGTAATTCAAAACGGAAATAAAAAGCTATGCGTATTATTTTTTCGACATATTACACATGTTAATTCACCTCTAGATAATACTTATAAAATGGAAAAATATTTTCTTGAAACCCATAATTTATGGTTCGACTAATTCTGGTAGAACGTTGCAACTATTCCAACGATATCGTTCAAAGCACAATCTAACTCAATAATCCGTAGTAAAAATCAACACGTTCCATCCTGATGGATTCCGGAACGAACTGTACCCATCATCGGTGGCTCCCACGATGGGAGCCGGGCGGGCATTGTGCATTGTGCCTTCGCAGCGCTGAAGACCGCTCTCATATTTATTGCCAGTAATGGCTCCTTCATAGCTCTAATGTCAGTAATTGGGGCCATTTCATTCTATTATCGTCCGTTTGATGGGATTTCGCCCACCCCTCCGACTCGGTAGATGCACTCTTTATCAAATTTAATAGTATCAGCCAGCAAGGAGTTAGCTACCGAACGGTTTTTAATAAGAAGATAATTTTAAATATAAAATACTTTCATTAGACCCATTTATTTCGTTAATTCTTTTAATATACGATAGCAACGTCATTGCAACCATTGATAAAGAAGGTAATTTCTGAACAGTGAAGAAAAAATCGATTATCCTTTCTTCAGTGAGTATTTTTTTACTTCCATTTATTTTCTACTCGTTATATTTACCACTATACTTTGTGTGTAATATAGACGTACAAGAAGCTAAAAATATTAATTTTGTGAATTACTTGAGACCTATAAAATGTAGCTTTAATATATAACTTCGCCCAAATGCTGTAAGTGGGCTCCAAAACTTGATTGGTGTTTAGCCCTAACAGGTAGCAATGAAAATTATGTTCTGAAAACATGTTGACGTCAATAATTAACAATGTTATGATAATTTGACTTCGAAATATAAGAGGCCTATCTCAAGAGCTAGAAAAGGCAAAAGAAAAAATTCCTCCATTGCGAACAATGACCGGGCGAATTTCTCAACATCGACACGTCTGTGGAAGGCGTAGTTCGTCTCACTTACGTCACTCCTATTTCTGAGTTCTACGACGCGTTTGCCAGCCAGTAGCCAAAATCTTATTTGTTACAATACCGCTTTCTTTTTATTTCTTTTATAAAAGTTAGGTTTTCTCTGATTAAATTTTTTGTTATAACTCTATTATGATTGAAGGAATCTCTTATCTTATATGTAATGTTCTTAGTCAGATTAGTTTCTCATTTAAATTTTAGATTGGCGGATTTTCTATAACCTTATTTAGACTACTGTAAGACGTTAGTGTAAAGAACGTATTGGTGGCCCCATCATACAACTTAGCTATGTATAGGCGGGGACAAAGCTGTTAAATTTGTTTTATATTTTTGAACCAAACTTGAGATTTGCATTATTAGCTTCTGTTTTCAATTTTCCAGTCTCATAAAAAAGAAAAAGAAAGCAAAGGTTTGTAATAAATCGCTCAATTAATAATTAAATAAATACTTTCCATCAACTTCCGCCTTCTCAGTGTTATACCCTGTAATACGCCGTCATAATTATTTTTCCTTCATTTTATCATATTCAGTACTACCAATTAAAAAATAACAAATGTAGGCCAAACGCCCAAAAAACCACTCGCCACTGTACTCTCATTACTGTAACTCATAACGGCGTGTAGTGGTGCAGTGGTGAGGACCCGGCGAATCTAATGTGACTAACTGTTCCCCAGCCTCTCAGCCCCTGCGGCTCGAGAACTAGAGGAAGCGGAGATACGACATCGTCGCAGGCATCCTTCATCGCTCTGTTAGCGGCTTGGAGCAGGATGTTGTCTATTAGCTGTCAAGGAGATGCCGCACAGGCTGCGATACTGTTATGTACCACCAAAATGTCGCCCTGAACATAACTATGACGGAAGAACAACATTTTTACGTAGCTAGTTCGGTTGTATTTATGTGTGTAATCTGTATGTTTGCGAAAAGAATATCGTTCAAATCATCACGGTTTTCTCTGTAAAATACAGCTTAATTTTTCAAGAATAAAGAATATACTTCTCAATAAACACAATGGTCTCACATACAATAATGGTCAGAAAGAAAATTCCGTAACGCTTGTCGAATTACTCGAGTTTTATGGTGGGAAAAAGTCATCCCATAACATTGTTTAAAATCTTAGAAATTATGCATTTATTTATCTCCAAAAGTCCGCCATCCGAGCTAAATAACAAAAATGGAAACGGTACCCCTTATCATCCTAGAAAGGGAGTGAAAATACACCATTTCGGTAGATACGAGGTAGTGAAAGCAATTCGTTCGTCAGTCCAGCATCTTTAACCTCTGAAATTGAGAAGAGATAAATTGCTGATGGGTCAGCAACAACAGGGACGACGTTGAAAGGACAGGTCACGTAGCGAACGCCGCGGTCCCTGGACGATGAATGACTACAATCATGGGAGAATTACAATGCTGCAATGCTCGGGTTGACGGCGAAACCTTGATCAAAGCTCGTGCCTTGTCATGTCGCGGGAAACCACTGATTGTAGTATACAATAATTAGTTTTCGGCCATTCGACGTTCAAAGAAGTTTCCCCTTTCCGTCTTTGTACATACATACGTCTCATCTCATAAACACAATTGAAATGAAATTGCAAACCGTTTAAAAATATCGGCTTGCAAGATTGAAGACAATCTACAATTTTTATGGCAATCAGTTTCATGTAAACCACGACCAGGTCTATTGACACATTTTGGCTGAACTAATACTTCCATTGTTTAGAGATTCATATTGTTTTGTCATATAAGAGAAAACAATGTATGCTGTTTTCAAGGACCGCGATTTCTATCAGGGGTAAAATTTATGTTGCGAAATACGATTATTATTTGGTAATTGTATACTGTAATGTGCAGTTCGCAAGGTGTGCAGGCGTACAGGGATGTCAATATGTAGACTTTTTTGCTTAATTTTATCCTTAGATCTGAATAAATCCACTCCGTTTTAAGAGGAACATGTAGGCGTTAATGTGCTCCTAGAGAACAAAGAACAATTATGCCCACTGTGGCTAAGTTGCACAATCTCCGCCAGACGTGTTTTTGATGAATAACTTTAGACCAAACTGCACACTTATTTACCCATCAAAGGGCTTCATTTACTTGTTCATTCGATGCTTAGATATCATAACCGATACATGAATACTATTTCAATGATGGATTTAAGTGTAGCAATTGGCAGAATCAATCCCTGAACAGTATGGGATGGGATGGGCGGGACCTTGAGTGCAACGTTGGTGGACAGGAGGTATTGTTGCAGATCCGCCCACTGATTCTGCCTACTCTTCTTGCACGGTTGCTCTGAACTGACAAAACCATTGATTTGGATCAAACAGGAAAAATCTAACTAGAACATTATCAATAAAACCTCGTTAAATTAGCAAGAAGATACTTTGTAGCTCTCTCGTCGACTGCGGTGCGTTTATTGGTAGTTTTGGGGAACAAACAAGCTAACATGCCGGATAAAAATCTAATCCTGCGCTGCCAAAGGACGAAAAGTCATTTAACTTGGCGTACGAAACTATCCAATTGATGTGGGAAGGTGATTTCAAGGAGTCGCGGATGATAACGATTTCAGTTTCCCTTTCTCCGGGCCACTGTGACTGACGGCTGACGGCGTTACATAAGGCAAGACAAAACGCGTTAGTGGGTTCTACGACGCGGAACCTCGGAGTCTGCAGGCTTGCAGTGGAGGCGAATCGGCGGCCGATCGATTCGATCCTGGAGCTTCCAATGGACGAATAAATTACTAGAAAAAGGCTAATGGTTGAGGATCTCACCATTGACCTATTTATCGGGTTATTGAGCCCGAGGCCCGCAAGGACCTGTCACCAGGGTTTCCAATCTGATCTGTTTTACGGTTGATAATAACCTTGGGTCTGAAATACCTTTGGGTCGGAATAAAGTTTATGATAAAGAATATCGTCGTCATAACTACTAAAATCCTGACAGATTTACTGCATGTTGATCAGGGAAAGCGATGGCTTATGCCATGTTTTAATGAAGGTTTACCAAACGTCGAGGTCAGATAAATATTTTTTTGAAGATTAATACCTCCTTTCTGTGTCACTTGCTTGCTTTTACTTAAATAACCTCCTACTATTTAGCCTCATAGCTCGTTATAAAATCAATGTGAAGGAAGGGTGACGTGAAACCTATGTTGAAACAACCGAGTATATCCTTTGCCAACAAAACCCCGCGTCCCGAGCCCCCATCGTATTTCTTCTGATCTAAGATCTAGGGATGCTTTAAATTTATATATTTTTGAGTTGCTAAAACTGTAAAGCCAGTGTCCTTACCTTTGGTTGTAAATTAATTGAACATTATTCTCGTTTTAACTTTGGAGTTGTTTTATCCCCTCAGCGTATGAATGACTCCCCTATGCAACTTGGGGACTGGGGCGGTATGGCGGTATTCCCGGCGGTGTCACTACCCAATAATGGCATTGGCACTTGGTCAGCTTCCCTAGCACGCCGGCCGTGTTATATCTGTGCTGTTCCACATCCAGCCATGTGACACACACCTGCCTCACGTCACTTCCTGTTGTGCACGCTGCTCCCCGCGTCGACAGAAGTCAAGTGAAGACTCATTGTTCGAGGAGGAGGTGTGGCGGCTTGACACGGTAATTGATTTTGATGAGTAGAGTTTGAGTGAAATCGATAAAAATTATCACACCGGGGAGTTCCACGGTACCGGTTTCAACTTTTTCGTTGCCCTCGCTGTTGATGTTTTCGCTATGGGGTAGTACAGTAACTATTTTTTGCTCGGCCCAGGTGTGGCCCCAAACACTGGGAAAGTAAACGAAAAAAGACTCTCCGTGCAGCTTCTTCATTTGAACGCTAATTGTACCTAATTGAATCGGTCATCCAACCCCCCCCCCTATATAATCCATACTTTTTGTCTCACTTTGTTAAAGCAAAGCACCTTAGTAATTCAAATTGTTTGGTATTGTGCTTTGTTCTTCAACTGTTAGTTATTTAGTCATCGCTATCTGTTATAGATGATGAACAATCCACCTAGTTGAATTCACGTTGAATTGTTGTTATTACTTGTCAAATAAACAGTCTTTAAATCTAGTTTTATGTTGTTTTTCACATATGCTTTTCATTTCACATAATCCCACGCCCAAGGCCAAGGACAGAGTTGTCATGTTTTCCCACAATTCGTCCATTGTAAGTGTTGCTTTGAACATTTCCTGTGGAGAATGTCTTGGTCAGTTTATCGCCTAGCGAGTTCAGGGTGGACATGGATGGTAAGTTGTAAACTTCAAACTAACTACTGGTGGGATCTATGCTATTACACTATATCTTTAGTTGATCGTTGACTTGATTTCTTGTTTACTGGTGTCAAATTCCTAATCCATCTCGTTCACTTGGTAAGGCAGAATGTGTTCGCTGCTGAAGTTTCGATGCTGACTCAGTGATTGGTTTTGCCGATTCTGCATCCTATATTCGTTTGTCGCGTCCGGTCTTGCTGAAAGAGCGTCCGGCATATCAACAAGTTTAGTTCTTTGACACCTCGCAACAGCTTGTCATCTTTTTGCACTTTAAAATACAAACACTCCCTTTAAGAAACGACTTATTTACCTGTCATATGATTCGCGGCACCACTGTTCCTTATTGAGTTACTCGTTTGAATGGTCCAAAAACAAAACTATAAAATTAATTAGGTTGAGAGTTTTGTATAGCTGGGTAACATTTTATTTTCTTATATATATAAAAAGTTTTGACTCCGACTTCCGACAAGTTTCTATGTCATTGCATGGCAAACCTCTTCAATGCTTTTAATTGTTTAGAAAAATATAAGAATCCACCTATAAGTTTTGTTCTTACTTAGTTCACAAGTTTAGTTCCCGATTTGGCATTCAAACATTGAAAACCCCCTATATATTTTCTTCCAATCGAAAATCTATTTACAATGTGTTAACTATGATAGACTTAATCATAATTTATAATATCCTAGGGCGATTTATTGAATCATAAAAATGATAACACTTACGTCATGAGATCTTCTTTTCAATTACCAAGTACTTTTTCACCAGTTGCCGCTGATCGTCTTCTAATGGGAACTGGGAAGGCCAGGCCGCGCAAAAATCTCCAGGACATGATCAAGCTCCCTGATTTTGTCATGATATATATAAAAACAGGAAAATATAGTGAACAGTTTTTACGAGTAAACAAATTCAAACTCCTCTAGTAGTTTCCATATAAACTTATCAAATGCAGTAGTACGGTAACTGTTGTTTTAGTATATTAATATGTCCTCTAATCATGCAGTTGTTACTTTGTTACTTAAAGAAAATACCGTTTTCGTTCCATAGTATTCATCTTGTATTCAGTAGCATTTAAACACCAATGACAGCTTAGTCCTGTTACGTACGAACCAAACAATCGAATTTTTTGGACCAAAATTTGCTTTGTATGATACTTTCTATAAATAGGAATGTCAGCTCGTGATTTTTACTTATTTCTAGATAAATACGCACTTAGGCCTACTACGCAATTAAGCAGCTAGATGACCTGATGACGCAATTTTCTCATGGTTTAATAAATAACCTGTGGTAAAATAATAGAAAACTTTAAATAGGTTTTAATTGTATTGTCAATAGCAAGAATAAACATGGGGCTGTGTATGACATAGCCATTCTTTTGTTATTGGTAACTTAGACGTTGCAAGTCCGGTTTTTGCGTGTAGGTTCAAAAATCTATATCATATCATAATAATATGCTGATTTAGCATTCCTTTTTTTGCACTTTTTCGTTAAATGTTGCTCTGTAACCTATTTCGCAAATATCTTATGGCCCAGACTCTCTAATGAAGCCAGACTTGCAGTCGTAATCGTGTTCACGGGATGATTCTCGGCAGGTAACGTTCCGGAAGTGGAAGGGCGAGGTGGATGTCACGTGGTCACCGACCAACCAGCCGGAAAATCAGCTGTTTGTATCAGGAACCGGTCGTTCATCATTTGCGCGGTATGGTATGTAAGCCTGCTGTGAAATATTCTGAAGGGTCGCCTAATCCCCTTACATCATTTGCGCGGCGTCCCGTCCAGGTAGCCTCAGCCTGCCAACAACAATTCGCCAACAGCCGCCCTCCCGCACGTACCACATGAGGCGGGTCATAGCAAAACTGGCTAAGTGACATTTTTTTCGAAATTGAGATTTTGATGTTTTCTTACTCTATGAGAGTCGATACATCAGACTGTGTGCTCATTTTATGTCAAAACTTATTATTTTCTACTTTAAAACTTTGTTAAAGTTTAGCGGTTGTAGCAAAACTCGCCTTTTTCATCGCGACTGTTGGTTACAAAACTGGTCATTTTGCAGCCGACCAATGGTGTCGCAGCTTATGATCACGTGATTTTCAGTTTGTTTACATCTCGACTTACTGAAGCTCCTAAAGGTTGCAGCTACTATCAGTGTATTTTAAAGTTTATTATTGAAATGTTTATGGATACAATATTAAACCTTCGCCACGTGGAAAAGGGCCGAAAGAAGAAATCTAATCCCGGCCCTGAATTAGATTGTTACTCGTTTGATTAACAACGTTTTATTACTCTATGGGAATCGATAAAACAGGGGGCTGTTTCCAAACGATGTTGGTAAATTAATAATGTTGACTTTGTATTTTGTAATCCTAAGGAGCCGTTTCTAAAGTGTAAAGATACAACTGCGAGATGGATTGTAACTATCCATTTACTATTGGTAGTTAGTAATTTGAATGCCACTTCCCCACCCCTCACCGCGCAGATGATGCATATACCTGAGAGCCCCCTGAAACTCACCGCGCAACCCTTCTACCTGGCACCCCGTATACCGCGCAAATGATGCACGCCCCAGGAACCGATACGCCAGGCCGTTGCACATAGTGCGTGTCGCCTTGCATCATCGGTGCAACGGTGATCAGCCATTGTATAACTTAGGGTCAGGGGGTTTTGGGGTTTGGAGAAAAAGAAATTATGGAACCAAAACCAAAGATTACGATCCCTACGAGTTTTCTTCTTCTTCTTGTATGTATTAAGTTTACTCTTCTAGCAAATGATCGAATTCTGTGTTCGAGAAAATTGTTACTAGGATTTTCTTAGTTGTACCACCGCCGCACTTTATGTATTCGCCGTTATTTCACCTTTTATGTATATTTTTTCAGCGAAGTATGTTTATAGTATAGTATAGCCAATAAGTTTCGTGTAACCACAAACCACTCTAGGAAAAGGAGGTGATGCATAAAATTGTAACATGTATTATGAATTAGAATTTATACGGCGTTCTTCAGAGGTGCCGTGCAATATATTGTTCACTAAACTATACATTTCAGTTGGAAGCTAGCAGAACTTTTAAAATCAATTTTACCCCAAAATAACGAGGAAATTTGATCGCCGTCTTCACGCGCGAGGCGGCGAGGCTCGTGGCCATGCGGGCATGCTGCGAGGATGCGCCCCGAGGCTCATGCTGTTCGCCGGGTCAGTAATGACCGCGCGTCTGGCCATTGGGCATTCGCGAGCCTCGTGCGCCTCTTATCAGATAGCCGCCATGTTGGCCGCTTCTTCATCGCACAATGCCCAGTCAGTGTTGGTTCCCGGCCAGTGAGTGTAACGATAGTTCGCGTCTGGAAGTCTGGATGTAAATTGGTTGAGGTCTGGTAGGTCAGGAGGTTAGACCCACCTGTGGGTTCGCCATAAATTACTAAACGGTTGTTTTTGGTCACAAATATGTGCTTGTAAAATACGTTTACCTTGAAATTAGTAGTCTTATTCATGTTAACAGTTATCGCCAGAGATTTTATCCATAAAACCAGAATATAAATATGATTTTGGTGCTTTCAAATGGCCACCTTATAGAACCTTTAGCCGACTTACCTTATCTAAGGACTTATCTTCCTTATTTTTGAACATATCTCGATAAAATTTGATTTGTGGACCGTTATATAGATTAATTTTAACATGTTAATAATGCAGTCTCTAAATATATTTAACAATGTTTATATGGAATTTAATAGTGTTTATTATTTTTTTTTGTTCAAGTCAGTCGCTCCCTCTGAGGTATACGCCAAGTTTAAATAAACATTAATATCGAGTAGTTTTCCATCTATCACTTTTAACTGTGCCACGCTGGATTATGTTATCTTAAAATATGTAGGTTGTATTCTAATCAGTTCAGTTCATTACACTTGGTTGACTTTGGCTTGGTACGGATTTGTGTTGGTTTTACTCAGTTACACAGTTTAGCGTTAACTTGCAGAGTCGCGGCGTTATCGTTAGCTTATCATCTCTACTTGAAGATAACACAAACTAATATTTAACGCAAACAGTTTAACCTTGAGTCAAGAGTTGTTTAAAAATTTGATTTAAAGTAAATGATGCATTGTAGATAAAACACAGAAATCTTTTGATTTTTTTATACAACGCAAATACAAGCAAATGTAGTCCCTAAAGCAAGCGTTTTACTTGGAACAGTTAATGTATTTTTTCATGGCACAGTATATTAGAGTTGTCTGGTATCAGCAAACAATTGGTGGTACACATAAAGCATATTTCATAAATGCAATTGGCAGGTTTTAACTTTGAATATTGAACTTTTGTCTTCTTGCTAAAAAAAACCATAGGAGCTACCTGTTTAGCTACATGACACAAAACCATGAATACCCCCGTTGCAGCAGACCTGCATAATCAGCGAATTTTTGAAGCTTAGAATCATATTCCAATACAACGTAAGTGATATTTGACCTTCTTTTATTTCTTTAATAATAATAATAATAATAATAATAATAATAATAATAATAATAATAATAATAATAATAATACGGGGAATTAGTGTATTGGATCTGCTGCTACAGTTATGCAAGAATCTGGTGGTTTTAAATCAATATCAAGTGAATTTGAACTAAAATAAGCCATATATAAGTTTTATTGAGACATTTTGAGAAACAAGCGAAATAGAAATTTCCCATAAGGATAACAGAGGGACAACGTCCTGTGTTTGTCTCTAGTGATGTAAATACAGTAGTTTACCGCTTTTAATGTCTTAGTAATCAATTAACATAAAACAGTGATTCAAATTAATAATGTTTTGGTTTTTTTGAGCCGAATTCAATGGTGCGAACTAAAACTTGATTTTATCTTTCAATATAAAAACCCAAAAAAGTCCATTTTTGAGGAGTTTTATCCTCCTTTACCCCTCCTTCCGGTGGTCCAATTAGGCCCGTTTGCCAACTTGTCTCAGTAATTATTCCTTTACATGTCGGTATAAAATTTCATTAAAATCGTACCATATTTACGGCCGTTATCGTGTTAACAGACATAAATATATATATGAGATTTATATATATATTAAAAATTCGCTAAAATCTAAAAATTACTTTTTTACCAATTAAAAAGTGTAATATATTTTTTGCTGTTGAAGATAAATATAACGTAATTGGACTTATGACAAGATTATAAAATCAAAATTGTATATAAATTAGAGTATTAATTCACTGGCCCCCCAAAATTAGCTGAAAATCCAATTCCGCAACGACCACTTGAGCTCCCAATCAACCTCCGTCTTTAATTAGGAGTGGGTGTACCGGCCTTTGTGACTGGACGTGCACCACTTGCGACAATTAACTGACGAGTGACGAGTGACGCCATGTGAGTGAGGATCATGAGTGTGAGTGAAGATGAGGTGGGGCCGGAGTTGGAATTTGATATGTGGGAAGGACAGTTCGAGTTTGTCGGCTCCCAATACAGGGACACTAACGGTAATGAGGAAGTGCACGGTGTCGGCAGCGGTTACGACGAGACGGTAGACCTCTTCAGGCCAGCGGTCACGAAACCAAGGAAGAACGGGTACAAGAAACATCATGTACAAGTGTGGTACGAAGATTTGGCTAGTCATGTAAGTCAATATGACTGGATTTTATGGATGAGTTATTTGTTTGTTGATGATATGTTATGGTTTCATCAAGGGCCGAATCATGGTTGAACACATATGTTTATACAAACAAGCCATTTTTCAATAAGGAAAGGTACAACAAATGGCATACTCCAAGATACAATATTAGGTCCACTTTTGATCATAATTTACATTCAAGACTTCCCAAAAATTATTTTTTTTAGGTTTTGGGGTTTCTTGTAGCTGTAAAAAATAGATATTATTTCATTTACTGATGATACTACAGCAATTATTTTATTTTGTTTGTTTCTATGCCAATGACATTTTTAACGTTTTGATCAGGAACGGTCCAAACCTTGGTCTTGTCACTATTTAACGGCGACCTTTTTATTAGATAGCATCATCAGTTCTTAGCCCAATTACAAAAAAATAGTGATAGGTACATTGAAGAATTGGCAATTCCAATCCTTCAACTTAAATAAATAGCCAATTAAAGATGTGATGCATAAAATTAAAAATTGGTCACAGTTTCAGACAAATGGTTTGAAACTTAATATCGACAAAAAGAAAACAACTTTGCTAATTGCATTAAATAACACAACATTGTAGGTGTTCATTTTTATGAAAGTATAATTTGGAACGTCCGTTTAGGAAAAAATAAGCTATCTATTTCGATAATATTTTTTTCATTTAAGGAACTTTGCTCTTGCTTACATAAAATCTATCTTGAGTCGTAACTTGGTTGTATGGGGGCAGACATTGGGCATAAAAGCTGTTTTAAAAAAAGAGTAATACTCATAAATAATTACAACCCATAAAGTTCACGTAAAAATCATTTTAAACATTCGAAAACATTAAAACTCACAGGATTTTATATTGATGAATTATTTAATTACATTCAATATATAATTAATATATCCTCAACATAGCCTGAGTCACTTCTCAACCTGAATCTCTTAAATTAAGTCACAATCATAGTACTCGAAAATAAACCATTTTAGACTTCCCAAGCACTGCTAACTCTATTATATAACAAAGTCCTTTACATGCCAGCCTAAAAATGAACAACCTGAACTTCAAAAATCTATGACTAACCAATTCAGAGATACCCTAAAAGATAGTCTCACTGACAAAGATTTTTACAACATGCATGAGTATTATGATCACCCTCTAGTTTAGTTATTTCGATTTATGCTGGTTTCTATAGCTCGGTTTAAACTTAGTTGAAACTAAATTCATTGTAAAACATTTGGTCAATGTTTGCTTTAAACCAAACTTAGGTTTATAATAGGTTGTGGAAAAGGATCCTTAATGCATAAGATATACTTTGATTTTAATGCATAAGATATACTTTGATGCATAAGATATACTTTGGTTATATTGAATTTTATTTAGTTTTATAATACTCGTGATGGTGCAGCTGTTCTGTATGTTTTCACATGTTAAATAATATTTGTTAGGTCCAAATAAATCATGTATTTATCTGAAATATGACAGCCTTTAGCAACACAAACTCTTTTCCGTCCAACTAAGGAAATAATAAAAAGTAATATACTTTGTTGAGAGCACAGAAAATTCACTAATCTAAGTCACTTTTTCAAAAGGTAAAATACTTTTTGGAAGGTTTCAAAGATCCTGTTTTTTTAATTATTATTATACATAGGATATACTTAGTGATTGCATATAAAAAAATCAACAGCTTTTATCAATAGTTTTTACATAAAAATTAAGTGATTTTTCCCCTGGTTTAGTTTCCAGATACATACTAAGGTAAGCAGTTTTTCAAGCAAACTTTTCTGCCAGAGTTCAATATTAGTAGTGGTATTTAGTTTTTTCTCAGAAAGTGTTTAAATTAAACTGTAGTGTTTTAACTTATCAATATGTTCTCCTCAGATGATGTAATTTGATATATGTGTTCAAGAAACATAAGTTAGAATGAAATTAAAGTTATTTATTATCTAGTGTAATCTCTTCCTAGTGGAGATTTCCATCTGTATGATTCACTGATATGCAGCTCTTTTGATATATGAGCAACTGAAGCTATTTGAGTCACTGACCGTCCAATATACTGTATTTACATAACAGAAGCTTTCAATGATTTAATTATTAAGGCAAAAAACTAATTTTACACTGACACAGTTGAAGCTAAACTTTTGAA
This sequence comes from Flexamia atlantica, assembly GCA_035578135.1. Taxonomy (NCBI): domain Eukaryota; kingdom Metazoa; phylum Arthropoda; class Insecta; order Hemiptera; family Cicadellidae; genus Flexamia; species Flexamia atlantica. The sequence continues at coordinate 16,196,321 of JAQJVK010000016.1, read as the reverse complement.
GTCATCAGAGGTAATATGTATATAAAATACTGTTAGTGTTTGGAAGATTTCAATATTGACATTTCTATAGAATCTTTTTATTACTAAAAATAATATTAATTTTAAAAAATGGACTGTTAGCAATCCCCTTGGTGATTTTTATTAATAATGTCTATTGATAGGGCGTAAGAAAGTGAAAAAGTATGAAATCGTAATTTAGATGTAATAAAGAACTCAATTACATTTTGTAATTGTTTCACTTTTTAAATTTTTCCTTGACCTATATAGAAATCCTGCTGCTCAATTTGAAAATTCAAAACTGTTATTCCTTATATTCGTTCTGATTAAGTGACACTTTGTTTGGTCTTTAATCAGTGATCAGTAACCACATTCTCCAATTTTGAATGATGTTTTAAAATAAGAATATAAGGCTTTTATTTACTGGAACAATTCTACAAATCAACTGTCATTGAGGTTTCATTTGTCAAGTTATAAACCAACCTTGGCCTGTTTGGCAATGAATCTGATCATCAATTGCTACTGTTTAGGGCTCCTCTTTCCTCTTACAATGGTTATTTTAAACCAAAATACTAATGTTATAATACTGCGGTCACTTATGAATTATTGAGACTAACATTTCTGACTCATAAAGATGAAAATCTTTACTGTGAAAATAAATCCATCAAGTAAGATAGTAATAATAAATGTTTGTAATAACTTATAATTATTTTAGTTCCTTTTATTATGTATTTGAAAGCTAGTGGCCACCTAAGACTCAATATGGGTCTTTTCAGACTAACTCTCTATATTTTAATACATGTTTGAATTTTCTTCTATACATATAAATCTATAATATATAAACTTTATTTGTGTTTTATTTGTTATTATTTAACAAAACCTTCAAGATAGTCACGTTAGATCTTCCATGCTTTACAGTTCAACTTTTAAATGCTAAAACTTGACAACAATCTTTCTCACACTCGTGGATTCAAACCCCACATAGCAGAATGCGGCCTGTAGTCAGCTCTGATCGGACGGTCGTCTGTTGGCAGGTGCAGATGTTGCAGCAGCAGATGAGCGTTCTAGCGGACAATCAGACCCACACGGACGAGCGGTACACCCGCGCCAAGCAGGACAATGCCACGCTACAAGCCAGGTATCTACGTGTAATACTCATAATTTTAGTAGTTTTACTTGTAATGTTGTGTGGACACAATTGATTTGGATTTCGTTTTTCGATCCTAAACAATCTCCCAGGTTTGTTAACCAGCAGGGCAAGGCACATGTTCACAAATTGACAACCCTTAGGGGCGGTTTGGGAGCTCGGTATTAGCGCTAGTCCGAGCCTAAGAACCGGTTATATCCAGTATTTAGGCTGGCGTCCAAAAAATCGGTTTGGGAGCTCGGTATTAGTTGGTCTCGAGCCTAACTGGCGCAGGAATAATCTCGCGCCTAACTTTTTTGGGTTTGGGAGTCAAGTAGCCTTGAGCTCACGCCTAAGAGATAATCTAGTTGGGTTTGGGAGTCCAAGTTCGGGCCTAATAAATTTTTTTTGTCATCATAACTGTCGATTTTAGACTCAAAAGTTAGACCTGCTAGAGGGCAGGTCTAAGTAAACATCATGTTGGTTTTATGTAATCATCTTGTTTATTAATTTCACTTTAACCAAACGATTGTTATATTTGGATTCGTCATTAAATTCCAAACAATTCCATTACACTTAAGTAATATTTTAAAATAATTAATTTTTGGTTCCTGATGTTCACATTGTACTAGAGATCGTGTAGATTACTTTGCTTTTGTTAAGATTTTGACTAATCAACGGTAATATCAAACAAATTGGCCATAAAAATTCGGGCATAGTAATTTATTTTCCGTTGATAAATAAATTAATACAATTTTGTAACTGAATATGGTGTATGATTTAGCTACGAGAAAAATAGCAAATACACACAAAATTCACAACATTCCAATTATAAATTACTATTCAACAAAGCATATTTTGTATTGTAAACATTTTTTACGATACTTATCAGGGTTACAAAATATCGCGGCTTTTAACATCGTTAAGCTAAGCAAGTAATACAGGGTGTTTTTTTTAAACGCAACCCATTTTTAAGATTGAATATTGCACATATAAATATGAAACAGTATTGTTTCATTAATCCTTACATTTTATACAACTTATTATTTAAGTTTGATCACATTTAGTTTACATTATATGTGTTCAAACAATCCGTAATTGGCATTTGTACAAAGTTGTGTTCTCTCCATCAAATTCCTGAACACGTGTTGCAAGGTACGTCTTTGAATTTCTTGCATTAAATTTGATTTGTTTGTTTTGAGGTGCTGAATATCCTGTGAATTTTTTCGTAGCCCTTAATTTTTGTGTATCCCCAAAGAAAATTATATATTGGGGACAAACCCGGGAATCTTGGGGGGGGGGAAATAATCCGTCATTGATAAAATTAAGTTTTGGGTTGTGTTTGAAAAAACACCCTGTAACTTATGATTCAATTCTACTTTAAAGTCTGACGTTATTAGAAAAGTACACCCGCTCCCCCCTTACGCAAAAGAGTGAAGATATTGAGGCAAAAAACATTTCAACGAAACTGCGCAGAAGCGCTGAGCAGTCGTTATCAGTTGAGTTCCGTTTTATACTACTCTGAAAGCCAGGCGCGTTGTCACTGTGCGGAGTGTAGGGTGAGTTTGTGCCGGTGACATCAACATGGAGTACCTCGTCTATTTGGACTATGTTAGGATATATCCACCTCGGATACAACCAGCTCGTCATCAAAATTACAATCCATTCAATTTGGTGTTCGCTTCTTCTCTTTATCAGCCATGTTCTCTCGCACTTACTCAAATCCCAATGAGCAAAAGAATTAGCTAAAAATAAGTTCATACTCGTATTAAACCTGTTATCAATACATCGAAACTTGGCAACGATTTCATATAAATACGAGTTAAAAACGTTTTTAAATAATTTTAAAATTGTTTGGAACTTGTATTAAAACAACTAAAAAATTTATACGATCTTGTATCAATGGCGATAGTTAAATAACTTATATCAGAACAATTTTTAAAATGTTTCAAACTTATATTGAAACTAGTATTAATGTAATTTTGTAAAACACATATTAAAATTATTTCAAAACAATTTTAAAAGTGTTAAAACTGAAAACAAAACTTGTAAAGTTTGAAGTCAAATAACTTGCATTAAAACAGTTCAAATTGGTTTTAGTCTTGTTAAAATTGTTTTAAAACATTCTTGTTGAAATGTTTTAAAAGTGTATTAAAATGATTTGTAACTCATTTTCATGCTCATTAAGTAGCAGTAACAATTTGAAAAACAAATGAAAATGTAACAACACTTTTTAATAGGCACAATTATTTAACTGAAAAAAACCCATAAAAACAACAAATTAAAACTACAAATTTAAAATTTAGTGTGTGACACTTATTAAAGGAAGTTTGGCAGGAAGAATGTCAAGTTCCCTTCGCTTCCTTGGTTCCTCGTCTTACTTAGAAATTTGAGTACTTGCTCCCAGATTGGCAGAGACCAATACTTTTGTTATTCATACTCCTAAGCGTTCATAAAACCAATGATCAAGACAAGTAAATTTGTCTAAGAAACCTTTTTATACATTATAACAAATTCTTAATGTTGAAACTGAACGATTATCTTCATTGCCACTCCAGGAAAACTAATTCGGTCAGAATCTCACAGAACTTCTCTCAATTTTTCCTTCTGAACTGATAAAAAGTAATTACCAGGTTTCAAATAAATTTTGTTATTAACATTACAAAATGTCAGCTAACTTTAGGTAAATCGACACGATTTCAATTTCACAAAACTTAATAGAAAGACAATACTTTCCATCTTTATCTTCTTCAGATAATCTGTAATATTTTACTCTTGTTATAAACGTAACACCTAAGCTAAATATTAAATTAAGAATTTAAGAGTGTTATGATGTTTTAGACTATTAATACTTGAGTTACAGTTGTCTTGGGGCTTTATGCAGATATGGGAATAGGGAGTGGATGAAGTTAGGTAATGCCATGTCACATTCTTGATTTACAACCGGAAGGATGTCAGGTACTTTCATCAGGTAAGGAGAAAGGTGCAATCGCAGTGATAAATCTCTCGCGGAGCAGACGTTAATGGGAGGCACTCAAATTTGGATCAGTCAAGTGCAATTTCATCTGAGTGAAGTAGAAAGTACATTTCAAAATTGCTTCATTCATTCTCATTCTGTAGTTAAATAAAGCTATGTTCAAGTTCACACATTGTTATGTTCATGTTGGGATTTAAAAACTATAAAATTTGGAAACAATATCATCCTATTTTTAGGAAATAAAATATGTACCCATTCACTTGATCTTTGTTTTTTAAATATTTAAATTTTGATTGAAGAAAAAATTTAAACTTTTAAATTTTTAATATAGTTTCTTAATTAAAATAAATCTATATTACTAATTCTGTAAGCGATTTTTAAAAATCAAAATACCAGAAAATGAGAAATAACGAAAAATATATCTTCCATTTAAAATGCATTGGGATTGAAAAACGTCTGCTTTGTTTACATTAAGTATGTGGTGCTAATGCTTGATTCAAAGCCATATGGTAGATGTTGACATGTGGGATTTTTTTCAAAATACAGCTTACTATGCACGTTCAGTGTACATAACAAAAAATATTTTAAATTTAAGATTTTATGATTTTATAATAATTAAGGGTGTGAGTTTTTTCATAATTTAAAATTATAAAAAGTCAAGTACGTTTGTTTAGTTTATGTTATAACGATGCAGATTTAATACAAAATGATCTATATTTATAATTACGTAAGGGAAGTTTTTGCGCTGAATTTATGAGCGTTTGGAAGGTTGCAGGATGATGGGAGGGGGCTGAAATTGAAGGTCTCCCATCCCAAGGACTCGGGATGGAAATTGCTTTAAGCTTACTATTAAATGAGAAATAACGTAAAATAGCTTGTCATTTAAAAACCATTGGGATGTAAAAAGGTCTGCTTTGTTTACTTAAAACCAAATGCTAGATATAATCATAATTTTGTGGATACAAAAGTCTATTTTCTAAGAAGGTATTTTGTACTATAGTAAAGAAGGATTATGCTTAGGGGCTATTAGCCCCTTCAAGCCTCTAGTTAACATATATTTCTATAATTTTCAATTAAATTATTAGAGTCAGGATAGGAATAGATTTTTATAAGCATTAACTTTTTATTCGTATTTTATCCCTACTTTATGCCATTTTCAATTTAATAGTTAATACCTCTTGTTATTGCGAATGAAAAATTGTTTTACATTGAAAATAAACATATTGCTTTCATAAAAATACTTAGTGAGAAATCCAAATATTTAAAAATGGGTGTAGATAAATTTAAACAATAAAGAATTGACAAATTTGGAAATCAAGGGAAATATTGCTGAAAGAAACATAATTTTACTTGAGTTAAAGAATGTAGGCAATTGCATTATAGTGAAAGTGTCCGACCCAGCACTAGAACCAATGATCCGATGATGATTATCATCCGCAGGTGTAGCTTTCTCTTCCATATATCTGTGTAATCTTGAGTCCACAATACACTAGGATTGCCAGTTATTCAACAAATTACAATGCTATTGTGCTGTATAAATACTGTTGTGCAAGGGTTGACAGTTCATTGCTTTGAGTGCGGTTATTTGAAAGGAAATCATAAAGTGCATACATTTGAACTTGAACTTCGTGTAATTTTGATTTAGTTAGTTACCTTCCATTTTTTTAAATCCCTTGAAATTCATCAGTCAATAAATTTATATCCATACAAAAAGTGTGTTGTGACTCGGTATATCAGGTTCTGCATCAAAACTACATGACATGTTGTAGACCTTTGATGTTGGTGTCTCTCTGATGACGTGCACCATGATAGTTTTATTTTGATATCTTTTAGGGCTTCACCAAAGGGTCGTTTTAAAGGGACCATATCATGGTTTTAGGAAGTGCTCTATGTTTGATTTACATCTCAAAACACATGGTTTGTAGTTTGAAATAATTCTAATGGTTACAAAAGAATGCAGCTCTTACTAATCAAGCAAGAATAAAATAATCTCCCAATCAAAAGCTGGGTTACCAGCCAGTAAACAAATAATTTTAAATTTTCTTTTTTTGTAGACCTACATATAATGAATGTATATCACAAAATTTGTATTTTTGCATCAATTCATTTGCAATAATGGTAAAATGCAGAAAGAGTACATTCACAGTTGAGTTTAGAGTCTGTTTAAGAGATCTTCGTGACATTTGCTGTTTTGGTCCAGTGCCAATCTACTCTCAAGCATCTTTTGTTGAAACCCTGACCTGTTTTTAGGTTTCTAATCATCAGTGAAATTTAAAACACCTTCTAAAGATAGGTGTTACTAAACTTATGGTCAGCATCTTGGACTTTCGTTTAAAGAGGTCACAGGGTCGAATCCTTGTATGGCTACAAAAATTTGAGCTGTTTGGACTGCTTTCACTCTAATAAGCCTTGTAAAATACCACTGGCATAGACACTAAAATAAAATAATTTTTTTCATTAACAGTCCAAATGTGTGTATTATTGTTTAGAGGACTTTATTTGTAGAGGATTCTTTAATCTTTCCTTTAATTTAATTTGCCTCTGAGAAATCAATACTTAAATTTTTATTTCATTTTCCAATTCCTAAGTTCTTGATATTCTATGGTGTAAAATTAGGAAAATCAAGCAGATTTATCTGTTTTTAATAGTGGAAGTTAATGTCAATGGCTGAAAACTTGCATATATTCAATAATTATTTGGTCAAGTACAGTCATCTAATATTAATATTTGAATCCGGAGGCTGATGTAAATCTCTGAGAAAACTGTGGTCTTTCCTCAGTTTTGACATGCTTCAAACATACAACCATGCCTTTTAATATATTTTCATTTTTTAATGATCTTAAAAATATATTTATATACTTATGCACAAACATCATTTTAAAAATTAACAGTTTAAACAAAATAAAATTTTATTATGAAAGTTGGAGGAAATTTTTATGGGGAATGCTTTTGCAGCTAACAATTTCATTAGATTAAAATTACTTGCTGAGGAATTTTCATAATATTTTCTTCCTATAATACATTTTTAACGAAAACAGCAGTCTTCTTAGAAATTATATAAATTTTAAATTTTAAACTATACAGAGGTCCAAAACTGGACAGCCAACTGGATAAAGTGCTCACCTAATAACCTGAGGTGACAGTTTGAATCCTGACCAAAGATCAAAACTGGGTGCCGTTGACATTTATTTGTCATTGGGTGATGAATTATTAATGCTATCTAACAAAAGGTTCCCACTAGGTCATAAAAAGACCTGGGTTTCAACAGTGCCTGATCATCTTGTGAAAATATGCGCTGGTGTAGAAACACACACAAAGATTATTATTTTTAATAGGCAAAAATTTTAAAATAATTTTGTTAAACTGGAAATCACAAAACGATGTTATAAGTGCTAAATGGACTCACAAAACCTAATTTAAAGATAATGTATTCTACTGGGAAGCGGCTGAGAGTCGCCTTGCAGCGACACGTGAGCCTGTGTAATCCCATTGATTTGCTGAGTTGTGCATTTGCTTTCTTCGTGGCTGTTATTCTTAAACCACCGGATCTGTCTTCATTTCGAGATGTTATTTTAAGGTGAGATTAATCTAAAAACCGTGAGATTAACCTCAACTGTTTAGAATTAGAGAAGGTGTATAGAATTTAATAGGATTAAGTTTTATATTATTATATTATATTCTTATATTGCATTGTTTTATTGTTATGTTGTATCATTGCAGGGTGCTGATGCTGGAGGGGGAGCGGCGACACCGCGAGCTCTTGTTGTATTCTATCGTTACCTCGTTGCAGGGTGCTGATGCTGGAGGAGCAGCTGCGTGAGGTGGAGCTGAGGTCGGAGGAGAGGCTGGCGGAGGAGGAGCGGCGCACCGTGAGCTCGTGTTGTATTGTATCGTTACCTCGTTGCAGGGTGCTGATGCTGGAGGAGCAGCTGCGTGAGGTGGAGCTGAGGTCGGAGGAGAGGCTGGCGGAGGAGGAGCGGCGACACCGTGAGCTCGTGTTGTATTGTATCGTTACCTCGTTGTAGGGTGCTGATGCTGGAGGAGCAGCTGCGTGAGGTGGAGCTGAGGTCGGAGGAGAGGCTGGCGGAGGAGGAGCGGCGACACCGTGAGCTCGTGTTGTATTGTATCGTTACCTCGTTGCAGGGCACTGATGCTGGAGGAGCAGCTGCGTGAGGTGGAGCTGAGGTCGGAGGAGAGGCTAGCGGAGGAGGAGCGGCGATACCGCGAGCTCTTGTTGTATTCTATCGTTACCTCGTTGCAGGGTGCTGATGCTGGAGGGGGAGCAGTGACACTGCGAGCTCGTGTTGTATTGTATCGTTACCTTGTTGCAGGGCGCTGATGCTGGAGGAGCAGTTGCGTGAGGTGGAGCTGAGGTCGGAGGATAAGCTAGCGGAGGAGGAGCGGCGACACTGCGAGCTCGTGTTGTATTGTATCGTTACCTCGTTGCAGGGTGCTGATGCTTGAGGAGCAGCTGCGTGAGGTGGAGCTGAGGTCGGAGGAGAGGCTAGCGGAGGAGGAGCGGCGACACCGCGAGCTCTTGTTGTATTCTATCGTTACCTCGTTGCAGGGCGCTGATGCTGGAGGAGCAGCTGCGCGAGGTGGAGCTGAGGTTGGAGGGGGAGCGGCGACACCGCGAGCTCGTGTTGTATTGTATTGTTACCTCGTTAGCAGGGTGCTGATGCTGGAGGAGCAGCTGCGTAAGGTGGAGCTGAGGTCGGAGGAGAGGCTAGCGGAGGAGGAGCGGCGACACCGCGAGCTCGTGTTGTATTGTATCGTTACCTCGTTGCAGGGTGCTGATGCTGGAGGAGCAGCTGCGTGAGGTGGAGCTGAGGTCGGAGGAGAGGCTAGCGGAGGAGGAGCGGCGACTCCGCGAGCTCTTGTTGTATTGTATCGTTACCTCGTTGCAGGGTGCTGATGCTGGAGGAGCAGCTGCGTGAGGTGGAGCTGAGGTCAGAGGAGAGGCTGGCGGAGGAGGAGCGGCGACACCGCGAGCTTGTGGCCAGAGTCGACCGTGAGAAGCAGCTCCAGGTTGAGAACTGCGCCATCAGGTCAGCAGGAACAAATAACTTTTTCCCGACTTGCTGTGTTAAGATGCTTTTACTCCTTGTAATGAGTGAGTAAAATAATATTTTGTCTCACAGCGGGAGTAAAGTGATTTCTTTGTCTGCTATAGAAGACAATGTAAACCAATAATAAGAATAAAAATGAACACTGACATGTAAATATTACGAGGTTTGCTGGTTCTAACAGCTGATCTAGTGGCAGGAATAATCACATTAGAATAAAAATGACAACAATTAGGTCTTAGAACATCCACGTAAAAGTGTGTAAGAATGTTGTAACAATCAGGTGATTGCTGGTGTATGAATGATTGCAGCTACTCGGATGCAGGCACTAATTGCAAATCAAAATAAAATGGATATTTTTTGTTTTTAGGTAATGAAATAGATGTTTAAATAATGGGTATTCATTATTGTAGGTGGGGAAAAATGTTGTATCAACATTGCAAGCTTGGTGTTGTACGTGTGATGGCGCCTTGCAAGCTTGGGTGCCAATATTTTCATTTGTGTGACAATGTTGTACTTTACACTTGATTTTTCCATCCGTCGGCAAGTGATATTTGATGGATGGTCTATGTGCCAACTCAGGGTTAGTCTCTAATAGTTAATAGAGTAGACTCTTGATGGTTCAACACTTAGTGGACTTTTGGCATGTCAAAGTATCTAATTGTTGGACTTTGGGGAGTATATGGGATTTTAATTGATAGAAATAATAAAAATGAAGGTTGTACATTTCCTGTTAATGTATTCAATACCACCATCCTTAACCATTGCACACCTAATTCATCAACTTTTATTGTAATATATCCTGATATATTTATCAGTGATATTTCACTGGACAAAATATTTAGAAGTCTTGAATGTTTGTTGAGTGACAGATAGTGTCAAACTATCCAGAGTGGGACAGTATAGAGTGTCGAACTATCGAGAGTCTTCTGAGCCAGGTGTATGGGTTGAGGTAGGCTTAGGAGAGAACAATTGGTGTTACAGCTTTTCATATCTGTTAGTTTGATTACAGTTTAAAAACCAGACATAGTTTGGTAGTACATTTAGTACATCTTTGAACTTTTTGCCATCCACGATTCCAGAAATTAAATAATTAAATTGTGAATTTCCGTAATTTTTTTACAAACATTGATATGTGTTGATAATGAAATAAGGTGGTGATGACAGACATTTAGTGAGTGGAGATGTAGAGTCATAAATTTTCATTTTGTTCAATAATGATCAAAATTTGGTGGTTAATTGTAATTAACCTTTGGAGGTAAATTTGTAAAGAAGATAAGGAAACATTGAAAAAATTATAAGTAAATGAATGAATGTTTTTCTACACACTTTTCAATCAATAATCTTCAATTATTGAACTGTCTACCATTTACAGCTATTGTATTGTAAATCAACCAACCTCGGCTGAAGGTCGTTACAAGTAAACATAGTTTATGTCATTAGTCAGTGTTAGTTTAGTCACACCAGTTCTGCACATAGAGAAGCATTCAACATTGCTCGTCTTGAACCATGTCAAAAAAGAAATATGGATTTATTTGCATGATCAAATGGTTAGTATTATAGTACACTTTTAGCTAAATTGCATGATTCTTTTGTCTTATCAAGGGTAAGGTCAAAATACAAAGTTCAAACTGATGATTAGTGCTGTATTGATTGTGTAGTTTAGTTTAAATGTAATTTTAACCTGAGAGAGTAATGCCACGTTAAAAAGTATAAAACTGGGTTAGGTTAAATTTCTATAACATTAAAAAGGGTTTATTGTATAAACATAATGATTTACAGTCTGGCTTTTGCACCATTCTATCAAAATTAATTTAAATACTAAATAAAAAACTGAAGGAATGTACAGAATGTTTAATGTACAAAATAGCTTTAAAAAAACTTGACTTATACCTAGTACCTTATCCGATAGTTAGTTGATGTTTTTAATATATCAGTATAATTAATTACTTTATTGCTTCTTTTTTCGCAGAGATTTCGTGGGTATGTTGGTACATAACATTAATCTAAAAGCCATTGATCTGTTAAAGAGTTTTTTCCAAAACTATTTCCTTCTAGTGTAAACACAATTTACAATGGTGATTTGAATGAATGCCAACCAGCATCTTTAATTGTGTTCAGTGTGGTTTAGTTTATTTCATGAACCAAGGAGTTTCTGTTACTATGTATTAGGCTTATTAGATTAGATGAAACTGAATATTGAAGTTTTAAATTAAGATGGGTAAGAAAACTTGAAAAGACCAGTTAACAAGACTGATTAAAAGTCCAATCATCGTCATCCACAGTACAATGATATTTCCAGCCTTTAATTTAAGGATTGATTAACAACTGTGTGCAGGTTACAAACGCTGGAGCTGGAGAACTCGTCTCTGAAGGAGGAGGCCGCTCGGTGCCGCTCGCAGACAGACAAGCTCCGCTCGGAGAAGCTGGCAGTCGAGGAGCGGCTGAGCGAGACGCAAAGCGTCGTCTGCTCTCTGCAGGAGGAGGTGGACTCGCTCAAGGACCAGGAGAGGAGGCAGCGGGAGTGCGCTCAGGCCAACCAGCAGGTCGGTGTTCCTCAGGGCTCCGATGTTGGACATTTTCTTTTCCATTGCATTTTCAATACTTACATTCTTTCCCTTGCCTATAAAAGCTTTTGACTGCAGACATACTCATTCTTATTTTAGAACCTTAGTTTTATTTGCAATAACCTATATGTCTTCATAGCTTCCACCACCATGAACTTTACTATATTTAAGAGCTATTATTGTTTCAGTGGTTAGTTCTGGTGGTATAACAGTTCTATTTATATAAACAAAGAGCTAAGCTCTCTATCGTAATTTTATGAAACTTTTTTAATGCCTATTTTTAAGTTAATCGAGAAGAAACTAAACAGTTATCTTTTGATATGCCTGAATTTTTTTATTAAAATGTAAATTCTAATTCAATTAATTGCTTTTACATGTGTCAAAAATGTGTATAAATTAGAAGTGAATAAATTTAAGTAACTCAAATCAATAGTAAATAAATATAAGTAACTTGAATCTAAACGCTACTCAAGTTTAACTTTCCTCAGTATATATTAAAGATATATACAGTCGACTCTCGCTAACACGAACTTTGATATCACAAAATCCTCGATATCACAAATTATTTTTAATCCCCTCAGAAAAACCTGTCTAACACGAAGAAATTACTATACATAACACGAACAAATTGTTTGGTTATATTTTACCTCTATAACTCGAAGGGACACAAAAATTACCTCTATAACACGAAATTCCCGTAGATAAGACTAATTTGATTCGAGCTTTACCTCCATAATTCAAAATTTACCTCCATACCATGAAGTTTTCAGAATGGACCACTGAGATATACGAAATCCCAGGGTTCAGGATGCAACCTGTCGGTGAATCATAACCGGGGTCAAGCGCATGATTTAATAAATAATATAATCGATACTGTAATAATTGTTTTCACAAAGAGGAAGATTAAGGACTTTTGGATCAGAGGGATTAATAAAAGTTAAAATTTTATTTTTGCAGCTGAAGGGGATACGGTAAAGTTTCTTTATATTATTGTTTTAATAAAAGTTATGATCGATACTGTAATTGTTTTACATGTTTAAGCAGAGTAAGATTACGAACTTTTTAATCAGAATTAATATGATTTTATATTTTTTGTGTTTTACAGGTTATTATATTATAAATACCTACTGTATTTTTCATTGATATATGATATTTAAATAAATTAAAAGCTTAGATTTGTCGAAGATGTAGGTTATAAACTACATTTTTCTTTACCTCTGTATCATGGATTTTCATTTGGCTTACCTCATTAACTCGAACTATGCCTACGACGAACTATACGTAACACGAAGAAAAATCGCAGTCCCGTGGAATTTTGAGTTAGCGAGAGTTGACTGTATTGAATGTCATAATCAATAACCTGTTTCACTAAAGCTCCACCAATCCTTAATAATTCTAATAAGATGACATTAATTAATTCCAACTCATTGAAGTATGATGAATTCGGGCTTATGGAATAAATTTTCTTTAAACAATTTTTATGAAATTACTAAATGTCAGCGGTGTGTTTGTGTCCAGCTGGTGGAAGAGCTGACGCAGGAGGTGGAGCGGCTGCGGCGGGAGGTGGCGTCGCTGCAGGAGCTGAACCAGCACTCGCGCGAGCCGCAGACGCAACTGCAGCAGCAGCTGGACTCCCTGCGGCAGGAGCACCGCAGTGAGTGCAACCAAACAATAGATTGCCTACACCAACCAACAAAAAACCAACAATTGAAAATTGACTAAGATTGGTTCCCAATGGGTAATCCCAAACTAATCCTCAATAAATGTGCTATTGTTCCTCCACATAGATTTTTTGACGCCATTATAGGTTTTAATGCTTTTAAGTAAATAAAGTGATTTTGATCTGATTATTGTGCTCTCCTACCATCTGTTTACAAGCTATTTATTTTAACGTTAAACAACCTTCGAGGGCCGTCCAGAAAGTACGTTCCGTTCATGCGTAACTCAAGAAGTAGCGGAAGTAGTGCAGTTATTTCACATCAGCGTACATTGACGCAACTCGTTTCTTGTTATATGAGACGGATCATGGTACTGCTGCGCATTTGCTGAATACAATCTCAAACCATGAATGCGCAGCTGTGAGACTTTGATTCATTAATTTTTTTAGGAGATTAAAGCCCAAAGGTTGGATTGATTATAACAGATTAAACAATCTCACTGTTGCTCTGATTGATTTTTGTTTCTATTTGTCGGTATCAAGAAGTCAAATGGTTTTTCCTCCATAAAAATAATTGCAAAACTGCCTTGATTTTGTTGAAACAGATTTATTAAAATGAATTTTTTATCTGCAGGTTTGCAAGAGGCCCATGAAGAGCTGCAGGCGATGCTTTTATCAAGAGGTGTGGAGGAAGGTCGCAACCTGTTATCAGCTGCCCCTCAAGGTCACAGTCTGGCTGCTGAGCTCGATGACATGTCACAAGATGACGTAAGTATCTTACGTCATGCAAAATCTGTTTATTTTTTACCAACATTGAAGTTTAGTTAATATCTCAAGGTTATTTTACTTTAGTTTTTGGAATGCAAATCATCAAAAAAATATTAAATTGGGACAAATAACTTCAAAATTATGTGTGCTAAAATTCATTATGTTTTTCTTCATAACATTAACAAAAAACATAGTGCTCCCGAAATATGCACCTGGTAGCTTCACTAGTGACATAAATTATTCTTGGGAACCTGGTGGACCGAGCCCTGCTCAGTAGTCCACCATTTTCCCCATTTTACTCTGTCTGTGTCCTTTTTACTGCAATATAAAGTATGAGTGGACAGCTCTATCATTAGTTGTATTTGTTTTTAATTTTTGATTGTTATTTAGTTGCCAATTCAGCAACACAAATGTCCCCCAGTTAACATTTTACAACTTCTTGATAGTTCACTTTTGTACATAGGCCCTATTTAAATTTTTATTAGTTTCTTTACCAACTCAAATGTTTTTGAGCCATTAATTAGTTAGTTCAAAAATTCGAAGGGAATCCTTTAGCCATTTTTGAGATCATTGTACAACTAATCAAGCACGCATACAATCAAGCATATTTGCAGTATTAGCATGCAAACATTATAGGACTTTATTTACATTATAGGTGAAAATATGTACTATAAGGCAGTTGACTTTTGTTTAACTGTGAGTGAAACGTTGTCTTGAGCTTAACAGATGTGCTGTTCCAAGTATTGTGTTATCTTTAAAAACCAGTTTACATTGGTCGAGTAACTCAGCCATGTTGCTCTAAAACCAGTTCATTCCCTATCGTTTTGAATAGGGTTATCCAGTTAAATTGCCCACAACCTGACCAGTCCAACTGTTTTCACTCAGGGGTGAGTTGACAGCCAAGCACCTGCCTTCCTACTCAAGCAATGTAAACTGGCCTAAAAAGGCTTTTACCCTGTTTTCTATTCAGTATTGAATTTGCCATATCTGTTGAAATCCGATAATACAAATTTTACTCTACATAGGTGATTAGGGTAAAAATTATGAAATAAATTTAACGCAGAGTTAATCGGAGTAGGCAAAAATTATGAAAAAATTTTAATGCATAGTTAATTGGAGTCATCTCTTAACATTGGAACATTTACAAACATTTTGTTTTAACATGGTGGCCGCATTTAACATGCCAACCTACGAAGGACCAAAAAATGAATAGTGCCAATAGTGATGTCAGAATGAAATTCTATTAGATGCTTTTCCTAACACTGTAGATCATATTAATGCTTACTGACCCAATTATAAAATGAGTACGCTTAGTTTTAACTATGGGTATTTTTTCACAGCCCGTGAGAGATATTGATGAAGATCTAAAGGTATGTGGCATGTTGTGCATGCTCACCGGGCCCCGTTGGGCCTGTTCAAAATGACTTTAGTGTTTCTGTCACTAACATTTCCTCTCTAAAGTTGATATTAATATGTGTTTCTTTAATTACCCGTTTGATCTTATGTGGATGGATAATACCTCACACAACTTCGAACCTCATGAAATTTTTGCACTGTAAAAACTTGTTAAGTCTAACACTAATTTTAATGACTGCAAAAGAGGGGAGTAGATAAACTTATATCTAGAGTTTTTACAGTTTAGTACATTAAGATGTAAAAATAAGCACCTTATGGTATAACAACAAATCCTGTCTCAGTGTACTGAAACATAAGTCATGAATCATCGGAAAATGCAGTAGGATTCCTTCTGCTTATTAATTTTTTACTCAAGCAAACAAATTATTTTGTTCAAAAGCAATAGTGATCAGTAGTTTTTTTTGGAGGACAAACACATTCACTTAAAACTTTTAGAATTTTCAATAAGTTTTTAATTATACTGAAACAGAAACATCAGTTTTCTGTTCCTTTTTGTTGGCTCGAAAGTTACCCTTTGCCGATTCCAGTCCAGAAAACTTTCGAACTACGTTAGATTATAGGAATCAGAAGTAAACAATCAGATGAATTGCAGCAAACCAACCGACGTTTAATGCATGTTTATAGGTTTCTTTTTAGAGGAATGAAGAGGTAGCACTGGCAGCAGTAGCAAATGTTTATTTGTTTATTTTAGGTTAGGTTTGAAGAATTGAGAAACGTAGTGGTTTATGCAAAGAATACGTTATGATCAAAAATATGTTTTTTCTGAGTAATAAGATAGAACGTTTCGTACATCACCAGGCCAGTAAGTTTTACCGTAGTCACATGAAAACTATCATGCTCGTCATGTAAAACAGTACTTTCCAGCCTAGTAATGTAATATAATAGACAAAATAGATAATCATAACTGAAATCTTTAATGTATTGTCAAAACTGCTCAAAAGCAGAGCTATATTAGAAAAATATTAATATTCATTGTCTATTAAAATTATCTAACTCCCCGAAATACAAGTGGTTTTAAGAATATATTTTTGAATACAGTACAAAGACATACTTCCTGCAATCTTATTTGTGATTTGGTTCAAAAGAGATACAGTATTCTCACTCTCTTTCTTATTTTGGATTCAAAGGAATTTGTGGTTAATGGTACTTCTTCTTTCCAACTATTACTACTGATGTTAATAACCTTTTAAATGTTTCGAAATTGCTAACACCTCACACAACTGGATAAAGACACTACACCGATTACTTGACATGTAGGAAATTCCTTGGGAACTTACGAATACAAAATTTATTTTATGTCTACTAGATGATGTCCCTCCCGGTTTAGCTCGGAAAAAGTATGCAAATATTTGCAAATAAAAACAAATGTATGACCTGTTCAGCCCTTTTCTTTAGATTTGTACTCTTAGGGGAGCTAGTATTTTTCCAGGGATTTTCTCACAAGATTTTTCATTCAAGTTTAGGGTTGATTAGTGTTAGACTTGTGGTTTTCTCAAAAGTTAAGGGTAGTTTGGGCTTTATATATAGATGTGCTTAACTGCTTGAAAATGTGATACCTGCTCTACTGTACCTTCTGTACCTTACAGATTAGATGTTACAGTCAATAATTCAGATTTACATTGCTCCATGACAGCTGTTGTCTTGTTTATTTTTAGCTATTTTGGTCATGAGCAACTTTGTCAAAAAAAATACATCGCTTCCCCATTTAGTAATCTCAAATTAAAAGATTTAATCTTACAAGCACATTCCTAGGTTTTACATTGGCTTGCCACATTTACTTTTATATTTTAAGAAAAATACAAAAGAAAATGTAACAAAAGACACATTAGACGTTACCGGCAATACTCTCACCTGTGTGAATAACAAATTTTGTTTAAAAAAGTAAAGCTTAGTATCAAAATATTTATTTCTTAAGGGTAAAAACCCAACACAGCCCACGGGTTGGGCTTGTTTACACAAAGCTGGTTGCCAACACTGACGATCACCTGGTAGTGGCTGAAAGTAGTGCTGGCAAGAACATTAGGCTATGTATTAGTATCTAATGGAAAATGTTGTGCTCACACCAAGTTTATGGTAGCGTCTTCCTGACGAAAGATGAAGCTAGTATGCAAGTAAGCACTGTGGTATGCTAGGCTGAGTTGTATTTTTGCCTTTGGGCTGCAGGCCATTCCTTCCATCTCATTATATTCTCATATATTGAAAGAAGAAAGATCCGTCACAACCAAGAAAAGTATGAAGTTTAGGGCAACAATTTCCCGATCAAGTATTCCTTGCCTATTTTTATTCTGTTTTAAAGCTTTGCTTTGTTTGAGAGGTAAAAAGGAGGATTTACCCATTATGACATTCCAACCTTAAGCTCTTCTTTATACATATTGAATTCCTCACAAAATCCAATCAGTTATTTGTAAGTGATGGACTGTAAGCACTTACTGATCTTTGCATCCTATTTATTTAAATTTACCTACAAATTGAAAGCAGCCACTCCACAACCTAACCATTCGCTTGTTTCAGATCCGTTCGGCGTACAAGGAGTCGCAGGAGGTGATCACTCATCTCCGCACCTACATTGACGGCATCCTGCTGCTTATTGTGGAGAACTGCCCCCGTCTGCTGGAGAAGAAGGGACCCCCCGCTCCTTGATGGCCCCCGCCTCATGTCGCGACCCGCTTGCTAGTTTTGTTCCTCTGTCTCTGGTGGTCCCAAAGTGCTTTTCGTGTTCACTTCAACCGGCAGGATGTCATAGTTAAGTTCCTAAAAACTGAAGGAAAAAAGGAAGGACACTATAATTTCTATTCGGTACTTACATAAGATGTCATAAAGTGGAATAAGATTCTGTTTTTTTTTTATTTGGTGAAAATTGACCATTGCATAGTAAATTTTCTGTGTACAGTACAACTTGTAACTGTTTGGACTTAATAAGTTTGTAATAAGTATGTTGAAAAAGCTATCGTTTTCAAATTATGCACTATCATGCCTGAGTTATAATCACAAAATAAAAATGTCTAAATCTTTTTTGTTGTTACATTTAAAAATTAAGAAGATATTATAGTTTTTCTATGAAAGTATGATATACAACTACGTGTGTTGTGGAAACATTTTGTACGGGTAATCAAGTTACATTTTGTAATCAAGTTTTGTTAAAACCCTCTTTTTTACATTAGAAACATAAAAAGCATATAATTTACTTTGTAAAAAATTAAAATGAGATTAACACTATCAAGTAATTATTATTAGAGTTTTAACCATGCTCTAATAAATATACTCAGTTAAGTCCATTAATTTTTTTTATTCAAGAAGAGTTGAAGTAATATTAATGACAGTAGTGAAAATGGTCAAGTGCCAAAATTGTTATGTATAGTAATTATAACTCATTTCTGACCATAACTGTGTATTGTTAAGCTTTGGATGGAAACCAATGCCTTCATTTTGTGATTTTGCTTACATGAGCTACTTCTAGGCCCTTCTAGAGATATGTTATAGAGGCAGTCGATATCAAAGTGACTTACGCAAAGGTCAAAATGTCTGTAAGTTTATAAGGCTGTGATTGTAGTTAAGTGCCAGATTTTTGGAACTTTGTTGGACTCTAATCAGTGTTGCTGAGGAAATATCTCGTAAATAAAAATAGGTACTTTAAATTACATACACAGGTTAAGTTAAGAAATCAACACACACAGCTTGTAAAAATCAAAAACAGTTCTTGTAAAATATTTTGATATTTTAATTACTCTAATTTTATAGCTTATTATTAAAACTAGGACTTAAAAAATATAAATTAAAATAATATTGAAAGTTCTCATCAACACTGATTGCCAATCCTTAAACTAAATCTTATTTTATCTTAAAGTTATATATAGTTTTTGTTTTATTATGCTATTTAGTGTATGTGTTTTAAATCATTGCTTATTGAACATATTTTTATAATGTATATAAATGTTATTTTATAGGTGACAATTGTTTATCAATGTTTAATTGTGATTTACAAAATCATAGTTGCAGAATCTAAAAACTTTGTTTGAACTCTTATGCGAAAATTGTCAAAGATAGAAATTAAAGTTTTTAATACACAAGAAGCTTAATAAACTGAGTATTGCCAACAATGCTGTTTTGAATTTTACTTTTTAGGTAAATTTTATAAATAACTGTATATTTTAATGAACCTGTAAATATCAGCTTTGTAAATTGTGCAGAATGCCATATATCTTGATGTAAATAGTTTATTTTTGAAAAACTATCATGTAGAAAAAACTACGTGCAGGTGATATCTTTTGTTGTAACACCTTAATTTTGAAAACAATTTTCCTGTACTTATTTTATGAGGTTTTTACCAAAAATTTGATCTAAGATCGACTACATAAAATACACAGTAACTATTGTTATTAATGTATATTTTGCACAATTAAACTAAACCTGAAAGCTAACTAATTTTTTTTTATAAACCTCTATCTCCCCAGTTTCATCTTTTGTATTTGATATTTTGATTAATTTTTTCCCACTTATTATTCTTAAGATTACGTGATAGATTCAATTGCAGGACTAAGAATACTGACTACATCATAAGGTATGCTTTCTATCTGGATGATTTGTTTGTAGCCATGAGCGTAGCGACTATCAATGTTTAACCACTAGGAGAGAGATTTATCTAGAAAGGAAACTTGTCATCCCTTTGTGACACTAATGTTAAATTAAAGCTTGGAATCTCATGAGGTGCACTACAGTGGTTGGGCTCTGATAACTTTTAAATCTCCGTCGCAGGACCGTTTTAAGGGACCCACAAAGGTAATCCAGAAAGTAGAGAACATTTTGTCAGGTGTCTACCAGTCAGGAATTCGGAAAAAACTGGGAAAACGTTGGGGATTTTGTATGATCGGGAATAATCGGGAAACTGTAATGAATTCAACCTTAAGTTGGAAATTCCAATTTGGCTATAAAACTCTACCAAATATAAATTTTTTCCTTATTATCATTGTCTCGGCCCAAAAATCTCTAGATTCAATTGTGGCAGAAAAATCTTTTAGTCATCACAACCAGAAAATTTGTTATTGGTCTCAATTTCTCAGTCGCGTTGCTATTGGAAGTCATGCGCTCTTTACGCGGCCGTCTCATCTATTGGTCACATGAAGATAAGAAAATCTATTGTTTATACCGCAGTCGGCAAATCTTTCGGTCGGATTGGTGCCGTAATAACTCTCGGTTGTATTGGGGCCGTAAAATCCCTCGCTCTCTTCTCTGCCTTTAAGTCTGTAGCTCTTTTCGCGGCCATCACATCTTCGGGTCTTATTGAAGACGGAAATCTTTCGCTTGTTTTGTGGCCCTGTGGTTTGTAATTCCTTTGACACATAGCGGCTGAAGTGTTTCTTGTTTTTTTGCGGCTATGAGACTTCTCACAGTTGTTTTGTGTCAAGAAAATCGCTCGATCTTTTCGTGGCTGGAAAATCTGTTTACAATGTGGCCAGCAAATTTGGCGGCCTTATTCCACAGTCACATGGCTAGCTGCAATTCTCCTGGCCGCATCATGGCCATCAAATCTCAGCCAATTTTGTGGCCAATTGTATATTGATTGATCGTATTGCGACCGTAAAATTGTTAACTCTTTTTGTCACTGTTAAATCTATTCAGTCACATCGGGGCCGTCAAATCTTGGACGCACTGCAGCCGTAAAATAATATTTTAATTTACAAAGATTGTGCTCAAGATTTCATTTTAGGAGGTTACTACGGCTATGTAACCAAAATATTTTTGAAAATGGACAGGAAAAGTGAGGAAAAATTTGGGAAATTCATATCTTGTTTATACTTTATTGTCGAATATGTGGTGCTGGTACACATCCTATTTTAGAAAAGGCTCTGGTAAGAATTGTTTTTATAAAAACATATTGTTAATGTTTGAAAAAGTTTCAATGATTACCAACAGAATGCAGCACTTCTGAAACATATTAGAGGAAAAGAATCTCTCGGGCAAAGCCCATGAGCCTATGAGCTATTAAATAAATAAAACTTAAAAGCTGCTGAGCAAGTTTTATCTCAGTAGCATTATTAATTTAAAGGTCAAAGAGGAAACCCGTGCCTGAAACAGAAAGGTTGTGGCTCTTAGTAGTTGATTGGCCACTATGTTATAGTGGTTCCCTTCTAGTATTGATAAAAACTGAAAATAATTTACCTTGTTTTAGAATTTGTCAAAACATATGTTCCAACTACAGTTGATTTTCTCACTTTTTTCACCTTGGGACCAAGACCCATCCAGATAACAAGTTTTCCACTTATATACCGTCATTCGCAAAAACTCATTAAATTATGACGTCCTATGCATCCTGTATAAGCCTATACTTTTTGTTTGTAAAAATAGTAAATACAAGAATTTTTATTAAAACTACTGTTAACACAAAACAACCAGAAAATATGTTAAGATGTATCTTTCAAATCATTTGCAAACAACCATTTCAATTTGTGACTTGTGTAAGATTTCTTGATGTGTTCTATGATGTCTGGTTTATTCTGATTGTTAGTCACCTTAAGGGTGGGTTGGGTTGTACAAGTGAATGACTGGTTTACGACAATAACTCATGTTACTTCAACTTCACCCTTATTTCCTAGTTACAGTACAGAGCTCCTATAACACTTAATGGAGCTCATTTATTATTTAAGGATTAAAATGTATTACTTATTAAAAATGGTTACTTAATGATAATACTGATGTCAACCATGCCAATGACTCCAGAAAATGTCCTGCATTGCCGATCTTGCTCCAGTGAATGACCACAAAGGTTTCCTCTGATCATTCATTGGTTGTAGCCATAGTTGCATTCAAGTTTAAGACCGCCCGCAATGGTAGTTGTAATCGCATGTGGCATGTTGATTAATAAAATGTATTTGAAACTGTAGAATAATATTTTAACTTATATTTAATTATGTCAGATTTTGGTAGTATTCATCAGTTACCGAATGAATGTAAATTTAGCTAAGCCTTGCAAAGAGATTTAACATAAGAAGATAGATCCAAATCGTCGGACATACAATATTGAATGTGTTAAAAATAATGTTCTACTCCATAAATTTTATCAAATAAAATAGAAATATTAGATAAAATTCCAAGGTTGGTCGTAAGCTTTTTTATGAACAGCTAGCTTAAAGGAAATGCTGAGTACAGGCATTTCCTAGCGAGTCGGTTATTCACTGATGCACTCACCCTAGCTAAAGAAAGATATGTTGGTTGAATGAAATATTTGATTTTAAATGGGAGAAAATGGCATTTATTAAAGTTGTATATAAAAAAAAATTCAAAACATTCAAAAAGAAATAACAATATTATAAATTCAAACTTTCTCTCAATAATAATGTTCTGTTATGGTATCCACATTTTAGTGATGTAACTTCTTTGATATTCTTAGAGGTATGGACCAAGAATTTATATTTAGGTGTACAAGTTATATTCTTTGAAATAGAGTGTAAAAAAATTCAAATTTGGGATTTAGTGAAATGTAAAAAATATTTTTGTGGGATATTTGTACCTAACGTAGCATTAATATTTAAAGTAGTAGACATTTAACTTTTCTAACTCAAAATTTTGGATATACACCCAGCGTTATAGAAAAAGAAAAAGGAATTTTTTCATCTGATGCTTGAAACAGTGATTTTCTCAGGTCTATCCGTAGTACATATCTTTGCCGATGGGATAGACAGGTGGAGGGGGCTCCAGATGCCTCCAGTAGTTGAGTCTTCTCTCGATATATCCCATCATGATATTGATAACGTCCCGATGAACATTTGTGTTGTTTATCTCCACCACAGGAGGAGGCCCACCCCAGTTACGGTAGAACTGTATCAGTCTGGAAGAAATTATTCAAACTGAGCCATCAGTGGTGATATTTAAACCATTGACTATGAATGTAGAAGTACTTCTTCATCCATAGTCAATGTTTAAACCGTAACAGATTATCATTTGACTAAGCAAAAAGCCAATTTACTAGTAAATGTATTTTGTACTGTAATAAAGAAGAATCGTTTTGATTCAAATAGGGGCTTTTAGCAAGGCTGCACCACAAATACAGGCCATGCTGCAGGATTTATGACGTCAAACAAGTAAGCAGGCTGAGAGTCTGGCTCAGGACTCACAGCTGTGCTGCTCATCAGTTACTTTTAAATCAGAACAATAAAATATAACCAAACAAGTCATATTTTATGTTTAGTGATGAAATATAAACATAGGATGTTAGTTTCCTGCCTACTTGCGTGACGTGACGCTGCAGCATGGCCTGTTTTCTCAGTGTGGCCTTGCCTTTAGCCCCTTATGCCACTAGTTCATACCTATTTTTATTTAAAGTGAATACGATATTCCGAGTGGTATACAAGAATACCATTTATATCCATGTTAGATAGTATACAGTAAACTCCCGATTATCCGCGAGCGGATTATCCGCGGTGCGGATTATCCGCGCGTGCTACGAAAAGCGAGTAAACACGTATTTATAGAAAAATAAACTGAACTGACAAGCTTTTTGAGTACAAAACGCGCGCAGACTTTCTCCGTCTACCGTAACACGAAGACGATTTTCGTTTACCGCGACGCAAAGACTATGTTTGTCTACCGCGAGGCCGTGACGTGAATACGATTTTTGTCTACCGCGACGACGATTTTTGTTAACTGCGATGTGAAAACAATTTATCTATTATGACAATGATATTCGTCTACCGCGACGACCATATTCGTCTACCGCGGCGTCTACTACAACGACGATACTCGTCTAGCGCATCGACGAACTTTGCCTACCGCGACGTCCATATTCGTATAACCCGACGACGATATTTTTTCTACCGCGGCGACGATACTCGTCTACTGCGATGTGACAACAATATGTGTCTATCGCGACAATGATATTTGTCAACCACAACGATGATATTCGTTTGCCGCGACGTCCATATTCGTCTATTGTGACGCGATACTCGCCTGCCGCGACGTTATAGGATATCCCCCCCCCGAAATTAAATCTGGGTTCGCCGCCCCTGACTGTATTAAGTAAATTGTTTTTCTCTTTTATTCTCTCCCACTTTCAACACTTGCGGATTATCCGCGATTTTCATTATCCGCGGTAGTCGCGCCACCCAATTCCGCGGATAATCGGAATTTTGTTTACTGTATTCCATAACAAAAGTGAAGATAGTGACTTTTCATTTGTGGCTAAAACCATAGCCATCTCTAGTAATAAGGCCATGGCCTTCGACCCAGCAACGCTGCTTCTCAAAGGTTTTATGCATAGTAAAAACCCTTAAAGAGCTAAGTAGTTCCAAGTAAACAAAAAATAGTGCCATAAGAGAGTATGAATAAACAAATCAGCTGAACCCTTAGGCGCGATGTTGCTATTTACTAGCGCCGCGGCCTTGTTACTAGAGATGGCTGTGCTAAAACCCTTTGCTCACCTGGATCTGAATGAGAGAACGTCATTTTCGGTGAACATGTTTTTGCGGTTGTGTGATGGAAGGTTGAGGAAGAATATGACGTCCGGAGCCAACAAGTCGCCGGGCCAAGTGTAGAGCGGCGACGACGGAGCGGGCATCTGCTCGTCGAAGGCCGCCACTACGCCGAATGCCAACTGATCCATCCAGTATCTGCAAGACGAGTACTAGATAACGAAACCATGAGATGCAAAAAACAATCACTATTTAACAGTAAAGTCTGTTATGAGTTAATCTGTATAATATTCCTGTTTCAAGTGGATTAATAATTAGATAGTTTTTCATTTTATATACTGTTAAAAGACCTCTGAATGGTGCAATGTTTTTTAGTCTCGATCCAAATCCGTTCAGACGTCTTCTTTAGTTTATTTATTAACTGCCGCTTGACAATACATTATGCGAGTGTTAAAGTACTTCTTTCAATACTGTAAGAAAAAACATAAAATAGTGCAACATTAAAAAGAAAAGTTGTAATAAAAACTCAAATTAATAAAAAACAAGTCACTGTTTTAAACTGATGTCTTTATTTGCTTTTGGGTTATAAATTTGCCCGCCAACAATACTGGCTATATTTTTAATTAAAATTTTGTAATCTAATGGCTTTCTGGTTTTCATATTATGTGGAAACACCTATCTGAGAGAGGAGGCATGTACAGTTACATCTAGACAGTACAGCTGAGAGTGTTGGCACTGCGAAGGCTAAGTAGAAACTATGATAAAGCTGGCTTCTACAATTACAAAATTTCCATGGAATTTTGTTCCATTGTTGATATTACCCGCCAGTGACAATCGGCATATCTCGCAGCATCACCGCCATCTTGTAGGCCGAAGCGTAGTACCCGAGGCAGTAGTAGGCTCTAGACATCGTCCTTGTCTCAGTGAACTTGTACCCTGTGCGGACCAGGAAGAAGGGTGGGCTAAACTTGAACTTGCCTCTAAGCTTTCTTGCCAGCATCTTCGTTAGTATCAACTTGGCTTTGGAAAAAATTGTAAAGTTAGTAATAACACTGAAGTTGGCCAAAAGTAAGCAGTGTGTCTGAAGATAAAATAACGAGCATTTATATTGTATAAAAATTAAATAATATCAATTACTGTTCACAACTTTTCAATCATTGTGAGGTTTTGAAAAGTGTGAATGTTATCAGGAAGGATATTCAAATGATCGCTACTTGCTATAAGCTGAAGCGACGCTATTGACTACTGGCCGCATTACTATCAGTGAACTTGGCTTATCAGCTGCATCAAACACGTGTTCACATATCGACTTCTTGTAGGGAGATCAGATGAAAAATATAAGCTAATGACAAAATTTCTACACAGGGGAGAGCGAATGCCTTGGTTGTCTGTTTGCTGTGAAGACGATCTTGCGCATATTTCATCAAAGTAATTCTCATGATTGAATTTTTACAAATTTTTTCTTATCACCCTTTTAATTTAGGGAGGGGGGAGTGGACAGGCTTCCTCGGCCCCACCCCTATGTAAGCTACTGAATCAGATGAAACTACAAAATACCCCTGTCACAGCAGACCTGCTTACTCAGCGAATTTCCATAGGATTTATTTTTTGTATGTAAGCATTCAACATATGTAAAGGGGAGTATCGTTTGAATATGTTTTGTAAATAATATATTAAATACATATATTTAATCATCCATGAGCCTTAAATATGAGGAAAATTTTTATATTGGTTTTTAATAGTAATATGAGACACTTTTTGTATTTTATATAGTTCTTGGCCTTTTAATTTTCAATAAATGTAGTTCAAAACGATTCAACAGATTTTAAGAAATAAAAATATGCTTAGCTTTTACTCCAGATAATTAGCTATCTCCATACCAAATATCATGTAAATTAGTTCAGTAGGTTAGGCGTGATAGAACTTCAAACAAACAAATAAACAAACTCACAAACTTTCAGATTTACAATATTAGTAGGATTTCAAAAACATATTAATCATGATTAATGTGTCAAAAATCAACTTATTAGAAATTTAATCATATACTTTCACTATATACTATGTATAGGGGGAGAAATGAAAAATATTTTGCTGATACAAAATTTTGTCCAAACAAATAAATATTATTATTACTGATGGTCATTGTAGAGAGAGGGGTACTTGCTTTCCCTGTGAGTGCCCTCGACGGCTATGAAGACGTGTTGCTTGAGCCGCAGCATCTCGCGGAAGTGGCTGGAGATGTTGGGGCAGTGGTAGTGGAACAGTCGCAGCAGGTACTCCACCTTCGGCATGCTCCTGCACTGAACAACAACTTTAGCCACCACTCCGACAGAAACTAAACTTCTCGTGCATTAAAAATAACTGCATTTTTCACATGATTATAAGAAGTGGGAGCGATGAGTTCTGATAAATTGTTTTAATTGTTTGTAAAAACATAATTTACCGGCTCTGAATAGAAGACATCAAAAGCATCTTGCAAGTCAAGACATCCACCATAATTCCTGTACGTTTCAATATCTGAAACAAAAATTTATTGAAAACTAGCTTTCACCTTATAAAATATATTTACTGCAGCCCCAACTTGAAAATTGGTATTTAGGTCATCTTTACCCTCTAGTTGAAGAATCCATGTGTCTGTAAAAATTCAGGAGGTTGAAGGTCACTTTTTTGAGGAAGAAGGGGGAATAGCAGTATTTTTTTGCGAGTGCAATAACTCTGGTTAAAATTTCTGATCCAAATAATATTTGGTGTAGACCAGTGGTTCCCAAAGTGTGGGTTGCGACCCACTGGTGGGTCGCGGAAGGGCTTTAGGTGGGTCGCGACGAGGTTTCAACAAAAATAATCATAGTAAAAAGATGAATTTTGTATTTATAATTTTTATAAAACTTAGAATGAAAACGGCGATCAGTAGGTATCCAGAACTCCAGCTACTTGAGAATATTTTTCAGAAATATAAATTTTCCAATAGAAAGGACACTCTGTCCCTTGGGTCAAACTTATGAATAAGGCTAGATAGAGTAACGAAGTTAATATGAAGGAGGCATCTTACTCCCAATCGGATCCCCTACTTTTACAATAACCAGTCAAGTGTGATTCACAGCCGATCCATGCCGTTTCTTTGAGTTTTGAAGATAGGTTTGTCTTTAAGACTATTATTGTACACTTGTAAAGGAATTTTTAAGGGGTTTCGTTCACTTTTGACGAGGGTCGAACACCTAACCTGATCTTTCGAGAGAAACTAGTCGTTTGAAAATCTGAGGGAACATGACAATTCTATATTGGGACAGATTTGCGTTTTGTGTAAATTTTGTCATCGTTGTTTTGGATATTCACTAATCCCGAAACAAACTCAAAGGTTAGAGATAGTCCAGTCATCTAGTAAGAAGGAATAAGAAATTAGGCATGAATCTTTAATTAAGGTCCGACTCAAATTTTATGATTGATTCAGAGAGGCATTTTTGGGCAAATTTTAATATAGAAGAACAAAGTTTTTCTATTTATTTATGGTATCCAAACGAATATTTTCCATGATATTGATTTGAAACCACGGCCGATAGTTACTGGATGGTAAATACTCCATTTTCATCTGGTATAAATTTTCAGTTGCCATCTTGGATCCGCCATATTGGAAATAAGGTATTTTTTAGACATGAATGTAGTGCTGTAACATAAAAATGTAGATTTTCATGCTAATTACAACGCCGCAATCCGTTTTTGAAAATATTATTTTGTTTTTCGAGATGTACTCCAATAAACATTCTTCCCTGTACATTTCTTACGGACGTTTCAAAATTAAACAGTTTTTTTGTTGTTTTCTTATAGGTATCTTCGGTTCTGATCACAGGATGAAGTTCGTTTTGGTTTTATTCGTTGTTGTTGTATCTGAACCCACCAGATCTTGAAAGATTTTTTTTTCTGAAAACATCGTAAATTTTAAGTTGTCTGGAGTAATTGATTTTTAGCTTTATTTTAAGAAGTGCTTTTAGAACTATCTTGCAGAGAAATTATGAAACTCCTATAACGTTCAAGAGGAAAAAACCATATGATAATATCCTTTTGGATGCATTACGGTGCAAATCCGTTGGGGTTTTTTCTTAATTGTCATTAAATTCAAAACTGAACATAGAAATAATCTGCAGTAGAAAAGATGGGAATTTTTCTCCTTCAGTATTATTCTTTCGTAACACGTTGATAATAAAATCTCAATATGTTATTATTCTTTTTGGCAGATTATTTAGTTTTTAGAGGATCCACTTACAGGTTTTATGAAATTAAATTTCATATTTTGCAATAAAAAACACAAATGAAAAAACTGTAATGCCGTAGTTAGCCTTTTTGATATATTTCAAACTCAATCTACATTAAAGTTTCTCCCCATTTACTGCAGAGCACATTGTTTCATCCAAAATTAGAGTTATTTTTTCTTGCAATACAAATACAATAGCCTTCAAGCTCAACATTCGTATTTGACTATGCAGTCTAAATCTTATACATTTTATTGTTTTGCTATGGTCTAGTTTTCATTGGGTTTGATGTATACACAAATTAATAAAAATGGTGGGTCATGAAAAATCTTTAGGTTCATTGGTGGGTCATCAGCCAAAAAGTTTGGGAACCACTGGTGTAGACATTTAAATAATCCTTTTAAAAACTACAAACAAAAATCAATTTTATTGGTTCAACCAAGGCGTACAAAGGAGGGATTTTGTCCCTCAAAAACGGGTTTTAGCGAATTTCTTTAAAGAAATAAACTATTACTGTAGGTCTCATGGTAAGACCTGTGCCTCAGACCATGATAATTTTTTGTTTTGGTACCCCCAGAAGCAAAATTCACCATTCGTTTGAATATATATATATATGTGTAGAGTGATCCACTTGTAAGGGATATTAATATAGTTATTACAAAAATTAGAACAAATATCCTTTTTTCATGGTCTTATTTCATGTGACATGCTTCGACTATAATGTCATTTTCATTTGAAAATGACCTAACACGTCGCATGAAGTAAAACCATGAAAAAGGGTATTTTGTTCTAATTTTTGTAATTATGTACATATATATACGTATATAAATTCACGACACTTCTGGCGCACTTTGGATACTAACATATAATTAATGTAAAAAGTCTGTCTCGAAACAGTAAGTTTTGATTATAATCACTTAATTCTCTATAATTTTCCCTTAGTTTCGCCGTTTTTCATCATAAAATATGTAAAATAAAATCAGTCAAAATTTTATAAAAATCGGTCCAAATTTAATAAATTTTCTTGATTAGCATGTGTTGTTCTATTCACTGGATATAAATAAAAATGTCTTACAAACCTTAAGAGTCTTCATCAGCAAACGCAGAAGTCGAAATTGACTCTAGCGCTTCAAAACCTGTGTCAACGGGGCCAACTAAATGTTGGGGCGAAAAAAGACTATACTAGTGTCGCCTTGGGCGATATCCGGTGATCCGCGCGGGCTGTTTCACAAAATAGTTCTCCCGCTTCTTTTCAAAAAGAGAGAGTGAGGGTGTGGTTGGGCAATATTATCGCTCTCTTCGAAGGGTGGTGTGATTAGAGAAAAGAGCGGTGCCCTCAGGGCCCATTGACTAATAAATAAACCGTTGAACGACCTTAAAGGATGAGTGGACGAGAGCCCTAAGATGTTTGAGTTGGTCAGGCGGGTGACACTGCCATGCCCACGCTTCATAGTTTTATAAATACTGTCCTGGGTTAAAATAAATGGTTATATGTTATAAATTCTCGACTTTGTTAAAACACGCGTAAAAATGGAAAACAAATAGTTGTATTCCAATTTAGAGGAAAACCTTTTGATTTTAATTAATTTCTATCCGTATCAATTAAAGCTACATAGGCTACAATTTTCCCTAAAAATTTTACACTAGACTGAAATTTCCTTCTCATAATATCTAGGCTGGAAATATGTATTTCAAAATAAGCGAAAAAATTAATAACCTAAAAAATTCTATCTAAGGGTTAACTACTTAAAATATAACAATCTGTTGAAAAATACGTAGGTTTATTTTTCTTCGTAAATATGTTTGTCAGAAGAACAAAAAAAGAGAATAAATATACCCCCGTTGCAGCAGACCTGCATCCTCAGCGAACTTCAAGTGCAAAAGAACATATTTCAACCCAATACGTCAAGATTTGATATGTTTTTGTAAGCTCCATAAGAATAACATAGGGAATGAGTATGCAGGTTTGCTGCAACAGGTATGTTAAAACTGGATGTTTTTAATTCTATATTTAGTATATCTGAACTATAAGAAGCCATTTACCAAGTTTTATAACAATATGTTGAAAAATAAGCGAGATATAGAATTTTACTTATTCCCCATAATTTTAACATTGGGACAACGTACTGTGTTTACCACTTTCAATATCTCGGTAACCAATGGACATAGAGCAATGATTAAAAATACCAAATTGTTTGTTTTTTTGAGCTGAATTCAATGGTTCTAACAAAAATTAGATTATTTATTTTTGCATGTAAAAAACTCAAAAACCCATTTTTGGAGGGGTTTATCCCCCTTTACTCCCACTTCCGGTGGTCCGATCGGGCTGGTTTACGAACTCATCCAATTGATTACCACTTTACATGTCTGTACCAAATTTCATAAAGATCTGACCATTTTTACGGCCGCTATCGTGCTAACAGACACATAGATATATAGATAGATGTATAGATATACATATCCAAAAATTTTAACGAACAGTGTTTTTTGCTTCTGGGGGCCCCAAACGAAAAGTTATCACGGTCTTGGGCTTAGGTCTTACCATGAGACCTACTGTAATAGCTTCTTCCCTATAGGGGAAATTCGCTAAAATGCATAAAATCTTAAAATAGTACTGAACAACAACTTTTTACAGACACATATATGAACATCAAATAAAAGCGGTATCAAGCAACAATCATCAAACATCACAACTCACAGTTTTAGACGGCATTTTATGTACAGAATTTTTATTTGCTTTAAAAAAGAGAAGATAAGAAAATAACAACCAAAATTTATTCAAAGTCTTTTAATTTTATATAATGTAGGTAAAGCACAAAACTCTTACTTATTTAGTTAATTACTAGTGGCTGGTAGGGGCAAAAGCCCCTAAAAATAAAATGCTAATGCTGGATATTTAATGTTACCTTCACACTCACAAATCAGTTTGGCGGATTTAAACGTTTCAAACGTTATATTAAAGATATTTTGACATTTGCTAGTACGTATCAGAATTCTAAAATGGGCCTTACTTCAGTATAGTAAAGGGATGAATTTTTTGGAACAGTGGCGCTATTCGAAGATCTTAAAAAAAAAATCATTTCGCTTTGTTTTTAAGTAAACAAATGGATATAGCTTGAAGAAGTTCTTAAGGTAACAAAGCCCAATTTGGTGCCCACAGATTGCAGCACTTAATTTATTTCCCAGGGAAAGGCGATTTTTAACACAAAAATGTGAAGAAATGCCGTGTATAGCAATATGTACAACAGAACATATCGGGCAGTTAAAGACAAAGGGTAATTGTTATGGAAACCTCCAATTGAGGCTACATTTTTATCTAATAGGCAATTAGGTAAGGATGAAATCAGAAAATAATGGTCTCCCGTTGACAAATGTAAACAATGTAAACAAAACAGACGTATTTAATTCTCCTTGCTTTTTAAAATGGTGAGAAGGTTAAAGCCCCTAAATTATAAAAGTGGGAGATTTAAAAGTAAAATAGCTACTTCCCTATATGGGGAAATTCGCTAAAACCGTATTTTTTTATAATCCGTAAACGTATAACGTAAACAAAACAAACGAACTTAACCCTTTATAATTTTAAATGAATATACTCAACCCCCTAACAATATAATCGGAAAATCTTTAAGTTGAAATATTTAATTCTTATAGTACAATGAACGTGCATAGTTAGCTGCATTTTGAAAAAAACCCCACATTTCAATATCTAGCACATGGCTTTGAATCGAGCATAATAACCACATGTTTAATGTAAACAAAGCAGACGTTTTTCAATCCCAAAGCATTTTAAATGAAAGATATATTTCATTATTTCTCATTTTCTGGTAGATTTTGACATAATCTGATATTTTTCCCAACCCCCTGGGACCAAGACCTTTAATTTGAGCCCTCTCCCATCATCCTCCGAGCTGTCGGGTTAGACTTTGGGACGCTTCTAAATGTTCATATGTTTGTCGTGTGTGTTACGTGTGATTTGTATGTGTTTTCGTCAATTGACAAGCCCCAAAGGAAATCTTATTAAGGTGAGTGAAGCCCAAAAATAGGAATAAAGGCAAATTTATTACAAATTTGTTTGTATGTCGGTTTAGTTTGTTTTTTTTAATTTGTCTCAAAATTTTTCAATATATATACTCTATCCTCTCAAAATAAAACAATAATATAGTAATAATGACATAGAAATCAATTACATCAGTGGTTTGAAAAGTAGTAGAAAGTATACAAAGAGTAAACTAATTTCATTGAAATATATTTTAAAATGTAATAATTTATTTTGTTCTGTACAGACATCTTACATACTGATTTAAATAATAACACCTTGTCAAGTCTTTCTTCCATGTATGACTGTCCACACACTTGGAACATCCTTTTCTTTTCTTTTGGCCTTTATACTTTTATATATGTGCAAGTAATGCGTAACAATTAGCAGTGCAATAGCTTCAGAGACAATACTTATGACATTTAGGCTTACTTTACAATGTGTGTGTACACAATGTTTGATGATAAATTTAAATCCAAATTTATATACAATTATTACAAGTCTTCTTGATAGAATAAAACTATTTAAAAAATAGGAAATGTGTTGCCAGTAAATTAATATTGATAGAACAATTAAACCCGAAATCCAGATTAATGTATTCCAACCAGATATCACAGTGTAAAAAAATACATAGCCAAACTCCAAAGTTTTTGTTGCAACAAGTCTGTACATTATTATTATCACATGATTTGTTTGTGTTTTCAAGTAATATCTTGATTATCAGATGTTTTGGGCTGAGATTGTTTGGGTTTAAATAGAGTTTGATTTAAATAATTTTCTGATATTCTTATTTCATAATTGTCATCAAAACATGGTGGCAGCTTAAGGGATTTTTATCTGAAAGACGATCACGGATATAATGGCGAGTAAGAGACTTAAAAAACGTAACTCGCGGAGACAAACATATGAGAATGACTGGGAAGACAACAACCAAACAGAACCAGAACAATTAACAGAAAAGGAATGCACCCAGAACGATGGGGTACTTGGTAATGGAGTGGCGTATAACCCAGTTCAAACGATCAATTTGACGTTGCCAACGCCGGAAGCATTTTCCTTTACGCCAAACGAGTGGGTGTCTTGGAAGAACCGATTCCAAAGGTACAGAAGAGGATGCAGGAGTTGGAGGCAAGCTGTGGTGACCAAGAGTTAGGACTCATAAAATTTAAACTTGACACAGCAGCTGATGTAACTATGGTCCCCGCCAGTGCTGTGGGCGGTTTGATTAGGGCTTTGCCTTTGGTAAATTGCAAAACAGCAGTGTTTAGCGCAAAGAAGAAAGATAGAATAAAAATTTTAGGGACTATCAAACTGAAGCTGGAACATAAAGGTGTTATGATTAACGAAATAGCATATATTTCTGAAGAAGTTGCTGTACCACTTCTAAGCAGACATGCCTGTGAGAGACTGAACCTTGTGAAGAGAATTTTTACGGTGAATTCTGATACAGACTGGTTCTCTGAGTTTCCTGATTTATTTCAAGGACTAGGAAATATGAAAGGAGAATACAAGATTGAAATGAAGGAGAATGCAGTTCCTTACGCTATACATGCTCCCAGGTCTGTGCCAATACCTCTGAAGGCCCAGGTTAAAGACCAGTTGGAGGACATGCTGCGAAAAGGAGTTATTGTCCCAGTTGAGCATGCAACCGATTGGTGTGCACCAATGGTAGTTTGCCCAAAAAAAAAGGGGGTGGGGTTAGAATATGCGTGGACCTATCCAAACTCAACAATAGTGTGAAACGTCGATTTTATCCTATTCCGAAGATTGAACTCTCACTAGCCGAGATCGCGGGAGCCGAGTACTTCAGCAAGATTGATGCGAATTCCGGGTTTTGGCAACTAAACCTTGCAAAGGAATCACAAGATTATACAACATTCATAACTCCTTTCGGGAGGTACAAGTTTTGTAAGCTGCCTTTTGGAATTACATCAGCGCCTGAAGAGTTTCAGAGGCGTATGTCAAAGGCTTTAGAGGGAGCCAAGAACTGCTTAGTCCACATTGATGACTGCCTTATATGGGGACGAACAAAAGAAGAACACGATGAGTGTCTCAGAGCTGTTTTAGAGAGAGTGCAGGCTAATGGAATCACCTTGAATAAACAGAAGTCAGAGTTCTGCAAAAGGACTGTGACATTCTTAGGGTTTGTGCTGTCCAAGGAAGGGATCCGTCCTGATCCCAGTAAGGTTCAAGCGATCGTTGAATTACCTACTCCTAGAAATGTTACTGAAGTTCAAAGATTCATGGGCATGATCACTTTTCTAGCAAAATTTATTCCAAATCGTAGTGAAGTTTTGGAGCCAATTACAAGTTTGTTGAAAATTAAAAATGATTTCATATGGGGACCTGCTCAAGAAAAAGCGTTTGTCACTATAAAAAATATCTTATCTTCAGAGCCATGTTTGACTGTATACGATCCAGAAAAACCTTCGATCCTTTCTTGCGACGCTTCAAAAAAAGGTCTTGGTGCAGTTTTGCTTCAGGTTGAAGGAGAAAATAAGAAACCTGTCGCATACATTTCTCGGACTCTGACTCCTGCTGAGGAGAATTATAGTAACATCGAGAGAGAAGCGCTATCATGCACATGGGCAAGTGATCGTTTGAAATGTTTCCTCTTAGGGAAAACGTATATCATTGAAACTGATCACAAACCACTTGTTTCAATTTTTAAGACGCAGAATTTGGACGAACTCTCACCAAGGCTACAGCGATTTAGATTGCGTATGATGAGGTACGATTACCGCATGACCTGGACCCCTGGAAAAGATCTAGCTATAGCTGACCTGCTATCTAGAAATCCTATTTCGGCTAACGAAGATGGCGAGTTAACGGAAGAAGTGGAAGCCTTTGTTCATGAAATCAGTCTGATGAGTATTAATACGACAGATGCAAATGTGACTAAGGTGCTCAACTCGCAAATGAGAGATCCAGTCTGTACACATCTCAAATTACTGATTAAAGATGAGTGGCCTGGGAAATCAAGTTTGCCTTTTGAGATTCAGGAATATTACAGTGTGAAGAATGAATTAAGTTGTATTGATGGATTATTGCTTCGAGGAGCTAGGATGATAATACCTCAAGAATTGCGATCGGAAATGCTTGAGAGGCTTCACAGCGGACATTTGGGAATTACGAAAACCAGGAAACGAGCTTTGGGAACCATGTGGTGGCCGGGGATTTCTCAGGAAATTGAGAGGAAAATCAAATCGTGCCCGGTGTGTATTCAAAACTCAATTAATCATAGTGAACCATTGATTCCGAGGGTGGTTCCGGATTATCCGTGGCAAAATGTGTCAGTTGACCTATTTAAACATGAAGAAAAGTGGTTTATGGTTATTGTGGACCACTACTCGAGATACTTTGAAGTCGAAGAGCTACATCGAATGAGAGCATCAGATGTGATTCAAATTTGCAAAACTGTTTTTTCACGTTTTGGGATTCCTCAGAGGGTTTATTCGGACAGTGGGACGCAGTTTCACCACTTAGACTCGAGTGAATTTAAAATGTTTGCCAAAGAGTGGGGGTTTTCCACATTTAGGAGTAGTCCTCATCACCACCAAGGAAATGGGGCAGCTGAGGCAGCTGTGAAGATAGCAAAAGGCCTGATGAGGAAAAACAAGAACAACTTTGAACTTGCACTGCTTTCCTACCGTACATCTCCACTTGAAACTGGCTTCACTCCAGCCGAACTCATGTTTGGAAGGAAATTGAGAGACAATCTTCCATCTACTTTGGTTGGAAATCCTGTGGATAAAAAGGACTTTTTTAAAAGGGAGGAAAAGTACCAGCTGAAGTATAAGAAACAATTTGATAAACGACATAGAACAAGTAACTTGAGTGAATTAGAAGTTGGAAACATGGTGTGGATCACAGATCTACGTCGACACGGAAGGGTGGTCAACAAATTGAAAGAACCACGATCTTACCTCGTAGAAACTGACAAGAGGACTATTCGGCGGAACCGTAAAAATTTAGTTCCTGCACCGTACCTTGGAGATGATATTTCTACAGACCATTCTTCAGCAAGGGACAGTGGTCCTGTGAGTTCACATGGTCGCTGCGTTACAAATGATGGACCGGACACTGGTCCTGTGAGTACACATCGTCGCTGCGACACAAATGATGGACCGGACACTGCTACCCGTTACGGAAGGCCCATCAAGAAGCCGTGTCGATACAGAATTATTTGAAGATGCGGACATCTTGAGGCGGGATGTTGCAACAAGTCTGTACATTATTATTATCACATGATTTGTTTGTGTTTTCAAGTAATATCTTGATTATCAGATGTTTTGGGCTGAGATTGTTTGGGTTTAAATAGAGTTTGATTTAAATAATTTTCTGATATTCTTATTTCATAATTGTCATCAAAACAGTTTTAACAAACCTGCAGGCTATGAAAATCACTAGCAATGCTATGACAACCTGAATATGTGACAAGTCAGAAATTATACCAATAAATTGAAAATACTCTTCTTTTTCTCTTTCATTGTAGGCCTTTAAATGTTCATTCATTTGTTTAATGTACTTAATATACAAAAAAGCACAATAAATACCTAAAAACACTATAACTAACTCAAAGGTATTCCAAAAACTTATAACTATATTTTTCAATCCTCTTCTATTGAACACAATTATGACTCGGATTATGAATAAAAGTAAGCTGACTAAAACAATTAAATCTATGGCTGGATGTTGATACTCTTGACTGACAGTATACACATAAATTCTATTCATCACCATTCCGATGTACAAACGCTCAGTCACCGCAATTAAGACACTCAGAGTGCCCGAGTTGGGGTTGTAAAGTGTCATTTCAAAAAATACCATCGATGTTAGTTTGTCTACCCAGTTCTCACTGTGGAGATAGGTGATTACATCTTCTGATACAGGCTGTGACAATCCTAAATCAGCAATATATCCGCCCCCGCTATATCTCAGGCTGTTGTACCCAAAAGCCACTATTTCATAAGATTCTGAAGGTTCCTCATAGCTCCAGGGTGACAAGCTTACAAATTTTTCAAAAGGTCCACTTTTCCACCCCTCAACATA
The DNA here is from genome assembly GCA_035578135.1 of Flexamia atlantica. Taxonomy (NCBI): domain Eukaryota; kingdom Metazoa; phylum Arthropoda; class Insecta; order Hemiptera; family Cicadellidae; genus Flexamia; species Flexamia atlantica. Next base: position 16,158,014 of record JAQJVK010000016.1, on the reverse strand, counting down.
TATTTCAGTGTCCTCGGTATCTTCAGTCAGTCTGCTGGGACAAAGGTCTGGCAAACCACTGAACCAGTTTTTTCGGCACAACCCTGGTCGCTGTCTCCTCTGTCGTAGTCTCGGCAATCCTAGGAGACTGCTAGTTGAACTGAGAGCAAATGTTTGAGAATTCTCTGTAGAACTTCTTTCACCAGCTATTGGTAATCCGCTATACCATTTAAATTGGTGAATAGCTGGCAAGACCCTTCTCTCCAAAACAGGCAAGTAGTCAGTGATATTTTTTAATTCTTCCATTTGGAAGCCTTCCTCTCTATAATTTTTTTTAAAGATGGATTTCAGTTCTAAGTTGTTCCAATAATACCTGGTTGTCCAGAAAGTGCCACTTTGAATTATCAAAAGTATTGTGAGAAATCCTATAAAGAAAAAATCCAGAAACACCCATAAGGCATCTCTCTTCCATTGTTTTTCTTGTTTTTTTGCTAGTTCCCTAGAACAGAGAGGAACATAAATTGATTTACTTCTTAAAAATATTAATTTTTTTAACAGATCACGTTTTGTCTTTAACAAGTGTTTTTTGTATTTCAAAATCACATTCCAATCAATATCATAGTTATTTAATTTGTAAATATTTGTAAAAAGAATTGCAGACATTACCGCCAGGGTAATAATTTTCACTGGAGACGTCACAAACATCTCTTCTCCAAGAGACATTACATTAGAACTAAGCCACTCCAAACTTTTTACCTTGCCAAATTTCAAACCATACAATATGACTAAATAGGCAGAGAAAACTATTGTAAATATACAAAAAGTCCAAGCAAATGTTTCATAAAAAATTGATTTAAACGACCGCATTTTACCTTTATTAAGAACATCTATCTCTAAATGCACTGGTAAAAACTTTTTTTTCGTTACAAAAACTTTGAAAATGTCCTGAATCATTCTTGTAAATATACCTTCTTTCGGTTCTGCTTCTTTGATTTCTTTCCTGTCTGTTGGTTTTCCGGAAAGTTCTTCTTCTTCTTCCTCATCATCTACATCATCATCTGGTTCAAAAATTATCAACTGTTTTCTGAACAGAGATGTCACAGAGTTTGTTATAAATGCAGAAATAATCATGCTATAAACACTGATAATAACTTCTGCCTCTGTAACTTTGTATTGTGGATAATCCTCCAATTTTTCTTCTACTTTGTAGAACATACAACTTGTCAGCATGGCTGCAAAGAGTCCACAAAAAGCCAAAGACAATCGTTGTGAAGCGTTGACAATACTACGAGGGTGCTTAGAAACAACACTTAACCACAAATGGGCTTCGCGAAAACCAAAAATGAAATTATCACTTGCTAATTCCTCTCGATATTTTTCCTCCTTAGTCGCGGTCTTTTCAAACCTTTGAAAACTATCCTCCCATCCCAGTGACAACCAAGAGTTGATAAGAAATGTGTAATCTTTTTTTCCTATAATGTCAATAACAACAATTTTATCACAAAACCACTCAGGTCTGCAGCCAGAAAAATCAATCCATATATGTATTAATTTAATTTCTCCCAAGTACTTGGGAGTGAACATAATAAACCAATTGTCATCTGCCCTCTCCAGTGCTTTAAATATTGTACTCTTTAAAATGTGTGGTCTACTAACTGAACTGTCTCCTTCAACTGATATTCCAACATTCGATGTTGTTCCAGCAAATAAACGGGCACCAGTCTGAACACAAACTAGGTAGGGATACTTATCATAAGGTAAATTATCTTCTAGATATATAGCTTGTTGTTTATATTTATCCCTGTGATCTTTTCGTACCGTGTAAAATAGTAGGATAAAGTACATTATCAAAATACAGACCACAAATAAAGCTACAAAAGGATTGTCAAAAACGTGAATAAAAAGCTTATAGTCCTGTAAGGGATTGACCGTATTCAAGGGTACACCTGCAAACCCTGCGAAACTTGACAGGTGTTCACATTCACATTGCAGCTGCTTTGAATCAGGGATTATGTTTTTTACATTGCAGCCTCTTGAAGTCCAACCATGGTGGTGCCAGCTGACACATCTCAAGATTGTAATTTCAAAACTGTAGTTCATGTATTCACTTGCATGTGACTGGCTTGCCAAAATACCCAAGTAGTACAAGTCATAAGTATCCTTGGAAGTTGGGTCCTGAAGAACCTGATCAAACTCAGGAGATGACTGTGTTACATCCTGGCCCTCTGCCATCATTGTGTTATAGTCTGGACGTAAGTTATACAGAGCTAAAACTTTGAATATCACACCTTCTTTCAAACCAAGAAATTTTAGTTTGAGAATTCCTCTTTCTTCTACTCTTATTCTGTGTACATCTACCTCCAAATCGGCTTTGTCAAGGGTATCATTTGCATTAGGTTGCCTCACAGTTCCATTAATAATTGTGATTTCCAAGTCACGATAGTTGAGATTTACTTGAATGGGGTAATGGAGTTCAGTTATGTACTCATCATCGTTGCCTCTTTTTACACCGAATTTTAAATCTACAACATTTGTACTTATAATGAATTTCTTATACCACCAAAATGGATTTCCATCAAAAATAATAACCTGAGCAGATACTAAATTTGACCAATGCTTAAGAAAAGTTGCTAAACTCTTGGAAACTACTACTGAAGGTATTGATTCGTCTGAAGTTCCATTAAGTGACGATTCATAAAATGATAAAGGTGTATCTTCTTTAAACCATATTCTAATTGATTTAGTTTTAATATTGGATGGAGAAGTGAATGGCAAGGTTATTTTTTTTAATGAGTTCATTATCATTTCTATAGCTAGAAAAGCATTTTCTGTACTTTCTTTGTAAATGGAGTAAAATGTTTCATCCAATCCTTCACTGTCAATACTAAATATTTTACCACATATATTGACCAGAGATTGTACAATTTCAGATGTTTTTTGGGATGTGAAGTCATAAAATACATTTTCGCTGGATGTTAAATCAAACTTGAATCTGTCTGAGAGTTTCATTACTATTTCACTGAGACATATAACACTCTCAGGCTTGAGTACAATTTCCACGCCCTCTGTGACTAGCATGTTCATTGCACGGGTCCATAAACTCATAATTTTAAAGCTAGACATGGTTTCCTCATTCACTATGACCAATAAACTCTCAATAATAGAATCTGCTTCAATTATTTTTTCTTCTTCATCGATTGACAGACCAATTAATATTAAATCAATCACAGCAGAAATTATACTAGATTTATATTCTGAGTCCATTGTGCTATGGAAAAATCGAATATTATTAACTAAAGATTGAACTAAATTGTTATGATCTTTTGTTTCAATGAGTTTTTTTAATTTAATTTCAGTAGAACCCATTATACCATAATGATTGGTTACTTCAACCACCAACTTTCCTCTAGTAACAGCAAACTGCTGAAACTCATTTGAATTTTTGGATCCCATCAATCGACCTTTATCACTAGATTTATCAGGATGTCTATCGTAATACTCATAAGTCGGAGATAAATTATCAAACAACAATCTATCGCATGTAATTGCATTCCCAAACATTGCTATTTCAACATACTCTTCTTCAATTCGACAAGAAAAACTTTTGATTGCTGCTGCCATTCTAATTTCAAATATCGCTTCTCCTGGATACTCAGACCCTCCATTGACTTGAAACAAATAGGTTTCACCTTCCAAAAGAGTGTTTGCTAATACTACTAATACATTATTAGGTGTATTCCTTTGTTTAATGTTTTCAGTGGACTTAAAATCATCTTCCTTTTCAGACTTGTATACCCAAGTGAACTGATTATTAGTTTTCCAGTAGTAACCATAAGGCACATCAAGAACCAGTACCTCTAAGTAGGTAGATTCTGCTGGGTTTGATTGATATTGTGGTCCACCACAATTCTTCCTGCAAATAATCTCTAATGTGGGCGATGGATCAGGAACCATAGTAATCTTTTGTAGTGTTGACTTACGAAGATTAGACTTTTTTGATATTACTGTCAAAGAAAAAGTGTAAATTGCATTCTTCAGAAAAGGGCCATTGTATGTGATATGACTTTCAGTTGTATATTTTCCTGAACATATATGTTCGTCTCTGTCACATTTCCAGTAATAGAGTAAATCATTTTCTTGTTTTGACGGACTTACGTTTGGATTTTTTGACATACTACCATTTAAAACTAATTTAGGGATTTTAAAGTATATACTTCTGCTGTGCCCACCTTGCAAAATAGGCACCAATTCAACCAAAACCACTTCAAAATAAGAGTAAGCAGTGGTGAATCCTTCTAGAAGATCAACCCAAATTGAAACATTATTCCTTATTTTGTACAGTGCTGGTTCAATTGAATACTTTTTGAATTCAATAGATGCTACTTGAAGCTTCTTCATAAAATATTTTGTGTCTAATTCTCTGTGATTTATGCCAAACACCCACATCACCCATTCGATATGTAATTCCTTAATCTGTGTGATGCACGACCTATCCCTGTCCTCCATGATGTATAATGTTTCAACTACAATTTCTTTACTTCTTGGTACTTTAATGACATCAAATTCTGTTTGTGCCCCCTCCTTGATTATTACTAGTGGTTCGCAGTGAGAAAATTGTGGACTGATAAAGAAATTTACTGAAGCAAATTCTGTATTGAATATGGGATTTGGGTCTCTTTTGTTATAAATTTTCAACTTCACAGGGTCAAGAGCACCAACAAATTCGTCATCATCTCCAGGGGCTCTACCTGGTGGGACCAGTTTCCTTGCTTCAGCCATATACGAACTTCCAGGAAAAGGGATTTTAGCAGTAAACACCCATACTGTGGCACCCATATTGTTGTAATGAAAAACATTATCAGTGCAAAACCTTTTATTGTAGATAAATAAGCTTTTACAGTAGTGAATGACATGAGATCGTTCTAGCTTTTGACACATCTTCCAGTTATAAATGAGTCTCTCTAACAATGTTTCGATAACAATTTTAAGATCCTCTTTCTTTCCTAAGGAACTAAACATCAAAGATACAATAAGATATTTGTTTTGATTATAGTATGGTGTATACAAAAAATTCTCTAACACAGCAAAATCGTTGACTTTCATCCCTCTGTTAATCTTATACTGACATAATCGGCCAAAGTTCATAGAGTTGCACACACACTTAAATGTCCCCAGCATTGGTACACATGGGAAGTTATTGCAGCCAGCTTGTACAGTAGAGTTTTTACAGTGATCTACAATATTACAATCATCCCCTGACTCTGGATTAAAAACTTGTTTTAAATAAGTATAATCACACTTCTTCTTTTTAACATTTCCAATCAGAAAACGTTGACAGAGGCCACATGCACCACACGATTCCCAGAAATCCCTTACACCAAAGCCATAACACTCGTCTGGAAACTTTTGAGGTGTTACATTTTGTAAATTCATCATATAAAAGAGAAGAAGAGTAAATAATATCATTGCAATAGCTACTTGTGGTCATACAGGCTCAAAGAAGATTTTAATAAACTGTATTAAACTTACAAACATTTGCTTAGTAAGGAATAATCATTTCATATAAAGAGAACTTAAGCTTATTTGATAAGCTAAATCACAAAAACAAAACCTAATTTGACTTAAATGTTAAAAATAAACAAACAATAACCATGTGGTTATTGGATAAATCACCTGAACTATATCAGGTTATCATCAACACTAAACAATTTTTCTTCTATTTTTATTATTTGTCTTAGACAGGCAAGGCTAACTGCCATGAAGCCCAAAATACATTTTAAGTTGTATGGTAAAACAATGTTTAGAATTTCACTTCTGAACCAGTTCATTGCTGCAGCACTTTTTCAAGATGTGAAAGGAACCAATTATATACTTCCATGAAATGAATTTTTATTCACAGTTTAAATTCCCCTCAGATTAAAAGGTATCAGATAGTAAGTTTCACAATCATTTTGCTCGTGCATCAGTGAACACAGGCCAATGAATAAAAGATCTGCTCTACAATTTTATTTTGTTCCAAATAAAACTTTTTTTGTTAGTTCTTCTTACAGTTGGAACAAATTTCTGCACACATTAAATATTTCCTACAAAATATAACACCCCCCTTGTGGCAGATCTGTATACTCAGCAAATTTCAAGCGCTTAAATAAATCATTTAGACAGGTTTTGAAATAAAGTAAAATCAATTTACATCCCAAAATGAGCATGCAAAAATTTTCTCCATAAGAATAACATGGGAAGTTATGCATGGTATGCAGGTTTGCTGCTACAGAAATCTAAAATTAATTGAGGGATTTTTGGCAATAATCTAGTAGGTTCCAACTTGATGAAGTCACTTAACAAGTTTTATTGAGGTCTGTCGAGATGGACAATTCTATTTATTTCCCATATGGTTAACGTTGGGACTATGTACCGGAACGGTATTTACTACTATACTAGGTGTCACATAATTGCAATGCTCAAAATTTCTTAAACTAATCTGACTCCTTGCATAAACTATATTGGAAATCAGCTGGTCAAGAAATGTTGAACGTCACAATTTCGTGAACCCAAATTTAGTGATATCTCGGTAACCAATGGACAAAAAAAGCAGTTGTTCAAAATACCAAAATTACAAATGTGCCTCCCTCTTATTCAGATACCTTTTAACCGGACATTGGTTTGAATGCACCACACCACAGCCGATTTTTATCAACACATTGGTTTAACCAAAAGTGATCGGCAGGAAATGTGCTGTACTGTATCGATGATTCTTGTGGGAGAGGTTTGAGAACTATACAGGGTGATTGAAAAGTTTGGGTACGGCTTAATATTTTGAAAAATAATAAACGTAGACCTACAAAACTTGGAATCAAGTTATAAGGCATATAAATCTATCTTAACACATATCCAGTGATCCGCTACCTCCTCAGGGGGACGGCCCGCCAGGAGTCAGGAGAAAATCTTAAATGTAAGCATAGGTTGATATGCACATCAAATTAAAGGTCTATTTTTGTAGAATACAACGCCGCAAACCGCACTCAAAAAGGTTGACCCAGTACAAAATGGCAGCTGTTCAAAGATTCAAATAAATACCAATTTCTTTGAATACAAACAATTTTTATCATTTTAATTTTTATCATTTTTTATATCATTTTAAAGAGCTTTTTAAGCAAAGAAGAATGCCGCAAACCGCATTCAAAAAGGACCATCCGTTAAAAAATTACGGTTGTTTAAAGATTTAATAAAAAACGGCAGACGAGCCATGCGCCAGACCTGATGCGCAGTTTTCTATGTCGACACAAAGGCTACTCAACACTGCGACCCCCTTCCCTCCCGGTGGGCGAAATTTCATACCGAGCAGAGCAGGTCATGACGTCATCGTTGATACGATCTCCTTCGAAAGGTCGAAGTCCTCAGTCGTAGATTCTACATTAGACATTAATCGATATTTGACTATCGGTTACGAGAGTGACTTAACGCAGAATTTGGAAGAATAATTATTTAGCTTCCTGTTCCTATAACATTGATCTTGCCAAACTTAAGACCTAGGGTACTTTATAATATAAACATTTATTGGTAGAAATATAAATTTTTAAATAATCGGTTAGCTTTTTGGGTTATTTATGTTTAGTTTTGTTGATGTTCCAAAGTAAACCGCGAGGCTAATCTTACGTTTTATTTGGGGTTATTTTTTAATATTCTCATCATTAATTTAGCACCGTTGTAGTGTTGAAATCGGTCTGCTTACAATGTGTAGTAAAACATTGAAGAATTTGAATCATGGAGACTAGATAATCAGATATGCAGACTATTTTAGTCCGATTCACTTGACTCTGCTCATTTAACTTGGCCTATAGTCCGTCCATTCAATACCATTAATGTTAATATCAGCGTTAGCTTTACAGACGGCCTGGGGGCCACGTTAATTGACTCAGAATACTTAAATATTCCAGTAAAATCATTTTATTTGGTTGAGGAATTGGTATCCAAATATAGCTAGGCTACCTTGCTACCTTATGAGATTAACATATATTAAGTAGAAGAAATCGTGCTGATCGATCAACAAGGGTTCACCCTTTTAACACGGTGAGCTGTTTTGTATAGACTCAGAATTAAATTTAAGATCACATCATATCATATGATCAAAATAAATCTAGGAAATACACAACTGCTCAAGACAGTAGATAAACCTAATAATGTTAAAAAAACTATTCTATATGATTTATGTAGGCTAACTAACTAGTTTAGCCACTGAGAGCAGTGTAAAGGGTTGATGACTTATATAAGTTTAAATTCTGCCAAATATTGTTCACATGTTCTCATATTTACAAAAATTAACTAGCTACCATCACAAACATGAAAAATAAATATATTCCAAAACAATGCTGGAGAGTTTTTTGAGGCATTTCTCCTGGCCTCTGCCAAAAATGGTTTACATGTTCCCTTATTTACAAAGATAAACTAGCCTAATTTAAGTTCGCTTCAGCTACCCATACTTCATTGCTATATTCTGACTTTCAACTGGAATAAGCAGGGAATCATTCGATAGAGAAAGGATCGAGAGACAGACAACTTGAACGATTTAAAAGATGCAAAGTTGAAGTTGCAATACTCGACTATCAACTATCGAGACCCACATCGATAACCTAACCATCGTATCAACGATGGCGTCATGACCTGCTCTGCTCGGTATGAAATTTCGCCCACCTTCCCTCCCACCACCAGCCAAACTAACTTGCGAATTCCAGTGCAGCAATCCGTTGTTTTCGATCGTCCTTCAAACAAAGTGTTTTTTTATTTGTGCAGTGTCTTGTTTTTAAGTGTTTAAAAGTTTTTACGTAACATTAAATAAGTGTACTGATCATTTCGACAAAATCTCGGACCTATAAAACACTCACTTTAGCGGAAAGTCAATGAGCGTGCAATTGTCAATGTTACACGAAGTTAAGTTGGTAGCCTGAAAAAAGTTCAGACGTAGCAGAACGTACTGTATTTTTTCTAGCAGAAATGCTTCTTTGTAATATCGTACGTCGCGTCGTACGTAGTTTATACTTTAGGGTAGTTATTTCTGTTTTATGATTACTGTTTTTGAACCCTTATAATTAGCGTTTGTTGATGAATTTATTCTTTTAGAGTGTCAATTTGAAAAAGAGGTTAAATTCACAATTTGAAGTTTTAATGTCTTGGCCTCATTCTTCAGAACTTCTTTAATTCGAATTTATGGATAATTCGAAGTTTTTAGCTGGTCCCTTGAGGTTCGAATTATCCAGGTTCCACTGTAGTTCAAACCAGAATTGATTTTTTCCCTTTGTGAAATATGTTAAAATCACATTTTCAGGGAGGTTTATCCCCCTTATTTTATAAAGGTGAAATGATCCATAGTAGATTCCCCGTCCCATGTGTAGGTAAATGCAAATAAAAAAATAATGAGGCTTTTTAACATGTTCACAGCGGCATGGGAGCAACCGCTCCCATGGAGAACCCTAATTCCATCCTGGTGGGAGCGATCGCTCCCAAGCTGCAAAGCGTTACAATAAGATTTATTTTTAAACCAAGATCTGAGCTTGAAATCTGAAACTTTAACAGCAATGCTCAATGCAGTACACCTCGGATTATTCAGACCCCACATTATCCGGATCCCGTATTATCCAGAAGAGTTTATCCGAGAAATTAAAATTAAGGCAAAAAATCATGGCATAATTTTACGAGTTTACTGGTGAAATGCGCCTTCTAAAAGTAAAATGCAAATTTTAATACGTTACTGTACACATTTGGAATCACTAAGTATAATTGAAGGAATCGCATAGCCTATTACAGCATTTCCGTTGACGTAGTTTCCTGGATTGGTACTTCGGGCCCTAGTAGTGATCAACAAAGTCCCACGGCAATTTTGTGAGTTTGTTTATATTGATAGATTTATGTGTTAAGTTATTTCTTAAGAAGAGTTATTGTAATAAGTTTTGAGTTACATTAAGTTTCGTCATGATTATTTGAAGCTTGAGTTATTTTGAGTTATGTTTATTTAATCTTAATAAATTGAATATTTTAATCTGGTGTTTTATTCCAAACCTAAACCATATAAGTACAGTAAAGGTTAACATTATAATCCCATGATTAATAATGAAGTTTAGTTCTTAAATTTGTTCCAAAAGTTAACCCTTGTAAAATTTGAAAGACTAACATGTTGTACAGTCTTGAGACGATATTGGCAGCATCAATTTTGAAGGGGCTAAAGTACGTTATCGCTATTTAGGCGAAATTGTAATGACCTCGGATTATCCGAATTTTTTGTTACCCGGATCGGTGTTCCGCCACATTAATCCGGATAATCCGAGGTGTGCTGTAGTATATTGTATTCTATGCAGTGGACAGTGCTACTGCCACGATAGGTGTGGTAGTTACAGTAACTGTAAGTCAGAGCACCAGGATGGCGGTGAGGAACACAGAAAATCGTATTCAGGAATACAGAAAATCGTATCGTGCTAACAGTCATATATATAGATTATATAAATTCGAACGAATAGTGTTTTTTGCTTCTGGGGGCCCCAAAATGAAAAGTTATCATGGTCTCGGGCTTAGGTCTTACCATGAGTACTACAGTAACAGCTTCTTCCCTATAGTGGAAATTCCCTATAGTGGAAAAACAAAAGAATATATTTTATTTACATTCCCATTGTAAAAGATTAGAAAGAATACCCCCGTTGCAGCAGACCTGTATACTCAGCAAATTTCAAGTGTAAAACAACATATTTCAATCCAACATAGCGAGATTTGACATGTTTTTGAAAGCTCCATAAGAATAACATGGGGAATGAGTTTGCAGGTTTGCTGCTACAGGTATGTTTAAACTGGTTGGTTTTAATTCAATATTTAGTAGATCTGAACTAGAAGAAGTCATTTACCAAGTTTTATAAAGATATGTTGAGAAATAAGCGAGATATAGAATTTTACTTATTTTCCATAAGGTTAACATTGAGACAACTTACTGTGTTTACCACTTTCAATATCTCGGTAACCAATGGACATAGAGCAGTGATTAAAAACATTAAATTGTTTATTTTTTGAGCTGAATTCAATGGTGCCGACAAAATTTTAGCAGTAAAATTTTTGACAAATTTTATTTTTCTATGTGAAAAACTCAAAAAACCCATTTTTGGGGGGGTTTATCCCCTTTATCCCCCTTTACCCCCCCTTCCGGTGGTCCGATCGGGCTGGTTCACGAACTCGTCCGAGTGATTACCACTTTACACGTCTCTACCAAATTTCATTAAGATCGGACCATATTTACGGCCGCTATCGTGTTAACAGACATATATATAGATATATACAAAACAATAGTAGCCCTAGAAGTGAACATTAAAATAATATATATAGATATATATATATAGTTATATATATATATAAATTCAAACGAATGGTGTTTTTTGCTTCTGGGGGGTCCAAAATGAAAAGTTAACATGGTCTCGGACTTAGGTCTTACCATGAGTACTACCGTAATAGCTTATTCCTTTAAGGAAATTCGCTAAAATGAAGTCTAATACAAATATACCAAAAACATAATACATGTGTTATGTAGGAAAGTTACAAAGGAAAATTAATACAACCATCAGCTCTAAATAATTACCAAATGTTGCTTGACAGTGTTTCATTTATGTGTGTTTATGGTTGTCTCTAGTAATAAGGCCCCGGCCTTCAAACTGGTAATGCCATTTTTCAAGGGTTTTTTTTGCATGGTAAAAACCCTTACAGAGCCAGCTGATTTCAAGTAAACAAAAGATAGTGCCAGAAGAGTATGTGGTGGACCGCGCTAGCTTGTGATTAGTTCATGTTTACTAGTTCCTCCAATTACTATAAAACATTTCATAATTTTTGAAAATACTTTTTGTATCCTTTCTTTATCCCATTCACTGTATTATTGCTATATGACTGTAGATTGCAAACAGCTGTTATAAATCTATCTATATCTATATATCTATATCAATATACTTATTTAATACACTAGGGGTTTTTTTGTGATCATTACTCCTCCTAAAGTTCTGGGCTGATTTTAATAATTTAGGTGTCATTGGAAAGAGCTTGGCGTGAAGTTTTGCAGGAAATCAAACTTAAAAGGGTTCGACTTAAGGGAAGAGCCCTAGATGCCCTTAAAGTTTCTTATTAGTCCATAAGATTTAACATGGGAATAGAAATTTCAAATGAAGCAGCTGATTGGAGCAAACAAAGTTTTTCAACAAAGCCATATGTTGTTAATGGAATTAAAAACATTGTATGTAGAGCTGGAAGCACTTCAGTTGATGGAAGATGTAAATAAACAAACTATTATCCTAATACATATTCATATTTATGGTCATAATTAAGTTATAAAAACATTTGAATCACGTGTGAAGATCTTAATATTCACATATGTTTATATTCTAAAGAAAAATACTAAAAGAAAAAATAAGTGCTTTTGAATAATTTCTGTAAATATAAATAGAAATAAAAGAAAAAGAAGCAGACTGAGTAAATTATTAGTCATTATGAGTAGATTTACTGAACCATTTTTGTACGGTTTGAGATTAAGACTCGGGTCATACACTACTTAGGGCCGCTTTCCCCAATTAAGGTTTATAATAATAATAATAATAATAATAATAATTTTTTTTTTTTTTTGGGTAGGAGGTGGAATGCATTTACGCACACTGAGGGGCTCATTGTCCCCTCAGTAGTGTCGGACTCCCACGAGCTCGATGTCCCGTGAACTACCGACTAAACCACCTCCCTCGGCACCGAGGACACTAGCCTGGAACTGTTTCACACATTACTTCGGGCTAGGCCTTTGATATTACGCCACTAGGGCAACCTCCTTGGGGAAAAGCTGAGGATTAAGGCCGATCGAGGTCGACCTTTTTCGCCCGAAGAATGGCCTGGACGTAGTGCTGGACACAGTTCCAGTTGCCCTCTCCCTGGAGCATAGCTCCGACGATGTTGTTTGGGCTGACGACCACGCCGATCTCAGATGAAAGCGAGGCTCGGCGGACGTGCCAACGGTCGCACTGAAAGAAAGTGTGCTCGGACGTGTCTGGGATGCCGGGGCAATACAGACAGTCCGGGCTGGCGACTTTGCCCATCTGGTGCAGATAGGCTCGGAAGTACCCGTGCCCAGAAAGAAACTGGGTCACGTAGTAATCGACCTCGCCGTGCTGCCGTTCCACCCATGGTCGGACGGAAGGTATGAGCTGGAAGGTCCAACGTCCCCTCGGCTCGGCTTCCCAGTCGCGCTGCCAAGAGTCGAAGCTGCGATCGCGCTCTTCCCTGGCAGCTGTTTCCCGGCCCACTTCAGGCCTCCTCCGGTAAATCGCCTGCCTCTCCCTCGCGAGGAAGAGGACGGGAATGACTCCGGCGATCACCATCACAGCAGGCTCGGAGACTGTGCGGTAGACCGAAGCGACCCGCATAGCTCCTCGGCGCTGGACTCGGGCAAGCCGGTCTCGGAAGACTCGCTTCTCGAGTGCGTGAGCCCATACCTCCGCCCCGTACAGCAAGACTGACTGGACGGCAGTCATGAGCAGGCGGCGCTTGCAGAAGCGAGGACCGCCGACATTGGGCATAAGCCTACCAAGGGCAGCGACACCCTTAGCGGCTTTGTCGGCGGCGCGCTGGATCTGCTCGCCGAAAGACAGTCTGCTATCGACCATGACTCCCAGGTACTTTGCAGCAGGCTTAGTCTCGAGTGTGACGTCACCTATCTGCACCGGGAACACGGTGTTAATTCTTTTTTTGGTGAGGACGACGATCTCCGTCTTACTGATAGCCAGGGACAAGCCGTGATCTCGCATCCACCCGTTGACCTTGGCCATCACTACGCTGAGCCTCAGTTTTGCCTGCTCGACGTTCCTCGCAGCGATCAAGGCAGCGACATCGTCAGCATAGCCAACGAGGCGGGTCTCATCGGGCATGTCTAGCCTCAGCAAGCTGTCGTAAGACACGTTCCAGAGATCTGGTCCGAGAATGGACCCCTGCGCAGCCCCGGAAGTGATGGGAATGCGCCGCTGACCTTCGGTCGTGTCGTACAACAGAACGCGGTCTGACAAATATGCTTCTATCATACGCAGGAGGTAGGAAGGAACTTGGAACGTATGCTCAAGCGCCCACAGCATATCGCTCCACCTGGCGGAGTTAAAAGCGTTCTTCACGTCGAGTGTGACGAGAAGGACCACGCGGCGCGACCAGTAGTTGTGGTCCTCCGCCCTCCACACTGCCTCAACTACCTCCTGGATAGCGTCGATGGTAGAGCGACCGGATCTGAAGCCGTACTGCTGCGGGGACAAGTCCCCCGCAGAGACGATGGCCTCGGTCAGCCTGACACGCAGGAGCTTCTCAAGCACTTTCCCGGCCGTGTCGAGCATACACAGGGGTCGGAAAGAAGAAGGGGTCTCCGGTGTGCTCTTCGCCTTCGGGATAAGAACAAGGCAGGCAACCTTCCACGAAGAAAAGAAAACGCCTTCCGCCAGACACGCGTTGAACATATCGAGCAGAAGCCTTGGATTCACCTCCGCAGCGAGCTTGAGCACCTCCGCCGGAATGCCATCGGGACCGGGCGCTCTTCTGGGTCGTAGGGATCGGACGGCGGCGGTGAGTTCCTCTTCCCGGAAAACTGGGAAGGCGCCTACCTCTCCGAATTCCCTGACTGGCCGAACTGGGTGGCTGGGAAACAGTGTATCGACGACGACGGCCATGGCTTGTGGTTCCATGACCGCAGGTGGTGAGCGAGCCCCTAGCTTCTGGGTTACAAGTTTGTAGCCCGTCCCCCAGGGGTCGTTGTCGATATCCTGACACAGCTGTTTCCAGCACCTGACTTTACTCCGGTTGATGGCACCGCGGAGCTCTCGGCGGGCCGCTCTGTGCTCAGCCGATCTGGCATTTGCATCAGGGCGGTTCCTGGCTCGCTGCGCAGCTCGTCGGAGACCAAGACATCTCCTCCGGAGTTCCGCGATTTCAGGCGTCCACCAGTAAACCGGCTTCTTCCTGTGGCGGCGGGAAACTCCGGGCATCGACTGCTCACACGCGGTCGCGATGAGACGCATCGTCGATGCTGCCAGATCTTCGGCACCAGTGAAATTCACAATGCTCTGGTCTTTAATTACTTCTTTAAAAGTGTCTTTGCTCAGACGACTGGTGTTCCAGCGTCGAGCCAGAGGAGCAGGTTCAGCGCGCAAGCGCGCACCCTCGGGAAGGACCTTGAAGAGGATCCCCTGGTGGTCGCTAGAGGAATACTCCTCGCAGACACGCCAGTCGGAGATCCGCTGGACAATCCCTTCAGAGGCAAGGGATATGTCAGGGATCGTCTCTCTGCACCCCGGACGGCGAAAGGTGGAAATGCCGCCCGTGTTAAGGATAAAGAGGCCCGACCTGGCAGCCGACTCGAGGACGTAACGACCTCGAGTATCGGTCCGCGGGGAACCCCATTCCACGGCTTTGGCGTTAAAATCGCCACCGACTATGACCCCGCCAGAGATTTTCATGATCTCATCCTCAATGGAATCGACCATGTGGCGGTAGTCTCCGACCGGTTGGTTTGGCGTGAGGTAACAGGAGATGATGAAACCCCTGCTCCTCACCCAAACGAAGCCGTTGCCCGATCCGGAATCGAGAACAGGCACCTTCCCGAGGTCCAAGATCCAAATCGCCGCAGTGCCGGAGGGATCCGAGAATCACTGCGCGGAGCGTCGGTTTTGGTACTGCTCACTGAGAAGCAGTAGGTCAGCACCCTGCTCCGTAGCTAATTGGAACAGCAAGTCGTTTGCTGTCCTGCTCCTCTGCATATTGAGTTGCAGAACACTGATCATTTCTGTTGTTTCTGGCGAAGCTCCTGGATGGCCCGCCTGTACTGCCCGCAACGACCAGACCCAGCGGAATGCTTGACCTGGTCGCCCTTCAAGCCGGCTTCTGTACACAGGACACAGGACAACGCTGCATTGCACGCGCTGGCCCTGTGGTCCAGGCCGCCGCACTTGAAGCAGAGCTTGCTTCTATCGGGTCCAGAGCAGCGATTAGCGACGTGACCGAACCCCAGACATTTAAAACATCTGGAGGCCACGAGCTTCTCGCGTACCCGACAGCTCACGTACCAGATCTTCAGGTGGCCCTTCTCCAGGAGCTTCGTAGCTGCCCTGGCTCCCAGCGTAAGGATCGCCACCTTCTGGCCTCGAGCATTCGCCTTCGAGACGAAAGTCTTTACCTCGACGTTTTCGCCGATGGCGGATTTGACAGCAGCAGTCACCTCCGCCTCCTCCGCCTCGGTCGTTAGCTCGTCGAGGTCCCTCACCTCCAGCGTCGACTTGGGCTCGAGAACGCTGACAGTCGCGTTCGCCCCCAAGATATTCTTCAGGTCTTCGCTGAAGGCGGACTTGCTCTCGGAGGCGTCCCCGAGTTCGACCAGAAGATCGCCGGCTCGGGTCTTCCTCATGGCCTTGATAACAGCGCCCTTCTCATCGGGCTTCGCTTTGCTGCGAATCTCGCCCAGCACGTCGGCGTAGGATTTCCCCTCCGACGGCTTGATGAGAAGAGCGTCTGGCCGCGTCCTGCGTGACCTCTTCTTCGGTGCCTTCTTGTTGTCCTGAGGGCCGGGCTGGCTTCCAGGCTGCTGGGGTGAGACTTTCTTCTTCTTCCCCTTCCTCTTCACGACGTCGGTCCATTTCTCGAGGTCAGATGTCTCCCCTGGACCGTCACCTCTGGGTTTCTTCTCAGCCTCCGGTTGGGCGGGGCTGGAAGCAGCCCGTTTCCCCCCGGCCGGCTGAGCCTTAACGCGCAGTGATGGAGTCGTCTGCGTCGAAACAGCCACCGACTCGCACGACTGCCAAGACTTCCTCAGCTGAAGGATGTGGTTAAGGCTAGTCTCCAATTGGACTATGCCTTCCTGCACACCCCTGCTGATGTTCTTCTGTCTGCCAGTCGCGGCCTTCATAACAGCGAGGGTGGCGAAGCACTTTTGAAGGTGCTCCTCCTCCTGCTGCCTGGCAAGTGAAATTTCCGCCTGGAAGGGGGACAGGTCTGTGTTCACCGAGTCCACGTCGCTGACGGGTGCTTGCCCGGTGAGCACCGGTGTTCTTGTCACCGAGGCAGTTGGCGTCGCACGGCCTTGTGGCGACCTCGCGACACGAGGCTTCCGGCCAAAGGGGTCTTCACTCTCGACATCCCCGCTTTGAGAGGGTAGCCGAGGAAATTGCTCCCTCTGGGTCGATTTTGGGGTTAGGGTACCCCGGGAAGATTCTTGCACCTTTTGAATCGTTTTATCTTGTGAACTGGCCATGGTGTCTGGATTAGCCCCCAAGACTGGGCGTTTGTAACCCCCCAAAACAGTGCCCCAATGTGATTGTCAAACCGACCCATCACCAGAGCAACTATATTCATGTTCGACCGCCTCCAAAACACCGGCGGTCCTAGACGAGCAGTGGCCTCGGCAGAGCCCCCCCGTGACCGCAGCAGGGCCCTATCCGGTCGCCAACCGGCACCACCACGGCCAAGGGGATTTTCGCCGGCTGATAGGGCAGCCAGGTCAGCTGGCTGGGCTGACCCGGGCCCCTGTACTATCCGGCAGCCTGGGAGGTGCAGAACCCAGTTTTTAAGCTGTACCCTCTGCTCGTCCTTGACCTCCAGCGCAGTGGAGGCTGAAGAACACAGAGTCACACCGGCAAGTAGGACGGAATGATTTAGAAAAAACAACCGGGCTATTGAAATGATTCGGAGAGTGGAGTTGTGAAAGGGAGACGCGAAAAAGGACCAGTGCGCCCCCCTCCCCTTTTAGTCGGCTCTTACGACAAGCAGGGGATACTGTTGGACATTCTATCCCGGCCCAACTCGGAAAAATAATAATAATAATAATTTTTTTTTTGGGTAGGAGGTGGAATGCGTTTACGCACACTGAGGGGCTCGTTGTCCCCTCAGTAGTGTCGGACTCCCATGAGCTCGATGTCCCATGAACTACCGACTAAACCACCTCCCTCGGCACCGAGGACACTAGCCTGGAACTGTTTCACACATTACTTCGGACTAGGCCTTTGATATTACGCCACTAGGGCAACCTCCGTGGGGAAAAGCTGAGGATTAAGGCCGATCGAGGTCGACCTTTTTCGCCCGAAGAATGGCCTGGACGTAGTGCTGGACACAGTTCCAGTTGCCCTCTCCCTGGAGCATAGCTCCGACGATGTTGTTTGGGCTGACGACCACGCCAATCTCAGATGAAAGCGAGGCTCGGCGGACGTGCCAACGGTCGCACTGAAAGAAGGTGTGCTCGGACGTGTCTGGGATGCCGGGGCAATACAGACAGTCCGGGCTGGCGACTTTGCCCATCCGGTGCAGATAGGCTCGGAAGTACCCGTGCCCAGAAAGAAACTGGGTCACGTAGTAATCGACCTCGCCGTGCTGCTGTTCCACCCATGGTCGGACGGAAGGTATGAGCTGGAAGGACCAACGTCCCCTCGGCTCGGCTTCCCAGTCGCGCTGCCAGGAGTCGAAGCTGCGATCGCGCTCTTCCCTGGCAGCTGTTTCCCGGCCCACTTCAGGCCTCCTCCGGTAAATCGCCTGCCTCTCCCTCGCGAGGAAGAGGACGGGAATGACTCCGGCGATCACCCCGTGTATTATTATCAAATAGTAATAATAATAATAATAATAATAATAATAATAATAATAATAATAATAATAATAATAATAATCCTTTATTGTCGCATAACATCTTTTTACAAATTGTCAGCATACAACTTAAGACAGGCGACATTGTCAAATAATATATAAAATAAAACTAAATGGAAATTAGTTAACTTACAAACTATACAGAGTCATAAATCTTGCATTACAACAAAAATTCATCCTGCAAAAATTTATCTATTGAATAATACATTTTATTCGTGAAGAATTCTTTCAATTCGACTTTAAAACCCTCCATTTTGTAAATTAATTTCAATTCATGGGGGAGTTTATTAAGGAATTTTATTCCTATATAAAAAGGGCAATTTTCCATTAAAGTCAATCTATGTATCTGTATCGGAAATTAAAAAAAACATTTTTTTACTCATGTTTGAAGTAAACATGAGTTTTCATCACTCTGTATACGAAAATTGCCCGTTACTGTACAGCTGAGATCTACGAAAACTCTCGATTTCCTTACATCAAAACAAGAAATGATCAGCTGCTTTTTCGGTACCCAAACATTTCATTCCCGTATCCAAACGAACCATTTCCGTACCAAAAAAAATTTGCCGGACCCAAACAAACAAATTCCTTAATTTGACAGTTCAACCAGCTGACTTAATAAACTGAAATAGACAGTTCAGCCATATTGTGTTTACTTATGGAAAAATGACTAAATTATGAAATGTTGGATCATTTTTTATAAGTTTGGTCACTTGTTTGCATCCTGATGAAAAGTACTGTTCAAAACTCGTCACAAAAGTACCATTTCGGGGCTCGATAGTGTTTTACTTGCTCGGCTTAATTTAAACCATATGAATATTCTAATGTTTCAATTATATACAATATTATTATGATCAGGAAAATACAGTTTGCGCATTATATCTCCGACTATGACAGAGTCAGCTGGTTGTAAGGCGCGGGGCGGAGAGGGGGTACTTTACTGAAAACATTGTTCTACAGTCCCGCGGGCCACAGAGATCAAACGAGTACTGCACCAAAGCTATCAACGAGTCCAAAAGAGACACAAAGCAAAATTTGGAAACTATCCTTCTTAGCTGTTGACGTTGATAAGCTAAAGAGCAACAAATTGCTGCGGGGTTCTCTGAAAACTCGTCAGGGTTTCCTGCTTGCAGGAAGACCCAAGTCAAAAACATCTGACTCCGCAGGCACCCCACCCGCAGCACTCTGTGGTTGCCCCACCTCCCCGAGGTCCGCGGCTGGAGAACGAGGCCCAGGTAACCCCAGTAAAACGCGGGGCAATAAAAATCCTGGGCCCGGCTAGAGGGGCTGGTGCCAACTAAGTTGAGAGAAGCCACGGAGAAACTCATTTCACAAACCAAGCTTGACATCTTCCTATCTAGACAACAACCACCATGAGTAAACAAGAAGTTTTCAAGCCAAGAAAAAGCTTGAGTAGGACTCCTCCTACAGCAGAGAAAATCAATCCCGACCTTGACACTCATCACAATAGTCCTAGTGACTTCAAATCTTCTAATGGAGCGGCAAGAAAGATCTTTAATCTGGAGCAAGAAATACAAAACAAAAGTTCAGGTTCTCAGACCGCTGAGATTTCCACAAGGCAAAGTTCTCCTACGATTTCTGCTCAGCAGAAGGTGACTTTAACTAATGGCTCAAATACGGACAATGAAGAGGAAGTTGGTCCATACCGACTAGAACCACAGGAAATGCAAGAACAGAATGAATTATACATTGAAAAAATGACAAAAAACGTCATCAATATCGATAAGCTCGAAACCCTCATTGGGGCCATGGCCAGTCAAAGAAAGGTTGTTACTAAGACGCAAGAGAGGAATCTAGTTAGCATCGTGGAAGCAATCAAGAAACAATTCTTGGAACTACAGACCGAATACATGGAGTTAAGAGGAGCATATAAGGAACAAGCAAAAACCATTAAGCTTTTGATCCAAGCAAAAACATCGAATGAATCACAAATAAAGGAAACAATAAAACAAACTATAACCGAGCAAATCAAAAGTAATATTCAGAACGCTACACAGAAAACAGGTACAACAACAATAGAAACACAATCTTATGCAGATATTACAAAAAGTAATCTTGATCAAACTACTGATAGGGTCTCAACAAACTCAAATAAGAAGACCATTCTGCTTTATCCAAAAGATGACACCATGAAATCGAGTGAAGACATAAAAAATCTTATAAAGACCAAGATTAATCCTTCTAAACATAACTTGCAAGTGAAACGGCTCTCAAAAATAAGCAATAATGGCCTGGCTCTTGAACTAAAGGATGAAGAGCAAGTACTCCTAGCAAGTGAACTTCTTAAAACCTTGGTAGAGATCAAAAAGCCAAAAGTTAAACGACCTCTAGTGCAAATTTTTGATCTTCCTACACAATATACTGAGACTGACTTGAGCAAGGATGTCTATGAACAAAACTTAAAGGAGGTAATGACAAGGGAACAGTTTGATGTAGAACATTCTTGGAGGTTCCGCACAGGCCCAAAAAGGGCGGAGCAGGTGAACTGGGTGCTGGAGGTCTCGGGTGGGCTGCACCGGGTCCTATGCAAACAAGGGAGGATTTTCTTGAATTGCGAATCACATAAAGTTGCAAGCTATGTTCCCGTTAACCGCTGTTATAAATGTCAGCGTTTTGGCCATCAAGCAAAATTTTGCCAAGAAGAACAGGACATTTGCAATCACTGCGCACAGACTGGACATAAGCGCTTGGATTGCCCAAACAGCAAGGCAGCTGCAAAATGCTACAACTGTCAAGAGGCGAGGCGGGTCTCAAACCACTCGGTGTTAGACTTAAACTGTCCTTCATACAAGATTGAGAAAGCACGAATCATTAACTCGTTTGATTATGAATAGTACAACATCCAGTAGAAGTCAGCCATCTAACAACATTGAAGATCAAAACCGAGACACCGGACAAACCAACCAAAACAACATGCAGGTGCTAGCAAGGGATAATCAAGACATGCAAAATCACATGGAAAACCTTGCTGGAGAAACACAAGAACTAGATCTAAATACACAAGAGTACATACAATCAATAAAAATAGGCCAGTTGAACTTGCAAAATTGTAGAGAGGCTACTTATGAAGCAAGAAGACTGATGGAAAAACATAAGCTTGCAATCTTCCTACTTCAGGAACCTTACACAGTGGAAGGGAAAGTGAGAGGATTCGGTATGACACATCATGTGGCTGGAAATCAGGAACATGAAAGGCCAATGGCAGCAGTAATAATTGATCCTGAGAAGCATGACTCAGCTGAAATGTTGCAATTGAAGACAACCCACTTCACTGTGGTTCAGATAAGAACATCAGTTGGGGATGTACATCTGGTATCAGCCTACTTCCAATTTGGCCATCCCATAGATAGCTATATAGACAATCTTGATGCCATTCTAACATCACTTCAAGGAAAGCATGTCATCATTGGAGCAGACGCTAATGCTAAATCTCAACTGTGGAACAACTTGGCTACGGATGAGCGTGGTGAAGAGCTGGAACAGCTGATCATGAGACATAATCTAGAGATAATCATGCAAGATGATCAGCCACCCACGCATGATGCAGGTAACAATATAGATGTTACGCTGGCAACTAGTGGACTGTCACGATATGTCCGAGCCTGGAAAGTCCATGTTGGAGAGAGTCTGAGCGATCACCGGCTCATTACTTTTGAGATCTCAATGCAAAACATGCAAATGGAAACAAAAACTAGGATGAACCTTAGAAACACAAATTATGACAACCTAAATCTAATTATCATGCGCAACACAAACAGAATATCAAGAAATTATATACAACCACATTTAACAATAGAAAAGTACAATAAAGGCTTTGTTGATGCATGCAAATATGGAATCCCCAGAAGACGAGTCGGAACAAGAAATGTTCCTTGGTGGAACCCCAACTTGGATCGTCATAAGGGCATCATGAACAGGGCTCGAAGACGTTATCAAAGATGCTGCCCGTGTCCATCACGCCAACGACTGCGAGAAGCATACCTGGAACAAAGACATCTCTACAAACAGGCTGTCCGAGATGCTAAAGGCACCAGCTGGAAAAATTTCCTTCAAGAAAATGTCAACACAAATCCATTTGGACTTGTCTACAAGCTGTCAGCAGGCAAGACAAGATGTCCTGACATTCCAACTACCCTAGCAAAAGATAATGGCAGCTATACATCTACCTTTGAAGAGACCGCTGAACTCCTGTTGGAGAAGCTCATTCCACTCGACAATGAAGACATCACGCCAGAGCAAGAAGGCATAGTTAGGTCAGTGGAAGTACCTTATCACTCATGGAATGAAGATCCTTTCACGATCCAGGAATTGAGAGATGCCATCAGGAAGATCAAAATCAGGAAAGCAGCAGGGCCTGATGAGGTTCCACCCGAGGCTGTCAAGAACCTTAGTGAAGATAACCTTACAAATTTGCTTCACATCTTCAATGAATGCTGGAGATATGGAATTTTCCTCAGAGATTGGAAGAAGGCAAGACTGCACATCCTCCGTAAAGCAGGAGATAGGGAATGGAAAAATCCAAGTTCATACCGTCCTATAAGCCTGCTCCCTGTTCTGGGGAAGACGTATGAAAGGTTGGTGGAGTACCGTCTTAGAGGGTTTCTAGCTGATAATCATCTTCTACACGAGGCGCAGTTTGGCTTCATGCCTGGAAAGGACACCGTGGATGCTATAACAACCCTGACAACCTTTGTCCAGGACTCGCCTGAGAAACATGTTGTTGGTCTGTTCCTCGACATTGAAGGAGCGTTCAACAATCTATGGTGGCCTGCAATACTACACAAGGCCAGGTCTATGGAAGTAGGGGAAAACACTTACAAAATGCTTGAAACATACCTTGATGAGCGAAGTGTAGTTCTACCTAGAGGAGGCGTGGTAACTGAAAGGCAAGTTAACAGAGGGTGTCCTCAGGGCTCTGTTTTAGGGCCGCTGTTATGGAATCTGGTCATGGATGACCTACTAAAGGCTCAATACCCTCCAGGCACCAAAGTTATAGCCTTCGCAGATGACGCTGTGATCCTGGTCGGGGGAAGATCTAGAACAGTCCTGGAAGAAAAGCTTGCCCAGGCAACTGCAACACTTGAGGCTTGGAGCAGCAGGGTCAAGTTAAGATTTTCAGCTTCAAAGACAAAACTTCTGATGTTCAGGGGAAGTCTGTGTCACAGAAGGCCGCCTACCGTCAGAATACATGGAAGAACTGTGTCAGCAGTAACAGAGGTAACCTATCTGGGAGTGGTGCTTGATGGCAAGCTGTCATTTCTCCAACATGCTAAAGTAGTGTCAAATAAGGCTAAGATCCTCTTTGGAAAGATATGTAGATTGGCGAGGCATGCATATGGAGTAGACACGGCTGCGATAAGGACACTTTACAACACCGTTGCTGTCCCGATAATGGCCTACGCCAGTTCAGTATGGGAGCATAGATTGCCCAAAGTAGCCATTAAGAATACCCTCAGAGATCAGCACAGAGACAAATTCTGCTCATGTCTACAGGAGGCTATCGCACAACATCCTTTTATGCCTTGACTGTAGCTGCAGGCGTCCCTCCCATAGACCTGAAGCTTAAGGAGCTAGCTCAAAGAAGGAGGATAAGACAAGGTGCAAGAGAAGGCACAAGAGCAGAACTTCGTGAGGAGTTGGAGGGCGCTTGGCAAGCAGAATGGGATCAAGCAACCCAAGGAAGGTACACGTACCGTCTGTTCCCTGAAGTGAAAGAGAGGCTTCAGCTAAGAATCAATCCAAATCACTGGACCATCCAGATATTAACGGGCCATGGAGCATTTAAGAGTTACCTCTTCTCAAAGGGGAAGGTTGACACAGATAGATGTGACCATTGTGGAGAAATTGACCACCCTGAACACGGATTGCTTCAGTGCTCAGCCTGGACAGGAGAAAGAGAGCCAATCATGGAGGCAGCAAGAACAGCAGGCACCATCTTTCCAATCGGCCTGGGAGACTGTGTCAGAGTTAAAGGCATTTGGACTGCAGTGGAGGATGTGTGGAGAATTGTTCACCGGCTGCGAGAAGTCTGACCCTGATAGGAACGAACCTGTTACCCGATGGCGACTTAGCTACTAAAAAGAAGACAAATACTCAGTGGACAAGACTACGTCTCTGTCCCCCGGCGTAATAAGGAACAGATACCTAGAATAAGTTAGATTAAGGAAAGAAAATAGGGGAAAGGGGGGAAAAAATGGAGGCTGGATTAAGGATTGAAAATGAGAAATGAGAAGGAAAGCATGCAAAATTTAGGATAAAATAAGATATAAGATTGAAGGAAGAGAGAGACTTAAAGGGAATGGATAGATAGAAAGTAAAAGCCAAGCAAACCCCGGTGTAAAATAGGTACGGGGGAAAGAAGAGAAGAATGAGAAAAAAAAAAAAAAAAAAAAAAGTCCCGCTGTATGTCAAACGCTGTGTTTACCAAAATCATATGTTTAAAATATCATATGATACGATACGGTTAGTAGCGAACTAGTCATAGCCGGAGATATAATGCGCGAACTGTAGAAATTTTACCAAACTTAAGTTTCTGAAGTCCAAATAAACTAGAAAGCAGCTCTTAGTCACATATACTGAATTTCAGAAAGTTTTACAAAAATAAAGAAAAACCCACGAAACCAACTAGCCTATTTTTTTTTACAAAACATAATTTAATTCTACTTTACACATCGGTTTAATTCTAACAACCAATTTAAAAACATCAGTGTTGTCTAAACAAATTTGCAGTCGATTTTCAAATAACAATTTGTTTTGGTTCATTTTATTTCATATGGTGTATGGGATATTTCAACTGATAACTAATTTATGTATGACAATTTCATCTTAATGAACTTGGTTGATTATACAATTCGATTGGAGTTTATTGTGAATGTTAATGTGAAGTGTTTGTGAGCAATAATCTGAGGGAATCTTCCCTGAAAAGCTTAAGTATGCTGAGATCAAACCTATTTTCAAGAAAGGTGATGTAAACAATCCGCTCCATTGCTTTATTGCCTTGTTTCTCAAAAATTTTTGAAAAAATTGTAAAAATTCAACTTACAGAATATTTGGAAAACAATCAATTGATAAATCCATCTCAGTTTGGCTTTCGTCCAAATCTCAGTACCGAAAAATCAATATCAAAAATGATTGATTGCATAGCGGAGGCCTTGGATGGATCACAGCAGGCTATTGGTGTGCTGTGTGACCTATCCAAGGCTTTTGACTGTGTAAATCATGAGATACTCCTAGAAAAATTTAGTACCCATGGAATTAAAAATAGGGAATTAAATTGGTTCAGATCATATATGCAAAACCGAAAACAAAGAATCATTATACAAAAATTCCAAACAGATTACAAATCAGAATGGAGTATTAACCCTTTTAGTGCCGGAAAAAATTTTAATGTAGGTGCAAGAAGTGCCGGACATTTTTTCATTGTTACCTGCAAGAAGTGCCAGGCCTTTTTTAGCAAAAATGTAAGGGTTTGGGAAAAAAATCACCAAAAATTTATTTATTAACATTTTTCAACAAATCTTTTTTTTATTTGTTTCTAAATACTTCTACTATTTATAAATGACAAGAAGAAAGACAAATTTCAGGTTTCTGGTAAAAATAAATGTTAATAAACTTTTACAAAATATTGCATCATACTCATATTTTATGTTTACACTAAAAAAACATATTTAGGTTTTACTCTGATACAATTTTTATTAGTTTTATGTGAAACTACGTAAAAAAACAAGTAAAAACCATGTATAAAACATCAATTTACTGTAATAGGTTATGAATTAACAACATAAAACGATAACCTTGCAACAATACAGAGTTAAACAACGTCACTAAGCAACCTACTTAAAACAGTATTCGTATTCCATATTTACACTAGAAACATCATTTAACATTTAAAAAGATCCACAATAACAAAATACAAACTATATTTCAATTATAACCCTATAGGTAAAACAAAAACATAGCCTAAAAATTACATAAACGAAGCTGCATCACCGCCATAAGAAATGCATGGTTATTTGTCTGCCAACAGATGTTTGCATTTCAGTATGTAATTTCAGCTAACCATAAAGACAGTTCAGGAGAAAAGTAATATGAAACGAAATATTTGATTATAGAAAGGCATTTGGCACAAATTTCAGCCAGTAAAAACGAAAAAATATATTTTATATGTATAAAAATGTAAACGTCTCGCTACGAGATCCTGGCATTCTATGCAGTTAGAGACAGGATCTCGCTAAGAGATCCCGGCACTAGCGGTAGTTAGTATGCGCGTCTCGCTACGAGATCCTGGCACTAAAAGGGTTAATCCTTTTGGCACTTGTTTATCTATAAGTTTAATACCCCCGTTGCAGCAGACCTGCATACTCAGCGAATTTCAAATGCAAAACAACATATTTCAATCCAACATAGCGATATTTGACATGTTTTGGTAAGCTCCATAAGAATAACATGGGGAATGAGTATGCAGGTTTGCTGCTACAGGTATATTAAAACTGAGTGGTTTTAATTTAATAATTAGTAGATCTGAACTAGAAGAAGCTATTTACCAAGTTTTATTAAGATTTGTTGAGAAATAACCAAGATATGGAAATTTACTTATTTCCCATAAGGTTAACATTGGGACAACGTACTGTGTTTACCACTTTCAATATCTCGTTAACCAATGGACATAGAGGGGTGATTCAAGATACTAAATTGTTTGTTTTTTTGAGCTGAATTCAATGGTGCCAATAAAAATTCGATAAATTTTATTTTTCTATGTAAAAAACTCATAAAACCCATTTTTGGGGGGTTTATCCCCCTTAACCCCCCCTCCCAGTGGTCCGATTGGGCTGGTTTACGAACTCGTCCGAGGGATTACCACTTTACATGTCTGTACCAAATTTCATTAAGAACGGACCATATTTATGGCCGCTATCGTGCTGACAGACACATATATATATTTATTTATATTCAATTTATGTTCTTCAAAATATTTTATTTGTAAGAAAACACATAAATGATTTTAACCATAATATTAATATACATCAACATTCAACAAGAAATAATTCAAAATTAACAATACCTTTTTGCAAATATTCAAGAAGTCAAATAAATTTACATACATGCATTATTATATAATAGCATACCTGAAAAATGGACTTTATTATCAAACAGAACATTTCAAGAAAAAATTAAAAGTATTCTTACTGAAAAATGCCCATATAAAATTCAGGAAGTTCAAGAAGAAAATTACTGGACTAATTAAAATTATAATACAAGTCATAATTATAAATAAGATTAATTTAATATTGTCATGTATTTATATAATACCAACGACAATAAATGATGATGATGATGATTAGATATAGATAGATATATAGATATATAGATATATATATATAAAAATTCGAACGAATGGTGTTTTTTGCTTCTGGTGGCCCCAAAACGAAAAGTTATCATGGTCTTGGGCTTAGGTCTTACCATGAGACCTACGGTAATAGCTTCTTCCCTATAGGGGAAATTCGCTAAAAGAGGATGTTGGTATATATATAGCATTGATAAACTCAGACACTGCTGGACCGATGGCCACGAAACTTGGTAGATACATGTAGAATTTCATGGAGTAGGTTTATACACCTTCAATTTCATGATAACTTTCAGGGCTTAGCCCTGGGACCGTCTTAAAGGTACCCATGTCAGGGATTTTTATCGAATTTGAGTTAGATGTTTTTACTAACAAAACATGTGAAAGTAAAATTTAAAACAGGTGATGTAAATGAATGGTATTTCTTTCTGCTATTTAATTGTATTTGTTTACATGAAGATTTGTTACTTGGTGCCAGATGGTTAATGAATTAAGACTTTTGAATACATTTTAAGTGCAATACACTATATAAAATGCTGGTATGTAGAATAAAATAAAATAAATAATTGATTTTACTGAAGGTCTTCTGTGATCACTGATCACTTATACTTGAAGGACTTCTTTTTTATGACAACAAACTGCTGTTTAAAGAGGAAGAGTGTGCTACTGTAAAGTATTAATTTTATCTACAGCACTTTGAAAAAATTGCCGGGACGGCTCATTCAATCTTTTTGTTCAATATAGAGTCTAAAAACGTAAGACAGCACTTTATAATAATTGCTGGAGTGGAATTGTAATTTTTTGTTCAAGGCAGACCCTAAAACCTTAAGAAAATGATCTTTTACAGTGAATAAAATTTCAAGTCATGTTCTATGGTTCCTCTAACATTCATGCCTTCATGAAGGAAAGAAATAGGATTTCTAATACGCAGGACTGCTGCGACAGGGGTGCAATAAATGTCAAATTAAGGGTAACTATGCTCAAGGCCCCACAGTGTGGCCTTGCTATGCTACATATGCGAGCAGATTCAAAGCTGCCGAAAAAGCCAAGGGTGCCATTCCTTATATCATGCCCCATGATCATCATCAGTGCAAGCTCAGATACCGTGCGTTAAGCAGAAACGACCATAAATTCTTCTCGGTGTTTGTCTTGGGTGAGCCAGTCTCTGTAAATTTGCTTCTTGAGTGTGCGAGCGCAATCCTCTTCACCTGATAGCAAGATCGACTGGACAACCGATACAAGCAAACAGCACTTGCAAGAGGAAGGACCGCCGATATTGGTCATGAGCCTACCCAGGGCAGCAACACCATTTGGGGCTTTGTCGGTGGGGCGCTTTTTTCATATAGACAGGCACTTTAGGCAGGAATAGAATACCCCCGTCGTAGCAAATGCGTACTAAGAGCAAATTTCTAAAAACTTTTTTTGTTTTATGGAAGTACATTTGATATGTTTAAAGAAGTAGATTTTACAATAAGAAAAATAAATGGGAAAGCAAAACGATATAATTGATGGGTGGTAGTGTATGTTTAATTTTTATCGTGAGCGAAGCCACGGGTTCTTCTAGTATATAATATATGTCAATGATCTTAGTAAAACTACAAACACCACCACCTTTGATTGTAGGTATTTACAGGTCACCTAAATCAGATGTAAATATTTCTTTTGGATAGATTAGGCATTTTAATTGACTATTTTAATAAAAAATATGACAAAATCATAGTTGCAGGTGACTTAAACATTGATGTTTTAACAACAGATAATAAACTTAGATCCTTTAAACAGATGCTGAAAAGCAAACATATGAGGTACCTTGTCAATTTCCCAACAAGAGTTACGGAAAATTCACAGACAGCAATAGATAACTTTTTGATAAAAAATATAAAATTATCCGACTTAGAGGTAGAAGGTCTGATTACCTTTTTATCTGATCATGACGGTCAGCTACTAAAATTAAAATGTAAACATCATGTGAAATCTGTAAATTTGACTATAAAACAAGAAGTGCGTAAATACACACCTGAAAATGTTAAACTTTTTTCACAATTACTTTCCAAAGAATCGTGGTTAGATGTCTACAACTCTAACGTGGAATCAAAATATGATGTATTTTTTTAAATATTTGCCTTCTATTTTGATCAGGCTTTCCCCAAAACATTGGTTACAAAAAGAAATAAAAAATGTAACTGGATACCTAAAGAATTAAAAGATAAACAAAAACATATCATTCAATTAACAAAGGAATATCGAAATAAAAAAAGTAATACCCTCAAAATTTATCTGGATAGGGAAAAGACTCGTTATAAAGAAGAATTAAATAAAGCTAAACATCAACATTTTCAAAAAAAATTGAAAATTCTAATAACATTCAAAAATCTGTCTGGAGTGTAATCAACTCTGAAGTTAGGGAAAATGAAGGGAAATCCGTTAGAAATATAATATTAAAACAAAATTCAGAAACTATTTTAGATCCTAGAAAAATTGCCGACATGTTCAATGATTATTTTAGTAATACTGTCACAGATTTAAATTTAAATTTAAGTAGTAATAATCACACAGAGAAGAGTGTTGTGGAAATTGATGTTATTGATCAAGCCTTGTTATTAAAGCCAAAATTTGAATTAAAAACAGTAGGTGAAAAGGAGGGGGAAAAAATCATACAATCATTAAAAAATAAACACTCCAGTGGGTTTGATGAAATCCCAGTATCGGTAATAAGAGCTGTATAAACCGATATCAGTAAAATGTTGTGTCAATTAATTAATTCTTCATTTGTATCTGGTATTTTTCCAAGCAAACTAAAACAGGCAAAAATAATCCCTTTACATAAAAAAATGACCGTGAAAATATATCAAATTATCGTCCAGTATCTGTGCTCCCTTCAATTTCTAAAGTATATGAAAAAGCGGTTTATTTACAATTATCAGAATTTTTAGAAAAATTTAAAATTTTAGATGATAATCAACATGGGTTCCGGAATGGGAGGTCAGTTGTGAGCGCTGCTGTTTCTTTTATTGAATCTATTATTGAGTCCGTGGACAAAGGAAAATATACAACCGGTATATTTATGGACCTTTCTAAAGCGTTCGATAGTGTTAAACACTGTAAACTGTTAGAAAAACTTAATTGCATTGGAATGTCGAAAAGGTCACTTAATTGGTTCTCTTCTTATTTGACAAATAGATATCAATCTGTAGAAATTACCCGTGTGACAAATCATAATAGGATTATCAAATCATCTTCAACTTATCAACCAATCAAATTTGGGGTGCCCCAAGGTTCAATTTTAGGGCCTTTGCTTTTTTTGTGTTATCTTAGGGGCATGGAAGATACTTTATTCTACAGGCAAAATACAAAATTATGTCTATATGCCGATGATTCTAACTTAATCATATCATCCAAATCTCCAGAAGAAACTGAAATTTTATCATTCGTGGAATTGGAGAATATTGGAAACTATTTTTACAATCACAACTTATTATTGAATGCCCAAAAAAACAAATTTATTATGAATTTTAAAACCGCACAAAACAAAATTTCAAAAGAACCAACAATAACTTATAACTCAAATAACATTGAAAAGGAGAATCAAATTAATTTTTTAGGTTTAACAATAGATGAGAATTTAAATTGGGATTACCATGTATAGAAAATTTTAATCAAAATTAATTCCGGAATCTATGCATTATCAAAAATGTCTTTTTAATGTAATCTGAAAACATTAAAAATCTTCATCTTTTATTTGGTACAGCATTATATGGATGTACAAAAAAATCAAATATGGATAGCATTTTGAAGCAACAAAAAAAGGCTATCAGAATTATGCTTAAACTTAAACGTGATGATTCAGCCAAAGAACATTTTAAAAATTTGAACATTTTCACGGTTTACGGTCAATATATATTTGAAACAATTCTAATTGCTAAGAAACTGACATTAGACTCCAAATCAATACCATTATCTCACTCTTATAATTTGAGAAGGAATGAGATAGTTCAGCCTCACAGATTAAAATTTTATGAGAAAAAGCCGTCATATGCAGGCAATGTTTTTTTAAAGCATGTACCTGAAAAAATTAAACAAGAAAATAATTGGACAAAATTTAAGACAATACTTAAGGAGTACATCATATTCATATTCATATTCTCTATATTCATTAGAAGAGTTTTCCACCTCCCAAAGATAACTCTATGTACAAAAATATTTGTATTCTGTAGGTTTATTTATTATTTTGTTTATTTAAAGTTAACTTGTTTTGTCTTGACACTATTCACTGTACCACCAATGTACATGAACATGAATAAAGATGATTGACTATGACTATGACTATGACTATGACTATGACTTTCAATATGCAGATGATACAGCTCTTATTTGCAGAGGGCAGAAAAATGATTTCATGTAAGTTACAATAGCTAATGAATTTCAACTCCTGGGGGACTGGTTTACTGCAAATGGCCTCTCCATGAATGTATCAAAAACACAAGTTATTCAGTTTTTTCCTTCTACTTTGAACAACGAAATAACACTCAACTCAAATTCGACCTCAATTCACTCTCAAAAATCAATCAACTACTTGGGCATTGAAATCGATTCGCAACTAAATTGTCAAATACACATTGAAAACTTATCTAAAAGGCTCAGCTCAGCAACATTTGTGCTACGGATCATTAGGGATACAACAAATTTTGAAACTCAAATAGCAGTTTACCATGCATATTTTTCATCCATTATGAATTATGGACTAATTGTATGGGGCTCTTAAAGGCAGGCTAAAAAAATTTTTATTCTTCAAAAAAGAGCCATTAGAGTAATAGCAAAAGTTCCTCAAACCACACTGTAAAGATTTTTCCATCCGATATAAAATTCTAACTCTGTACAGCTCTTACATTTATAAATTAGCATTAATGGTTAAATGTGACATTGATACATTCATGGAGAATCAACATTGTCATGCCCATAACACTAGGTATAAAAGTAATATAAAACCGGTTCAACACAGGCCTAAAACTTTTCATTTATCTCCACAGTACATGGGTCCGAAAGTTTATAATTGTTTACCTTCCTCAATAAGAAATATTGATTCATTTCCGAAATTTAAAAAATCTCTAAAGCCTTATCTACTGGAGAAGGCATTTTATTCTCTGCAGGAATATCTAGAAGGTATTTAAATTGTAAATTTTCAGTTATGATTTCAGTTATTATTGTGTATGTACATATATGTATAGTTATATAGATTTAGAACTTTACAATATATTTTATGGACAAATCACCTGTCAAGAAAATTGATGTTATGTGATGATGTAAATAAATAAAATAAAATAAATAACCTAAAAGAAAAATAGTTCAACTATGAAATACTAACCACGAATGATGTAAGCATGTACAAAATACTATTTTAACATTTTTTTTGTTTAAGGCGGGTTGACACGGTCCGAGTAGTGCCCGATTATTCTCGGATCGAGTTAACTCGGAAGATCACTCGGACGCTACTCGGATCACGACAACAATGCATCCGAGTAGCTCGTATGTAAACAACTCGGTCCGAGTTAGTCAGATGAAGATATTCTCTCGGACAGGAATTTTGATTTGAAAGGATTTAACATTGGATACATTTAAGAATTCAATCCGAGTGCACTAGCTGGTTAACAAGCTCGGCTCGAGTAGATTCGGACCGAGCGAGCCCCATAATTCGGACCGAGTAAAAACAAGCTCGGTCCGAGATTAATCGGACGCTACTCGGACCGTGTCAACCCGCCTTTAGATGTTTTATAATAAAAAGAACCCAGTTTCCAGTAATTCCAGCACTCGCTATGACTCCTTAAAGATGGACTGAGTATGCACAAGAAATTTAGTTTAAAAAATATTTGGTAAAAAATCTCAGTATAACAGGAAGTTCAACCATATACCGTATTTAATAAAATAGTCCTAGAATACTGTACCAAGATTATTTTTATTTTTAAATCAATACATAACAATTGCTCTATTTCGAGCAATGGGTTTACTAGTATAATTTATTTGTTAAATTTTGTTAATTATTTCATTGCTAGCATGGCAACTCATGCCTAATGTTAAGTTTTTTTGACTTTAAAATTCATTTTATTAATTTATTAGATTTTCTCTGGCCAAGTAACCTACATAAAACTTGTTTTTGAGTCAACAGAAATTAGTTACTTACAAACGTTTAAGGAAATCCTCGGAACTGTTTTTGAGGTAATTGTGCAAACAAGCAAACAAGATAACTTTGCTCATACAAGAGTATAGGATAACCGGCTGAACCCTTAGATGTGATGTTGCCTTTTACTAGCACCACGGCCTTGTTACTATAAAAATAGCTATGGTATTTTTGGTTACTGAAGTTCTACTAACCTTTGGTATTTTGATCTTCAACACAACAAACCGACACAATGGCAGCTGTGAAGAATACCTGTTTAACAACAAACATGAGTCCCAAAAAAGAGTGGAAAGAACTGACATATTATCAGATTCTGACAGTCTACTATCAGATAAAAGTGTCGACATTAACTGGCAATCACTTACAAGATAGCTGATAAGAAATAATTCTGTAACTACCTCACCTGACGTATAGCAATTGCAACTGAGTTGCATGAGAGTCCATCAATGTAGGCAAGAGGGCCCGAGGCCTACCCTGGATTCAGAATTATTTATAAAATATGGAATTTCAACAGGTTTTTCTTGTTTCATTTTATTAAGATGCTGTTTATAGATGATACTTTGAAACATCCAAAGGAATTTCCATTTCATTTTGTTATTTTATTCAGTTCTTTCTATATTATATGTGATCCAAAAAAGTTCGTAAAAAGTTCCAAAAAATGAATTTTGTAAAGCAACATCGGCCGTTAATTCGCGATCGGCAAATAGGCGGCCGTTCGAGAATTTCGAAATAGTATATTATGTTACTAGGCCGGGAAGTACTGTTTTGCCGGACGAGCATGATAGTTCCCGGTTTCGCTCGCTTCCTCGGTTTCACTCGCTTTCGCTCGCGCGGGATTTTTAAGCGAGTAAGGCAAAACTTCCCGGCCGTGTAACGTACAATATTTTTCATCATACTATGCAGAAAAAACATACCTTCAATCAAAACGTAGTCCTTATCGATCGAAAATCAAAAACTCATTATTGGGAGTCAGACTATTGATTGATCGAACTTAAAGATATTTTTTAAGAGATTCTAAGCCATTAAATTTTTTTAATTGCCATTTTTCCCGTTCGTCAATTTAAAGAAAAAACGTAAACGATTATTGAGATTAGTCGTGTTTTAGAACTGATGTCATATATTTAATCATTGTTTTGAATCGTTGGCCATTCTTTGAATATTCTGGTCAAGATTCAAATTGTTTTAAACTGCATTTCAAAGAACGGTATATTTCTTTACTAAATTAATAATTACTCTCCCTCATACTGCCTACCTGACAAAATGAAAGGGGCGCTTTTTCATCAACAAACGCATAGTCACGTTATCTCCAGTCTGTATAGACTCCTTGGTACCATGTAGTGCCAACCCTTCCCGCGTCCAACCACTTGGGCAAATGACTCCTCTAATGACCTTGGACCTTTTTCAAGGGCTTCAGACTACGTATTTCAGAACTCATTGAAGCAGATCTTCGGTTTTGCCTTGAAATTCAACTGTTATAGTTTTTAGACAGTAAAGTCATGTAGTTTAAATATTTTTGCCCACCATTTCAATGCATTTATCTATATACTTAATACAATAAGGGTTTTCTCTGTTAGATCCCTTTTTCAGCCGTTTTACTTAACCCATTTCAACGATTGAGGTGTCATAGCTTAGAATGTAGCGCACCGGCGACTGAT
Source organism: Flexamia atlantica (assembly GCA_035578135.1). Classification (NCBI taxonomy): domain Eukaryota; kingdom Metazoa; phylum Arthropoda; class Insecta; order Hemiptera; family Cicadellidae; genus Flexamia; species Flexamia atlantica. The sequence continues at coordinate 16,122,193 of JAQJVK010000016.1, read as the reverse complement.
AATAAAAATGGGCACTTCTTTTACGGCTTCAACATCCAAACCTTTGATTTATTTCTAGAGGGCGCTTTCAACGCTCCAGTGCTGAACAACTTAATGCTTTTCAAATGTGATTGTAATTCAATAGTTGATTACCTTCACATAAATTTTTAACCTAAGTCAGATTGTAAACAAAAATAGATAGTCTGTTACTCTAAACAAGATTTAATATGTTTTTTGAATTTTTTGGTAATTTTAGCCTAATTGAGATGGAAAATAATTCTTTGTGGTACAGAAAGAAGTAGGAGGCAAAGAGAAAAGTGAGTCGATGAGATTAAGGATCAGAGAACTGCCGAGAGTCTAAGACTGATAGAACATCAGAGGGACAATGCATCACCTATTTACTTGCAGCGATTTAGATGTTAGGACATGAATACGTGAAGATAAACTTTTGGTATACTGCCATTGTGCCAGAAGACAAAATTAAAATACATAGTGCTGGGGTTATAACCAATGTGTGTGTTTTGTCCAGCTAAGCTTTTATTTATCAAGGTGAGTGTAATCGTAGGCGAGTTCCTCGCAAACGGAAATAATATTAAAATACACAGTCTGTGCATGGGCCCCCTAGTTTGCAATAATTTGCCAAAAAAATTTACAGAAATTGGCCAATTTTATGCCCCTCCAAAAGGCTTGAGTGTGCGGCTGCGCATACCTCGCACACCCCTTAGGCCGGCCCTGACATATATAGAGTAAGAAAAAATAAAAACCAGAAAATGTGTTTTTACCCTAACCTCAAAAACTTATATTCCTTGAAGGGATAAGATCCCTTTTCCTTTGATGGGTCACAAATTCAAATCACAATTTCCGATGAGCTATAGAAACTTGAAATTTGGCACAAATATTCCTTTGGTGGTCAAACCAAAGGAAAATTTATCAAAACAAAACATTTCCACCCCCAATCCCCCCAAAGGAGAGGAAACTTAAATTTTAAAAAAGTACTTTTTGTTTTTGGGCTGAAGCGGCCAAACTAGAGGTCCTATCGAAAAACGAAGATCACTTGGCACTTTGACCGCTCTATCTTACATAATGGACGATTTTTTGTTTACTATTCCAATTTCATTCAATCAAGCAGAGGGTAATTAGCTCCACAAACAGATATGTTGTTACAGCAGTTTAATAATTTGATTTCTTTCATCATAATGTTATGGTTGATTTGTTGATTTTTTTGGTTATACATACTATATGAAAGTTACATTTAGTTTAGGCTTAATCCATAGTTAGTTTTTTTTTAGAATAATTATAAACTCATTATGGGACACCATCTTTATTCAGGCAGCGGGAGTTGTAGTTTTTTCTCTTGGGACATCCTTGATGTATTATTACAATCATGCCCTACAATAGTTTGGCAAATTCTTTTTTCGTCTAATACGAAGGCGTCCCGGAAAAAATAAGTGCTGCAATCTGTGGTTAACCTTTAAAACTATTAATAACCGCCCAAATTTTGAGTTGTAACTAAGTAAAGCGAGTTTGAAAAACTGTCGACTGATAGCGCTACAGTTTCATACTTTCATCCCTTAGGGTCTGGGGGGTGTGGAATACCCCCCTGCAAAAAGGGGGGTCCGGGAAAAAAATTCCGGGGCCCTCCCCCGGAAAAAATTTGCAAAAATTGAAATGAAAATCAAAGATTTAGACGTATTTTTAAATGAATTTTCCTACTATATAAGCTTGGAAACAGTCCATATAGTCCCACTAAATTACATATTCTTCTTGAACGTTGTAATAGGCCAAGGCTGCCTTTACAACCTCCTGGGCCAAAATCATAGCTCAATTTCAAAATAGTATTTCAAACCTTAAACAATTTATAAACACAAATATATTAAAATATTCTACGTAAATCGAAAACCACATTCTGTCATTATTATTGTTACTGATGATTTAAATATTTTCTGTTTTAAATGTATTTTGAACGTATGTTTCCTCAATTACATGGTATCATTTACTTTGGATAATAAGTCCAAAGTCAATGATTGTATTCTCACTTTGTAGAACTCTGTACACAAATGGGAAATAAAAACAATTACAATTTTAAGCTGTTTAAGATAAGTATGTAAATTGTAAGTAAATTTGATCCTGGAGCCGGAAACTAATTTCAAACCCCGAAGCGCTATTGCAACATTTACATTTAAGAGAGCATTGAACAGTAATCACTGTTCACTTTTAAGATTGTAAAAAGTCTTTTGTTGTTTTTTATAGATTTTTTATTGTACACAAAAGCCAATCTTCAGTAAATATTTTTTTAAACAACAAAGTTTTTCTGGGAAACATTTACAAACCCACTAATTAAAAAAATTGAAGAAAAGGGATCCATTAAATTTAAAGTTAATCAATTTATTTAAAGTTCCTTCGCAAGAAACATTTTTAAGAAATCTTGGTCTTGATAATAAAATAAATAGATAAATAAAAATGCCTTTATTTACAGCGTTCCTCAGGTATAAACTGGTTTTCAGGACAACTCAAGTCAATAACACTAATCTAACAGCAAAAAAAAGATAACAAACAAAACTTCAACAACACTATTTTACCTTATACAAATTCTTTAATTGTCTTTTAAACAATGACAAAGAGCAAGATTTAAGGATACCGGGGGGGGGAGGGTCATTGTAGAGTACTGGACCGAAATAAGAAAAGCTTTTTCGGCCCAGTTCCAGCCTCACTCTGTGAAAGTGAAGCTCTCGATCATGCCGCGGAGCGACACGCTGCGAGACCTCATCCTGATACCACAGCCTCTCGCTCAGGTACTGGGGGTCCCTGAGCGCAAGGACTTTGTTGAGTCATACAGTTGGTCATCAATCTACAGAAATCATCCATGCAAAGCATGATAACAGCAACACGAAACACACACGGTCTTCACGCCTCAGCGAGAATTCATACCTCAGTGAAGAGTTCTGTATTTTGTGGATTCTCCGTGCATCATGCATCGTAATGCTGCTCCCATAGGCAGGGTAGTAGTAGTAAAATATTGATAGAACCAAAGACTGCATGAGCTGTAGTTTAACAGCTTCTGGCAACAAACTTCTGAATCGACACAGACCCCTCGGCCTGCTGATGGCACACTGGATAGTGTGTGAAACATGTCTGGAAAAGAGAGGTCAGAATCCAGGACAACTCCTAGAGTTTTGACCTTTTTACAAATGGCCAAACCCTCACCGCCAATGGTGACCTCTACTCCACTATCGCTGAGAGCCTGTATGCGATCTTGTGGCACTATGTGCAGCACATTGCACTTTCCTATGTTTAGTTTCAGGTCATTTTCAGAGGAACAAGTCAAAATGTTGTCAAGGTTCGAGTTAATCAGAAAAATGGCATCCTTCATACAATCAGGATCATAAGACAACTGAAACTGACAATCGTCAGCGTACAAATGTGGCGTGCAACTCTGAACACAAGAAGGAAAGTTCGATGTGGACAGGATAAAAAAGTATAGGCCCCAAACAGCTTCCTTGAGGCACACCTCTTCCTCTCAAAAGAGCAGTTGATATCTCACCCTCAAACCTTGTGACCTGCTTTCTGTCAGCAAAGTATGATCTGACCCACTCAATCACTCCCACACCAAAGCCATAATAATTTATTTACATACAGTCTTGCATCAAGCAGTTTCTTCTTCTTTCTTCTCCAAGAACTCCACCATTTTGGGTCAAAAAAAGCTGTCCCACTCCGTTGAGATCGATGCGCATTCTAGAGCTGAAAACTTCCCGTAACAGGCCAGATTGCTTGTTTGACTACTAAGTCGTATGTACTGACATTGGTCCTGCACTGCACTGTACGGTGTAAGAGAAATATCTGACTGCACCACCTTTCTTAAGACTGAGTGGTGTTTAGATACCTTCGAAAAGTGGTACGACTTTACAATAAATAATATGTTATACTAGACGAAGCAGGGAGTTTTTGAGTTGCTGAGAATACTCTAAAAGTTTAGATGAAGTTATTTAGTTTGTAAATTCCGATATATTAAAAATGTTAATCATTAAAACAAAAACGCCGGGACTGCCCATAGCCACTGGGCGACAAAATCTCACCACTGGGCGACATTTGTGTCGCCCAGTTAACATGTTATTTTACGCCCTGGAAACATGTATTAGATTTTTCTTATGAAGTTTTTCCTTTATATAATTATGTATTTGCTTTGCTTCCTTCATTTTTACCTAAGGTTTTATCTTCTGCTACTCAATGTTTTAATGATAAAATTAGGCTGTGTTGGCAAACCTATGATAACATAGATATTGAAATAATACAAATGCTATTAATAGACTTATTGTAATTTATTTATTTTTTTTAGTAGCAAGGGGGGGCCCATCATGACTTTTAGCAACGGGGCCCATGAAATGATGTGGAGGGCCTGCCTGACTCTAGCAACATTATCTTGGTTGTCTTGGTTGCTTGTTTGTTCGCATGCTTGCGCAATTATTTCAAATATATGGCTCAAAAACATAATCTAAATCGGCCCCTTTGCCAGTAAAAAAGTCTAATTATGTGAAACAGTTAAATTCGAAGTTGTTAAATTTTAACATTGGCCTTATGAGTTGCCATAATAGCAACGAAAATATAATGAAAATATAAACAAAGTAATCATAACAGCTGTTTGCAAACAGCCATCTGTCAAGAGTAATATTTTAGGGTGTTGAATGAAGATTGCATGAGTATCTAAAGAAAGTTTAGAGACTTTTTTTTTTGGTGGGATGAATTGGTAAAAATTAAATATTACCAAGCAAGGCTCAGTCCACCATATACTAAGTATGAAAATATTTCAAAGATTTGTTCTGTGAGTGAGATAAAGAAATGTATTGTGTTTTATATTTTCTAAACTTTACTTTATGTCTCTACAGTAGCTCTTTTAGACAAATACAACCTTTATTGCCCCAATATAATTTGATTTGTAATTTTCAAAGAGGAATAATTCTGAAAACAAATTGTATAGATCTCATTACGAGAGTCTTAGGGGTCAGACCCCCTCTACGAACTAAAATCATTTGCTGTGAAGTTTCTCCTAATTAAGTTCCTGTAATATCTCCTAAGTTTCCGTAACTTGTCCGCTATCAGTAATTCAGCCTTACACACTAGAGTTTTTAGCCGGCTCCTACATCTTTCGTGAAGGTACTCTGTTCACCAACGATTGGAAAAACAATACCATTTTTAATTTTTCCTCTTTTTTTAACAATTCATTTAAAATACAATTAATAATTAGAAATTGTGAACAGAATAAACCCAGCCAACAGATGCATGAATGCTTGATTGTCATGCAGAATGAAAATACAAATATATCAAGGGTTAATAAGGCAAGTAAAACTTATTTTTATTTCTATATGTTGTAGAAACCTGGATATGAAATTGAAAGAAGAAAATTTGGTGACCAAGAGATACAACGGCAATACAATGACAGTGACATAATAGTAACCATCGAAGCACTTATACTTAATTTATATGAAAATATTTACATGTATACTTTGTACTTTTTGAATAATTGAATACTTTTTGGACCTCGACTGTAGGTTCCACTTTTTTTGCGAGGCCAACGTTTTGTACTTGATTGGAATATTAATTTAGTTGAATAAGATCAAGAAGATTGAGATAAGCAGGACACTTGCAGTATAGAGAACAAGGACTACTGGGAGAAGCTAGATATACTGACTTATGGGTAGACCAGAAGGATGGGAAGGATGGTGGGATGGTGTTAGGCTGACATCGCAGCACTCAGAACTACTATAGAGGAGGCAGAGGACAGGGAAGGGTGGAGAGAACTTGTTGGTGGGGCCCTTCTTTGGTATCGATGGCCAAGGGAGTATGAAAAAGTAAGTGTGAACTGAATATGAGAATTGGGCAAGACCAGCAGCCTGTTCTCCAACTAGCCCAGGCGATTGATCCCCATGGAAAGACAAACAAATTGACTTCACCAAAAAAAATCCTTGTCTTTCAGGAAGAAATAGGATGAGTTTATTTTTAAGTTCAACTTTAACTCAATTTTTTAACTGAGATTGACTTTTCCTTTACAATTTTCTGTAATGGGGAAAAATTATAGCTAACTGGGAAATGAAACATCATTGTATCCATAATGGCAAAGTAGTTTATTTACAAATGTTCAAACCACACTTTTTTACAATTCTTCTTATTCTGTACAGCTAATAAAAGTTTAACATTGGTTTTATGACCAAGCATAATAAAACAACGGAAAAGTTAAACTATTTGGCCCAAAGCAGTAGTACCAACTACGGAACTAATCTTGCGGTTTCAGTACATTGGATCTGGTCCCTAGTCTGTTGCGTTGGCAGTGTAGCCAATAGACCAACCCTTTATTCCCTTCTTTATTTAGTGCGTTTCAAAAATAATTTTACCTGTCATAATAATTTTTAACTCTTTCCCTCTTAAATTGATTTTACAACTAAATTCTTGCAAAATTTTAATGTTTTAATTCATACATGGTTTGTATAAGAATTATTTTATTTAATGCAGGAAAATGATTTTGAAACCCTCGCATGTTGAAATGAATGTTCTTGTCAAAATAATACTTAAAAAGCAAAACCAACTTTTTTGTTTGGATTTTGTTTTACTTTGAATCAATACATAACACTAATGGTTAAATTTTTTGCATATATAAACAAATAATAGTATTATTTGAATAAATAGTATTATTAAAAATTGCAGTGAATAAAAAAGGGAGATGATTGATCTAAATAATTGAGACGAGATTTTACTCGCAGACTGAAAGATTTAGATATAGTTTTGGAATGTTATTAGTTAACAAGATGGTCGCAACAAACATAATCTTGTTTTGCAAATTTGGTCTTTTACAAACAGTAAACTTAAAATGTAACTCAATGCAATCACTTGATTCAACACTAAGCTTTGCAGGGAAAATTTGTGGTAGGTAAGTAAGTACAGAAATTAGTTTATTGCATTTTACTGTGACTGATACAAGATAAATATTACAAATAACAGTTATCATGGTGTAAAGAAAAAAGAAAGGTGTGTGTACAGTCAGCTGGTATGACGTAGTTGGGCTCATGCAACTAGCGGACCTTGCGGTATGAAAGCTGAACTAAAACTATACACACAAATATTTTTATTGAGTTGTATAAAGTGGTTGGCATTGTAAGCGCTCATTGCGTGGGTCAAACTATGTCGCACCAGCTGACTGTGTACACAGCTTTCTTTTTTCCTTTCACCATAATAGTTATAATGATTTTGAGATCACTTAAGTTTAAATATTTCTTATTAATAATAAAATAAAATAAAAACTCTGATAATAATCAACAAATTAAACAAATCACTCTGCTCACTCAAATGGTTTTTACATTACTGAAGAATAGACATTCAAACCAATGCTTATACAGCTGATAAACAAAAAATAGTTGCAGTAAGATTTTCAAGTTTTAAAATATCAGGAGGTTATATAAACACAGTTTTTTCATATAGCAATAGAATGTATAGCAGCTTAAAATAAGACATACAATAGAGGTTTGGAATAAGTACAATATAAACCAAAACACAGATTCAAATAACCGATAGAGAAATAATTATTTCCTAGCGAACATTCAAAATGGAGCTATCATCAAAGGTTTTATAGTAATTCAGCAAAGAATCAAAGTAGAAATTCTAACCACTTTTAAAGCTAGGATCATTTCACTATCTCTTAAACAGCTTGGATGCTTTAAATTGTAAAAGACCACTTCGGACAATAAGTTACTTTAAGCGTAAAATATTTACAAGATTTTACAGGATTGTAACATAATGGTTCCACTGAGAGTCTATCACCACAAGTTTTGGATGTGGCACTGAAGGCACTTCACACTTCGCAGGGAAAGCTATGTAGTTCTTCCACCAATGTTGGTTTACAAACTAAATGGAAAAATGAACATACATCAGCCAAATGTAATCATACGAACAGATTGAACGAAATAATTTATTAAGAGGAAAACTACTACAGGAATAAAAAAGTTTCTGATACCAGAAAAAAACTAACTAACCAATGCAATTATAATTTATAATCTATTGCAATCTATTAATAAATAGTTAGTTAGGTTGACCTATTGACCTATCCTATACCGAACTGAAAATCCAATCCAGTTCATCCCTAATAAAAAGACTTAAAAACTAACATAATACAATTAAAAATGTTTTGTTCCAGTAACCTTACGAGATATGATATTTTTTCAAATTTGTCATCATATATGCCAAAGTGAAAAATAACAAAAAATAAGTTGAGCGCTAAATTAAATGTAAGATCAACATTTTTCAGTGTTTTAAAAAAACTGAAACTTTTTTAAACTTATAAATCAATCAACAAGTCTAATCATAAAAATTTAATTAGATTAATTTTTAAATGATTCAGTATTACAATAGGAAATGGTTGAATTTTTTTCCCTTTCATGGTGTTAACCTTTCATTTCATTGTTTTTATTTTCTAAATTTAGGCCTACTATAACAAATGTATTTTATGTTGCACACTTCTCTTAAAAAATTACAAGCAAAAATATCTTAGAACACAGAACAAATTTTAAGTCATTTTATGAAAATAAAAAAAGTATAATTAACTTTGCCTTTAAATTTTCTCTTATATTACAACAGAATTCTGTAACCAAAAAAAAGAAAAAAAAGCCAAAAAGAGTTCTTTATAAGTAACATTTTTGCTGCACAAACCATATAATGAATATCAGACATTGACATGTGTTCAACCAATTTATTTATATGGGTAGCAGCCAACCGGTTACATACCGGCTGATCTTTGTTTAACAGACAGAAGGTAGAACGGCAGAAGGCATTTGACTAAACCTGTACATGATTGAAAGTATGTGGGTTAAATTGTTTGATGCACCATCGCCTTAAATATTGATCAATGTTACTTGATATTTAATGAGTGGGTGAAAAAGTGTTTTATTTTAACATGTTTAAATTTTCTGAAAGGACTTAAATTTTGGGTAAGATTTTAAGATTTTGATACTATTAAGAACTGTTTTCAAAAAAGAGAGGACTATTCTTTCAACTTAGATTTTGGATAAGTCTGGCAAATTCACTGGAGTAACAGTTAGGTATGTGTTCGATCTTTTAAATTCCATTGGCCCTCCCTCTATCTTGCATCAGTTTTCCAAAGTATATCTGCTGTTTTGAAGAGGTCAAAGTCAGAAAAAATGTTGAATTAATGAGGTTTACAGAATATGCTTTAATTCAGCTGATTTAGACAGGATTTATATGAATTAAATGTATTAGGAGAGAAAAATCTCTGGCTTTTTTCCAGGTTGCCGGCGAGTTGATCGACTGCTAGTTTTGGTGTGATGAGGAAATATTTTCAATTCCTTTTGCCATTGAACTGTACCATATTGGAATTATGAAAATGTTGGGTTGAAGGTTAGAATAACACTATATATAATTTACTTTTTTATTTTAACATATATATATTTTCTAAAAGGACTTAAATTTTGAGTAAGATTTTAAGATTTTTATATTATTAAGAACTGTTTTCAAAAAAAGGGTGTAAAGACAGAGATGAATAGTCCTAAACAAAATCAACGAGATCAGCTGTTTCTAGCAAAATTCATGATTTCAATGGTTCAAAGTACTGAGAATGTTCAAAAATTTAAACCTGTGCAAATAAAGGGTAATCTAGTGTTTTTATAAGTTTTGAATAAAATATTACGTAAACACCGTTAATTTCCTTTATTTCTTGTCAGCTGCTCAGACATATAACATTTAAGAATACCTATCTATGTTAGATTCAACAGAGAGTTAAAGGTCGCTAGTTTGGACTAAAAATTTGGTTTTTTATGTCTGTTTCTTATGAAAAAAAACTTAAAAATAAGGCTTGGTGTGAGACAGTTCAGTAGAGACAGTTTCTTTTATTCTAACATCAATATAGCAGATAATAACATGATAAAGTACATAGAAAAACAGTAAAACCTAAATCATTCATCCAATAGGAAACAATAAAGTTGTAAAAACCAATTTGCCATAGGCACTTATTAAATGAATCATCCATCTCAGTACTCATTTTCCACTTCTCTCCCAAGACGTTTCTTTGGGAGGAAGTGATGCTCGAACAGTAGTAATAAACCACCATAACATAAAAAACATATTGGTTTCTAGCAGTGTTATAGCTTTTTGATGGAACGATATTTGAAGCTAATTAATATAACACTAACAAGTGTCTTAATTTATAATCATTAAATCTATTAGAACCAAATTAATATAATGAAGATGTAAATTAACTGCCTATCTTGCTAACTGACTAGAGAGCAAAATTAAAAAATAATATATTTGTAAGAAAAATGCCTATACGTATCAATTAAGTACATAAATAAAATATAAAAAATCAACGGAGGAACAAATTAATGACAGACACTTTAAATATGTTTTAGTTAAAACTACCATAACTGACTTTGATAGTCAGAGCTACCATGTGCTCAAGAAGGAATAATAAAAACAGAACAGAAATTAACCGCTGGAAAGTCTCACTTTTGATCGAGCACCTTCAAGGAATACAATAAGAAAAATATTGAATTTTTTTATAAAAGCACAAAAATAATGCAAAAAACATTCTAAGGATATCACTAAGATATCTAAAAATTATATAAAACTAGCTGAACAACCAGTTTCCCCCGTGGAAAAACTTTGACTTCAATTCATCATTCCTAATTACCTCATCCAGATGTTCAACTACTATGGTAACTAAATAAAATTTCCTAAGATTTAACATTGAAACTTTGAAGGACCGTAGGGCTTGATCCTAAGAGAATTTTGTAAAACCATTTCTTAGTACGCATCTCTGTGGCTCTAGGGAAGCAAATATGCAAATTTCAACTCTGTGAGTCTTATGGATTTGCTGATTTTTTGAAATAAATTTTCCCCTAAGTGTAGAATTATCTCAAACAATCATGTTCAACGTCTGTATAAAATGTTTTTAGATATCATGGGCTTAAATTTAGCATTTTAACTGTGGAGGCAAAATGTTCTGAACTCTTACCATGTAGGTCAATTTCACCCACCCATTTTTAAATATATTAAGACATCAAGATTGTTCCAAAAGCTTTGAAATTGGCGGCGATGAAATTATGGACATATTATCACCGTGAAACAATAAATACTAGTACTCTAGCAGAGCAATAATTCAAATGGCGACAAATTTAAAACACAATCATGCTAACACGATCCGTCTTGAGGGTTATGTTTACACAAATTAAAAAATAACAGCAATTAAATTATCCAGCTGATCAAAATGTAAACAATTATGTTCTTCATAAGGATAACATGGGAACTTTAAAAGCCAATGGGGCAGAGCCCAAGTGACTTTTTCAAAAATGTAAGGCCAGTTTGCAAATCTACGCGACACGCTCTTTCCAATGAACTCAATGATCAAAATCGGTTAAGAAATGACGGAGGAGTTCATAAGACAAATTTCGTGTGGGCGTATTAATTATATAGATTACCAATCCCAGATTGATATGACCAAGAGATTTCCCACCCGCTAAAGAAAAAAATAGTTTTGTGGAAATTTATAATATAATAATTGACATCTTGTTATAAAAGAATGACACCTAATTGTAAATTGATCCCTCAAGAATAATAATTTCCTTTATCCTATCCTATACTCTAAAACAACCTATGTTTGTAAAGGCAAAAATGTTTATTTCGTCCAAGGATTTTTGATTTTTTAGTTTAATATGGGGTTTTTGGCCTCAAGATATCAATTGGAATTGGTCACAAGTCTGGGAAAAATATGGTGTTCGTCCTACAGGATAAAAAAATTGGAAGTAAAGGGTGTTTTTTTAACACAACCCAAAACTTTATTATTAGTGAAGGATTACTTTGCCCCCAAGATCCCTGGATTTGACCCCACTATATTATTTTCTTTGGTGATACATAAAAAGTAAGCCCTATGAAAGCAATTCACTGGGTAAAGCAGCACCTCAAAAAAAAAAAGAAAAAAAACATGACAAATATAATGCAAGAAATTCAAAGACGTACCTTGCAACACGCGTTCAGGAATTTTATGAAGAGAGCACAACTTTATACAAATGCCAATGGCGGATTGTTAGAACAAATAAGGTAAACTAAATGTGATCAAACTTAAATAATAGGTTGTATAAAATATAAAGATCAACAAAACAATACTCATTTCATATTTTCATGTTCATTATTCAATCTTAAAAAATGGGTTGCGTTTAAAAAAAACACCCTGTACTTCAGCAAGAGCGGTGACGAATTGCTGCCTGACGTTTGAAAAAAGTCGCAAATGAAACAGTACATTATGAGATTGACCAAGTTCGCCAGCAATGTCAACGTCAGCGCACTGCAGTTCCTCAAAGCTATAGTCGCCGTGACAGCGGATGTTGAATATTCATGACTGGGAGCATAATGTCGCATGCATACAATGTGGTCATATTTTTCCCTGAGGCACGAGAGCAGAACAGAGATTCTGTTAGTGATGATTGCTGTGCCCACAGGAAATACAAATAGAAGCTGTCAATGCACAAGAAGACAAGGAGAATATGAAAGACCATGTGACAGGCAAATGCTATCTCCCCCTTCCGATGATGGAAGAGGATCCGAAAATGGATACAAGTTAGTTTATAACTCCAACTTCTTCACAATCGTAGTCGAAGTCAGTATTTATAGTCGAGTAAAATTAACACAAAAAACTGCTCGACCTAGAAGTAATTGTAATATAAATTAAAATGGTTGTTTCTTAATGGAAAAAATGCGATAAACACGATGGAACATAGTCTACTCATGTACGACCCTGGGTTTAGCCGCCATCTTGAAAAATAGGCGGCCATCTTGGATTTTATGCAAACATTTACTAAATCATCTACTGTATAGAAACCAATTAACCTAAAAGGTCAACTTTTTTACTAAAATGTTCCCAGTGAACCAGGCAATCATATAAATACATATATATCTGATTACTTATTCATTTCTCAGAAATATAGTGACTGAAACTTTAAAATTTGCAAAACATCTGTTGTACTTTTACAGTTATTATGAATTTATACATTAAAACTGAATTTTAGTTTTTGAACCACCATATTCATTTTAAAGAGGGGAAAATTTGCTACAGAATCAGTCTGTTGGTATGGCCTTCCAGCCATTTTAGAAAGGAACGGGTGCGAAATAAATATTTCTTTTCAGGACTTAACGGGACAGTTAGACCATAGTATAGATCGATACTGTTACAATCTATCAAACTTCTGACCACTGGGGCAATTGCAATATAAAGTTGATTTAATGTACCTAGATGAAAAATGTGCGATAAACTCGATGAAACATAGTCTACTCATGTACGACCCTGGGTGTAGCCGCCATCTTGAAAAATAGGCGGCCATCTTGGATTTTAAGCAAACATTTACTAAATCCTCTACTGTACAGAAACCAATTAACCTAAAAGGTCAACTTTTTTACTAAATTGTTCCCAGTGAACCAGGCCTTCATATAAATACATATATATCTGATTACTTATTCATTTCTTAGAAATATAGTAACTTAAACTTTAAAATTTGCACAAAATTTGTTGTATTTTTACAGTTATTATGAATTAATACATAAAAATTTAGTTTTTGTTTTTGAACCACCATATTTATTTTAAAGGGAGAAAAATTTGCTACAGAATCAGTCTGTTGGTATGGCCTTCCAGCCATTTTAGAGTGGAACGGGTGCGAACTAAATATTTCTTTTCAGGATTTAACAGGACAGTTAGACCATAGTATAGATATTTAATGTTACAATCTATCAAACTTCTGACCACTAGGGCAATTGCAATATAATGTAAATTGATTGTGTCTAGATGAAAAATTTACGAAAAACACGACAGAACATAGTCTACTCATGTACGACCCTGGGTGTAGCCGCCATCTTGAAAATTAGGTGGCCATCTTGGATTTTATGCAAACATCTACTAAATCCTCTACTGTATAGAAACCAATTAACCTAAAAGGCCAGGTTGTTTACTAAAATGTTCCCAGTGAACCGGGCTTTCATTTAAATACATATATGTCTGATTACATATTCATTTCTTAGAAAAATAGTAACTGAAATTTTAAAATTTGCAAACAAATTTGTTGTACTTTTACAGTTTTTATGAATTTATACATTAAAACTTAATTTTTGTTTTAGAACCACCATATTCATTTTAAAGAGAAAAAAATTTGCTACAGAATCAGTCTGTTGGTATAGTCTTACAGCCATTTGATAGTGGAAGGGGGGCGAACTAAATATTTCTTTTCAGGACTTAACAGGATAGATAGACCATAGTATAGATTTATAATGTTAAAATCTATCAAACTTCTGACCACTAGGGCAATTGCAATATAAAGTTAATTTAATGTACCTAGATGAAAAGAGTGCAATTAACACGATGCGGAACATAGTCTACTCATGTGCGACCCCGGATTGAGCCGCCATCTTGAGAAGCAGGCCGCCATATTTGATACCATGCAAGATTTTTCTAAATCGTCCATTGTATGGAAACCACCAAATTTGCCTGTTTAGTTTGTATAGTAATATAGTTATTAATACTAAATTAACTTAAAACAACTTCAACAATACAAATACAAATTTACACCTTAACAAGAACTTTAATTGCCACAAAGATTTAACATTAGTTTTTAACTTATAGAATTGAATGTGGAAGTTACATTTTGGCACAAAATTGGAGATTTAATCATTACACCTTTTTAGTAAATGAATGAATGATGAGCTATATATGTATTTAATTAAAGCATGAATCACTGGAAATGTTTTAGTAACAGAATTGACCTTTTGAGTCATTGGTTTCCAAACTAGGGAGGATTTGGTAAAAACTGTCATGAAATCCAATATGGCGGCCTGTTTCTCAAGATGGCGGCTCAATCCGGGGTCACACATGAGTAGACTATGTTCCATCGTGTTAATTGCACTCTTTTCATCTAGGTACAGTAAATTAACTTTATATTGCGATTGTCCTAGTAGTCAGAAGTTTGATAGATTGTAACATAAGTCTATACTATGGTCTATCTATCCTGTTAAGTCCTGAAAAGGAATATTTAGTTCGCCCCCGTTCCACTATCAAATGGCTGGAAGGCCATACCAACAGACTGATTCTGTAGCAAATTTTTCTCTCTTTAAAATGAATATTGTGGTTCAAAAACAAAAATTAAGTTTTTGTTTTTGAACTGTTTAAACTGTTTTTGAACTTTTAAACTGTAAAAGTACAACAAATGTTTTGCAAATTTTAAAGTTTCAGTTACTATTTTTCTAAGAAATGAATAAGTAATCAGACATATATGTATTTAAATGAAAGCCCGGTTCACTGGGAACATTTTAGTAAACAACTTGGCCTTTTAGGTTAATTGGTTTCTATACAGTAGAGGATTTAGTAGATGTTTGCATAAAATCCAAGATGGCCACCTAATTTTCAAGATGGCGGCTACACCCAGGGTCGTACATGAGTAGACTATGTTCTGTCGTGTTTTTCGTAAATTTTTCATCTAGACACAATCAATTTACATTATATTGCAATTGCCCTAGTGGTCAGAAGTTTGATAGATTGTAACATTAAATATCTATACTGTGGTCTAACTGTCCTGTTAAATCCTGAAAAGAAATATTTAGTTCGCACCCGTTCCACTCTAAAATGGCTGGAAGGCCATACCAACAGACTGATTCTGTAGCAAATTTTTCTCCCTTTAAAATAAATATGGTGGTTCAAAAACAAAAACTAAATTTTTATGTATTAATTCATAATAACTGTAAAAATACAACAAATTTTGTGCTAATTTTAAAGTTTAAGTTACTATGTTTCTAAGAAATGAATAAGTAATCAGATATAGATGTATTTATATAAAAGCCTGGTTCACTGGGAACAATTTAGTAAAAAATTTGACCTTTTAGGTTAATTGGTTTCTATACAGTAAGGGATTTAGTAAATGTTTGCATAAAATCCAAGATGGCCGCCTATTTTTCAAGATGGCGGCTAAACCCAGGGTCGTACATGAGTAGACTGTGTACCATCGTGTTTATCGCATTTTTTCCATTAAGAAACAACCATTCCAATTTATATTACAATTACTTCTAGGTATAAACCTATTTTTACTCGACTATTAGTAAAAAGAAGGATAATACAAACACAAAAATAGATTATGATTGTTTCTTAACCTACAGAAAATATTGTCAAATCTCCTTTATTTTTGGTAGCATATGGAAATACGTTCTTAAACGTTGCCAAAACAAAAAGACCAGCTAATGCTTTGCACAAATATGTTGCTGACATTTTTATTTTGTAAGAAAACTCTTGGTGAAATATTGTACCACATACATTTGCGGTGTAAATGAAACAAAATATAAACAAAGTTTTGACAGTTCGACCAAAGCATGTGTTTTTTAGCTCACATTTTGGGAGATTACAATTTTTGCCAACTGCCAGTAAGGCTGTCCAGAACTATAGGTTGTTTAATTTTTATCCGAGCAAATCTCAGTCTCCTGGTTAATGAAATAATAAACTAATAATTAATTAAATTAATCAAGGTTTCAACATGTTTGAGTTGACTAAACTTTACAGTAATTTCAAATTCTAATAATTATGAATATTAAAATTACAATATATACGTTTTCAGAAACTTTGATTTTTACTAAATTTTAAACAGTATTCCTACTTTACTAATTCTTGGACCATGAAGATTGAAAATATCTTACTTCACAGATTTAAGTAAAACTTTCATTCGGTTCCTAATTTTACAAATCTAGACTTCTCAATATCCTCAAAAATAGGTAAACGAACAGTTTTAGTTTCTTAACATTCTATAATCCATAGCTTTCCCTGCAGATTTTCAACCATCTCAGGTTAAAAGAAAGACCGATCCAGTATCTCTTCCCGATTCGCTCGTAAATCGAATGTCAACTTTCAAATTCTGTCCCACTTAAAAGAATAAATTACTTCGCAGTTCCATCAAATTTTCTACCGATCGTGATTTTGAACCACTCACAGGAATCACCGGATAAATCGATGTCTATCACCTCGCTACGAACTCACGATTCCGCATCATCGGTTTAGCTCGGACAGAATTTGAAAGATAAAATGATTCTTGGGAGGGTTACGTGGCGAAGTCCACCCGGTCCCAGCCGAGGTCCAGCATGCGGAAGTCGGGGTCGTCGAAGGTGTTGAAGACGTCGAAGTCGTGGGGCAGCAGCGCGTCGTGGTCGTGGTCGTGGTCGTGACTGGTGGACGGCGAGGGGTCCATGAGTCCGTCGAGCCAGTCCGTGTCCACGTCCATGAGCTCCGAGGCGGGCAGGTCGCCGCCCAGGTCCATACCCTCCAGCGGCTCCATGTCTAGCCCCAGCTCGCGCAGGTCGGGGTACGGGTCCGCGGCCGACGGCGGCAGCTCCCCGTTCTTGATCAGGATGTCCAGCACGTCATCCACGATCTGGCTCTTCACGCCCTTCACGTCCTCCACCTCCTGCGACAAACACACCTCACTGACCTCATTGACTACGATCCAGTTGTTCCGTTTATGCCTTCCACTTTCATTGGTAAATTTTGATTTCATAACTTCATAAGTGGTAAATACGCTTCAATTCAGGGGCTTGTTGAAGTTTTGGACAAATTATTTCAGACCTTTTCTATTAGTTCACTACCACTGTTTTATTTGGTTTCCCCCAAATGGGTACATAATCGTAGAAAAAAATTTCTTATAAATAAATAGAAGTAATTAGGTTAGGTTATGTTAAAATCACAATCTCTTTCCTTATCTAGGATTAACCTAACCTAAACTTTTGTTTTTGATGTTTCCCTACAATTATATACCCATTTCACGTTAAACTAAACAATATAGAAAATGTAATAGGACTATAGTGGAGAGAGATCTATTTTTTTCACATTAAAAAATATGTGAAATCTGCATTATGTTTTTCATTTACCATTTAAGAAGTGGTAAAAGGTTCTGGCTGTATTCGGTCTAACCTTTCATAACTAAAGAGAAAATTAAGTTTTGCTAGAAATAATTTAGAAGAATGAAACATATTATGATTTAAAAATATCTTATAAATTAAGTTATCTTGCTGTAGTGAATAAACGTACTTGCAATGAAAAATTAGTGGTAGTGTATTAACAGAAAAGACCCCTTATTTCATCGTTAAATTGAAATTATCATTTGTACTGTGCCACAAAAAAATACTTGAACTGATCGAAACAGTCACACACGGAGCAGCCACTGACCTGTTTGACCTTGAGCAGCTTGGTGGCGTCATGGTAGAGCGGAGGCAGCAGCGGGGGGAGGGTGCTGAGGTCGGGCTTCTCCTCCTGCACCTCGACTTGCTGCTGCAGCAGCTGCACCTGCGACTCGGGCACCACTGTCTGCAGCGGCACCGTCTGGACGAACGTGCCGACGAAGTTGGGCAGTGACGACGTCCTGTGGACCACACACAAACCATCAGTATCTTGCTGCTGCAGCAGCTGCACCTGCGGCTCGGGCATCACCGTCTGCAGCGGCACTGTCTGGACGAACGTGCCGACGAAGTTGGGCAGTGACGACGTCCTGTGGACCACACACAGACCATCAGTATCTTGCTGCTGCAGCAGCTGCACCTGCGGCTCAGGCACCACCGTCTGCAGCGACACCGTCTGGACGAACGTCCCGACAAAGTTGGGCAGATACGACGTCCTGTGGACCACACACAAACCATCAGTATCTTGCTGCTGCAGCAGCTGCACCTGCGGCTCAGGCACCACCGTCTGCAGCGGCACCGTCTGGACGAACGTGCCGACGAAGTTGGGCAGTGATGACGTCCTGTGGACCACATACAAACCATCAGTATCTTGCTGCTGCAGCAGCTGCACCTGCGGCTCGGGCACCACCGTCTGCAGCGGCACCGTCTGGACGAACGTCCCGACAAAGTTGGGCAGTGACGACGTCCTGTGGACCACACACAGACCATCAGTATCTTGCTGCTGCAGCAGCTGCACCTGCGGCTCAGGCACCACCGTCTGCAGCGGCACCGTCTGGACGAAAGTCCCGACAAAGTTGGTCAGCGACGACGTCCTAATGACCACACACAAACCATCAGTATCTTGCTGCTGCAGCAGCTGCACCTGCGGCTCGGGCACCACTGTCTGCAGCGGCACCGTCTGGACGAACGTCCCGACAAAGTTGGGCAGCGACGACGTCCTGTGGACCTCACACAAACCATCAGTATCTTGCTACTGTAGCAGCTGCACCTGTGGCTCGGGCACCACCGTCTGGACGAATGTCCCGACAAAGTTGGGCAGCGACGACGTCCTGTGGACCTCACACAAACCATCAGTATCTTGCTACTGTAGCAGCTGCACCTGCGGCTCGGGCACCACTGTCTGGACGAACGTCCCGACAAAGTTGGGCAGCTACGACGTCCTGTGGACCTCACACAAACCATTAGTATCTTGCTGCTGCAGCAGCTGCACCTGCTGCTTGGGCACCACCGTCTGCAGCGACACCGTCTGGACGAACGTCCCGACAAAGTTGGGCAGCTACGACGTCCTGTGGACCTCACACAAACCATCAGTATCTTGCTGCTGTAGCAGCTGCACCTGCTGCTCGGGCACCACCGTCTGCAGCGGCACCGTCTGGACGAACGTCCCGACAAAGTTGGGCAGCTACGACGTCCTGTGGACCACATACAAACCATCAGTATCTTGCTGCTGCAGCAGCTGCACCTGCTGCTCGGGCACCACCGTCTGCAGCGGCACCGTCTGGACGAACGTCCCGACAAAAGTTGGGCAGCTACGACGTCCTGTGGACCACACACAAACCATCAGTATCTTGCTGCTGCAGCAGCTGCACCTGCTGCTTGGGCACCACCGTCTGCAGCGACACCGTCTGGACGAACGTCCCGACAAAGTTGGGCAGATACGACGTCCTGTGGACCACACACAAACCATCAGTATCTTACTGCTGCAGCAGCTGCACCTGAGGCTCGGGCACCACTGTCTGGACGAACGTCTCGACAAAGTTGGGCAGCGACGACGTCCTGTGGACCACACAGAAACCATCAGTATCAAACCCTGTCCTACATAAAAACTAAATACCCCCGTTGCAGCAGTCCTGCATACTCAGCGAATTTCAAGTGCATGAATAAATAATTTAAATGAAGTTTCGCATCAAGTAAAATCAATATACATTCAAAAGAAAGCGTGAAAAAATACTCTCCTAGTGGCTTTTAGGAGCAAAAGGCTATAAAAATAATAGCCTATACTTGGCACGAAAATGCAATGTTCAAAACTTCAAAACAGCTGGCTTTTCCAATTTAATCATATGGGGAAATGACCAGCTGTTTAAGTTGGAGTAAAAAATTTCATAAACATCATCAGTAAAAATCTGTATTCGCTATAGTACATTTATTTGACATATTTAGTTATCTGGCCTTTAAATAAACCATATGTCTGTATCCACCATTTGGCTTTGAATCAAACATAAGCTCACATGTTTTAATGTAAACAAAGCAGACGTTTTAGATCCCAATGCTACTTAAATGACAGTTATTTTATGTTATTTTTTGTTTTCTAGCAAACTTTAAGAAATTACAGTACTTTTCCTGAGTCCCTGACATTAAAACATTTAATTTGAGCCCTTTTCCCTCATCCTGTGACTTGCCAAATGCCCACAATTGCTATTCAAAAATAAATTATTCTCTTTAAGATTAGTATGGAAAAATGCATGTTTTCTGCCACAGAAATTTGAAAATGAGGCATCATAGGCTGCAATCCAATATATTTAAACTATATGAAGCCACATAATATGTTTTATCAAGATATGTTGAGGAATAAGAAAGCTATCCAATTTTATTTACCTCTCAAAAAGTCAACATTGGGAAAGAGAGTACACAGGTTTGCTGCCTCAAGAATTTGATGATTTGGGTATTTTAAGCCATAATCAAGTAGATATTGACTGTAGGAAGCTCCATGCCAGCCAGTTCTTATCAGGATATTTTGAGAAATGAGCAAACTACACAACTTTTTTTATTACCCATAAGGTTAACATGGAGAATGAGAATGCAGGTTTGCTGCCATGAAAATGTAAAAATAGGATATTTTAGGCCATAATCCAGTATATTTAAACTAGATGAAGCCACATATAAAAGTTTTATCAAGATACGTTAAGAAATAAGGAAGATATAGAATTTTTTTTATTCCCCATAAGGATAACATGGGAAATGAGTATGCAGGTTTGCTGCCATAAAAATGGAAATATCGGGGATTTTAGACTCAAATGCATTAGATCTCATCTAAATGAAGCTACAAACCAAGTTTTATTAAGATATGTTGTGAAATAAGCGAGATATAAAATTTTACTTATTTCCCATAAGGTTAACATTGGGACAACGTACTGTGTTTACCACTTTCAATATCTCGGTAACCAATGGACATAGAGCAATGATTCAAAATACTAAATTGTTTGTTTTTTCGAGCTGAATTCAATGGTGCCAATCAAAATTGGATTATTTTTAGCGAATTTCCTTAGAAATAAGCTATTAACGTCGTTTTAACAGAACAGAATGGACAAAAAATATCCGTTCAGGGTAACCTCAGCAATCGTATTAATATTTATATTAATTGACAGCTTTTTATGTGTACTTTCTGGATATGAAGTGAGTTTATTGTGAAATCGCTTTTTTACCTGCAAAAATCACGATTTGTTTCAAAATTTAACATGGGCTTATATGGGAAATAGAATTTTCATTTTTTGAGTTTTGTTAACACGATAACTCTCGTAAATATCCTCCGATCGTAACAAAATTTGGTACAGACATGTAAAACTAGATTCTCTTGGACGAGTTCGTAAACCAGCCAGATCGACATATCCAAAGTGGGGTAAAGGCCCCATTTTACCCCTCAAAAATGGGTTTTTTGAGTTTTTCAAATTGAAAAATTATATTTATCCAATTATTGTTTGCACCATTGGATGTAGCTCGAAAAAACAAACAATTTGGTACCTTAAATCATTTCTCTAAGTCTATTGCCGGTTCACATTTTTTTCCTTGTGTTTTTAGTATCAGGGCAGCAGAATGTTAGCTTGACTAATTTCGTATTTACTCTCAACTGAGGTTTTCAAGGAATCGCTTTGAGTGATTTCTCAGTTTATCAATGTATTTAATAGAATTTTGGTTTTTTAAACGAATATGTATTAATATAATTTAAAAATTAAACTTTATCACTTTATCACTTTAATAAGACACTCACTTTAGAATCTCACTTTTAGAACTCACTTTTAGAAGAAGATCACTTTAGTAAGACCTCA
This sequence comes from Flexamia atlantica, assembly GCA_035578135.1. Classification (NCBI taxonomy): domain Eukaryota; kingdom Metazoa; phylum Arthropoda; class Insecta; order Hemiptera; family Cicadellidae; genus Flexamia; species Flexamia atlantica. Next base: position 16,099,934 of record JAQJVK010000016.1, on the reverse strand, counting down.
TTGAGGACGTTACCCTGAATATGAGTGAAGGATGAGTGTGATGATCGTGATGATAGTGGCGCGATCTTGTAGCCTTGTTACTGACTAAGGTTGGCATGTTCCTTAGACAGGATTGTTAATTAATAGCCCAACAACCAATGGTAGCTGGCTCCAGAAACAACCCTTCAAAAAGCTACTAACTTGCTAGCTTAGTAACAAACACTCTTGCCTACTTCATTATATGAAATATTTTTGTTCTTTCATCTGAGTCATTTACCAATATGTTTTTACAAAGTTTTTGTAAAACAAGCTATAATATTATTTTAATGTATAAATATATCTTTTGTTTATTTTTCTTTTTTTCGTAATAATGGATTAATTACTGGATATTTGTAATTGGAAATTCGCTGAGTACGCAGGTTTGCTGCGATGGGGGTATTATTTTTCTAGTGAAAAACCCAAAAAAACCCATTTACCCCTCTTTACCCCTCTTCCAGTGGTCCGATCGGGCTGGTTTTCGAACTCATCCGAATAATTACTACTTTACACACCTGTGCCAAATTTCATTCCGATCGGACCATTTTTGCGAGCGCTATCGTGCTTACAGACACATAGATATATATATATATATATATATAAATTCAAACGAATGGTGTTTTTTGCTTCTGGGGGCCCCAAAACGAAAAGTTATCATGGTCTCAGGCTTAGGTCTTACCATGAGACCTATGGTAATAGCTTCTTCCCTATAGGGGAAATTCGCTTAAACTATTTTTTGAGGCTTTCTCTACACAAAGATAGAAACAGCAATCTTCCTACCACTTCCTTAACATAAAGTGCTAAGAATATACCCACACAGCAAAGGCTTATTACATATTTTTAAAACCATACTTTTTATTTTTATTAAATTCATAATATATTAGCAAAGTTTCAACATTTTCAGACCATCACTTAAAATTTGGGTTTAAATTATTTGAGTTTGTTCAATTGCTGGAGTGGTTTTTTGTGGGGATTTGCTTACTGATGCATGGACAAACGGGGGGATACTCGTCTTAGCACAATTTGAGAATATTGGTATTCTTTGTCCAATAAAAATAGGCACTCAAAAAATGTGTCCGTTTACTATCTCTCCACCACTTCCACTCGCATCGTATTAGCCTAATTTGTTAGGGAACTTCCTATGGAATAGGGAGCTATCGGTATCACCCGCATGGTGGCTCTGAGGTATGGGTACATGATGACTTTTAGTTTTGTCCAGATGCCAAACAAATTGGGTTTTACCCTAGTTTTATTCAAACATGAGGTTTTTGCTGATTGCTTCTAAATATAAATAAAGTATTTGATATTAAAATAATGTGACCTTGATAATTCTATTGATTTAAAATTTGCAATAGAGTCGCGGGCACCAAATAGGGTGGGTGAGTGAGAGCGCTGCTGGTGAAATAATTGTTTATTATTTGTTTGGATAGTTTATCAACGATATGATCATATGTTAACACAAATTTACACCTCAATGGTCCTAAAAAAGTAAGCAACGTTTTGAAAGTTCAAAAAAAACATTTCATTAGGTCATAACAGCTGAGGTTTAGCAGACGGTTTGGTGAGTTTCCAGTTTTTGCTGCCCGCCCTATTTGGTGCCCGCGACTATAGTGTTGCATAAATAGAACAATGAAAAACCACACATTGTTGATTTTTAACACAAAGTAATTAAAATAGTAGAAGAATATCTGAATAAAAAATAAACTGAATACATTGTTAAAGAATAGGTAAACAATTGCTTATTTTGTAATCTACACTCTACTCAATTTAGAAAAATTCATTTTCAATTCCTTTTCATCACTTGCAAACCATAATTAATTGCTAACTTATTTACTGAAAAAGAATAACACTAAAACTAACTAAATCTGTCACCAACGTTTTAGCGAGGGCTGCTCTAAAATACACTTATGATAAAGGGGTTGCAGAGATTCCAATAACTTAATTAACAAGACTGTTAGCCAAAAAACCTTGATAACACGACCCCCGGTAAGAAGACCCTCGATAAGAACACTGTTTTGAGAATCCGCTTTGAGAGACGTCTTATGAAGGTTCTACTGTATTTTTATTGAAAAAAGAATAGGTAGTGTTGGAAGGCTCAAAAGCTTAAGAAATGTGATGATCCTTTTTCAGGAAGAGTTTAACAACTACCTCAGCTTGCTCATAATATTAGACTTTAATCTTTCTTTTCATTAAATGATGAATTGTTGTTTGTCATTTGGTTGCATAATATACCGCAGCACTCACCTCTGGTTGTTTGGGGCAGTCTTCATGTTTATTAACAGTGGTTGAGCATGTGCAACAAGTCCATTGGTCCGATGTTGCTTATTGCTGTTATTGTTATTGTTTATGTTGTTGTTATTGTTATTGCTGATTATGCTGATCAGCTGCTGAGGCTGTGTCTGCTGTTGTTGTTGCTGCTGCTGCTGCTGCTGCTGCTGTTGTTGTTGTTGTTGTTGCAGCAATAGCTGGTTCAATTGCTGCTGTTGAAGGAACGCTGCCAGATTTGCCTTGGCGTTTAATGACTGCTGTGGCTGAAACATTAACGAGCTTGTGCATTGATTTGTCATGCAGACGGTTTTAAGAACCCACTAATATAGGAAATAATAATCACATATAAAACATTCAAATTTCACATCTGTGACATAAAAAGTGCAAGTGTTGAATAATTAAAATGTTTCCATAAAATCTATAAATAAAGTGGTAAATATGAAAAGCTTTTTAGTTTGAAGTTTTCATGTACAAAGATTATTTCAAACAGGCTAAAAGTACAAATATCACAATTTACAGTGAAAAAATTTGGCTGCCCATATATTATATATTATAAAAAAATCTTTGATTAGGCTACCAGATCTTTGATTCCAATAAATTAAAATTTATATTTCTGAGCCTTAATGTTTATGCATTAATCCTTTGTCGCTGCAAAAGTTAGTTACTACTTCTGTGGTCCACTGAGTAACAATCATAAGGTTGATCTCTTGTAGAAATTCAAAAACAGAAATAAACCAAAAAAGTTAAACAATGCCCCTGTTGCAGCATGCCTGCATACTCTGCGAATTTCAAGTGCAAAACAACATATTTCAATCCAACATAGCGAGCTTTGACATGTTTTGGTAAGCTCCATAAGAATAACATAGGGAATGAGTATGCAGGTTTGCTGCTACAGGTATATTAAAACTGGGTGGTTTTAATTCAATATTTAGTACATCTGAACTAGAAGAACCTATTTACCAAGTTTTATCAAGATATGTTGAGAAATAACCGAGATATAGAATTTTATATATTTCCCATAAGGTTAACATTGGGACAACGTACTGCGTTTACCACTTTCAATACCTCGGTAACCAATGGACATAGAGCAGTGATTCAAGATACTAAATTGGTTGTTTTTTTGAGCTGAATTCAATGGTGCCATAAAAAATTTGATAAATTTTATTTTTCTACATGAATAACTCAAAAAACCAATTTTTGGGGGTTTATCTCCCTTTACCCCACCTTCCAGTAGTCCGATCGGGCTGGTTTACGAACTCGTCCGAGGGATTACCACTTTACATGTCTGTACCAAATTTCATTAAGATCGGACCATTTGTACGGCAGCTATCGTGCTCACAGACACATATATAGATATATATATATATATAGATATATATATATAGATATATATATATATATATATAATACCCCCGTTGCAGCAGACCTGCTTACTCAGCGAATTTCAAGTGCAAAACAACATATTTCAATCCAACATAGCGAGCTTTGACATGTTTTGGTAAGCTCCATAAGAATAACATAGGGAATGAGTATGCAGGTTTGCTGCTACAGGTATATTAAAACTGGGTGGTTTTAATTCAATATTTAGTACATCTGAACTAGAAGAACCTATTTACCAAGTTTTATCAAGATATGTTGAGAAATAACCGAGATATAGAATTTTATATATTTCCCATAAGGTTAACATTGGGACAACGTACTGCGTTTACCACTTTCAATACCTCGGTAACCAATGGACATAGAGCAGTGATTCAAGATACTAAATTGGTTGTTTTTTTGAGCTGAATTCAATGGTGCCATAAAAAATTTGATAAATTTTATTTTTCTACATGAAAAACTCAAAAAACCAATTTTTGGGGGTTTATCTCCCTTTACCCCACCTTCCAGTAGTCCGATCGGGCTGGTTTACGAACTCGTCCGAGGGATTACCACTTTACATGTCTGTACCAAATTTCATTAAGATCGGACCATTTGTACGGCAGCTATCGTGCTCACAGACACATATATAGATATATATATATAGATATATATATATATATATATATATATATATAATACCCCCGTTGCAGCAGACCTGCTTACTCAGCGAATTTCAAATGCAAAACAACATATTTCAATCCAACATAGCGAGATTTGACATGTTTTGGTAAGCTCCATAAGAATAACATGGGGAATGAGTATGCAGGTTTGCTGCTACGGGTATATTAAATATGGGTGGTTTTAATTCAATATTCAAAAGATCTGAACTACAAGAAGCTATTTACCAAGTTTTATCAAGATATGTTGAGAAATAACCGAGATGTAGAATTTTACTTATTTCCCATAAGGTTAACATTGGGACAACGTATTGTGTTTACCACTTCCAATATCTCGGTAACCAATGGACATAGAGCAATGATTCAAAATACTAAATTGTTTGTTTTTTTGAGCTGAATACAATGGTGCCAAAAAAAATTTGATAAATTTTATTTTCCTGTGTAAAAAACTCAAAAAACCCATTTTTGGGGGGGTTTATCCCCCTTTACCCCCGAGGGATTACCACTTTACATGTCTGTACCAAATTTCGTTAAGATCGGACCATTTTTATGGCCGCTATCGTGCTCACAGACACACATATATATATATAGATATATATATATATAGATAGATATATATATATATAAATTCGAACGAATGGTGTTTTCTGCTTCTGGTGGCCCCAAAATGAAAAGTTATCATGGTCTCGGGCTTAGGACTTACCATGAGACCTACGGTAATAGCCTCTTCCCTATAGGAGAAATTCGCTAAAAATTCGAACGAATGGTGTTTTTTGCTTCTGGTGGCCCCAAAACAAAAAGTTATCATGGTCTCGGGCTTAGGTCTTACCATGAGACCTACGGTAATAGCTTCTTCCCTATAGGGGAAATTCGCTAAAATGATTAAGAATGTTAATTTGACAGGTATAAGATGTGGGAGTGTACCTGGAATGTACTCTGTTGGGACTGGGTCTGCTGCAGCTGCAGCTGGCTCCGCAGCAGTTGCCGCTGCAGCTGCTCTATCCGCCGCTTCTGCTCGCGGATGATCTCCTCGCTGGCCTCGGTCTGCGTCTCCATGGCGACAGGCGCGGGGGCGGGGCTGGCGGGGGTGGGCGGGGCCGAGAACCCTTCCTCCTCCGCCGAAGCCGGCGACACATTGCACACTGCCAGGTTGACGTTTAATATTATTTGGTGTTTGAATTAACGATAAGATACTATTTTTAATATCATTTCAAAAAACATTTACTCAAAAAGTTTACTTCAAATGTTATACTACATTATATCTGTCAACAATGTCCGTTAACAAGAGGATGTTTATTCGTTTAAGTCCTAAAAGATCACTAATAATATGTACAGAAAACCAGCAAGGAGAGAAATATTTTGCAAATGATTTTTGAATATTTAACTGATAAAAAAATAATACAACCCAGAAAATGTCAGTATTATTTTCACAAAAGGATTGGAATTGGCAGGGGATTTGAAAGTATGGAACTGCCTTAAGGTTTGGATTGGAAATTATTCATATTGACAGGTCACAAACTTGAATTTTTCAATTTCAATCCAATCCAAACCAAAACCAATCCAATACAAAATCCAATTCCAATCCATTTGTGGAAATGGTATCGACGTTTTCTGGGTTTTATTTTATTCAGTCAGATATTCAGAAATCATGTGCAAAATAATTATAATTAGCTTTGTTGTTTAGCACTTCTAACAAGATTTATGGAATAAAAACTTCTAGGTAAAATTTTGAGAATACACCTCCTACTCTATAATCCTACTTATCCCACAGGGGGAGTTGAGAATACACCTCCTATCCCCCAGACCTACTTATCCGGGTTTACTCATCAGGGAGTTACCTGATGTTTTAAAATCTATACCCTTTACAGGTGAAAATTATCATCGAGGGAACTAACTTAGAAAGGGAGGGATATGGGTGGAAATTGATTATATTATTAATTCATACAAATAATTATCATTTTACATGTCTGTACCAGATTTCATTAACTCCAGACAATTTGTACGCTATGCGCTGACAGACATATGAGCATAAAAGAGGAGTTGGTTTGTATATATACTTGAAGTTTATGTACTCAGACACCTTTTTCAGTTTGCCATATAAAAGCCCCCAAGAGGCCCAGAAGAATTCCCATATTAACCTTATAGAACGATATTTATAAATTATGTTTTCTTGAACAGGAAATTTACTACAAGGAGTTTTTCCCATTCTTTTGTGGAGTCTTGATTAGCACTCACCAGACAGCAGCGAGTCGTTATCGTGCGACGCCAGTGTCACGGAGCTAACTGAGCCATCGCTGTATGGCTTTAGCCTCTCTATCAACTGCGGCTTGGCCCCTGAGACAGGCAGATTGCGGCGCTTTAGTTCCGCCTTCAGATCACTCACTGCAAGCAACAACCACGCGCCTTAACATTCCACGCCAAAGTCACTCCATTCCGACATCACTTACCTTGCTCCTCCCCTCGTCTCGCCACATGGTCTGTCTCTGCTTACTTTCTATTTACTTTTTTGTTTTATGGTACCAGTAAAAGAAAGATGCTTATCAGAACCTAGACAAATTTCAGTTTGACTAATGCATTTCTTTAGGATGATATCTGATCCAGCATAATTTACAACAGTTTTCAAAGAATGGTATGAGTGGAGTAGTTCTGTTGTGAGGTAAACCTTGCTCTAAAGGTAAATTTTACTCTGTGGATTTATAACTGAAGTAAAATTTTGAAAATAAATTGTATTTTTCTCTTTTCTTTTATTATGAAGTTGATATAATCTTCTTTGAGAAGGATCTAAACTCATGGTTAAGTTTGACAACTTAATTTTTTTTACCTAGATTGAGGGACTAATATTGTACTTTTTAAGCATCTTACAGCAATACTTAACTTTTGTAGGTCATAACTACTTCAGTTTCGCTCATGGACTCGGCAAGTAAGACAATATGTACACGTGTTATTGACATCGTTCAAAATTCATCCAAAAACACAAACAGTAGTTGTTAGTTCACTGTTATTTGCAAAAGAAACAAAATTTTCTTTAGTGTTTTCTTTCACACTAACAAAGCAAAAAAAAACTAAAAAGTTAATCAAACAAGAGACAAAAACTTAAAATTAAATAAAAATATACATATATAGCTTAAAATTAGGGAACGATCAATTACACTGACTTTTACATAACTTAGCTGATAATAAGTTAAATAATTCTTCATTTGGTCAAAATTAATGTAATAGAGAATTTTTCAACTCCCTTCAAGTTATATTTTTATATTTCCTTCCAATTAGGTCCTCTAGATTCATAATAAATCATAATATGTTTCATTCTTAATTATTTTCTAGCAAATTCCAAACTGTAACTCCCTTATGGACAACAAATCTTTTTAGTAAACATGTATTCATACATGTTTTATAGAGAATATGACTGAATGAGTGGTTGAATAAAGAGGCCCAGAATTAACACGTTTCTTGTGCGGATACCACTGATGCAGTGGGGGTACCTTTCATGTCCTCCAGGTTGCGGAGCGGCCTGGTGTCGGGCGGGGGCTGGGGGTGGGGCTGGGGCAGGGGTGGGGGCGGCGGGGCCGTCGTCACCGTGATCAGATTCTGCTGCGCCTGCTCCGGCGACTTCTGCGCGGCTGGCAGGATGATCTGAGGGTACTGCAACATTCAGGTATTATTTACATTTGTTGGAGTTACGATAGTAAAATTTACTAAATAAAAAGTTTGGTTTAGGTTCTAAAGATTAAATTAAAACATAATGGCCTTAGAAAAAAACTTGTTAATAAAATAAAATGAATAAGTTTCCAAAATCAACATAAATTTATGCATACCTATAACAGACATTAAATATGACATTGCATGTTTTTAATTACTAGTAATCGTTAAAGCAAATTTAAAAATTGTTTGTCGAAATAAAGGGAGTTTAATTTTATTATTACAAAAAGTACTGTTAGCTAAAAAACCTCAATTTTTTATCTTTAAAAATATTAAACAATATAATCTATTTTTTTAGGTATCATCAATATTTTCTAAAATTTCAATTTTTACATTTGCTTTAGCATATTTGTTTGAATGAGTAAGGTTAAATGGTTAACTATTTGAATATTCTTGGAACTTTACAAGTTAAATAAATCTGATCATTGACTTTGAATCTATAGTCAAAGATATGAATTATAATGAGAGGGGACAACTTATTTTTTTATTTTGCCAAAAAATATACTGTTCAAAATACACTTATTATAAATTAGGAACATATTGGCGAAAAGTATACTGTTCAAAATACACTCATTATAAATCAGAAACAGTAACAAAGGTTATAGAATGTTTGACCCAATTTTACTAAAGTTAAGTTTTGTCACACCACCACAAAATCAGAGGGATAAATAAAGAAGTAAAATTGTATAAAAATTACTTCAGATTTTTTTAACTTTGCAGAAAACTTATACAATTTGAAACCTCGGAGATTAAAGCAAAAGTAAGATGAAATGTCGAAATGGAAGAGGAGAGATGAGTGACAAGTTGGCAGGAAGGCACGATAATTACCGAGTAGCTTTTAGACTGTCCAATATAGACGTTGGTAGCCTTGTTTCAAAACAGAGTCCGGTAGAAAATGGGACAGCGGAAAAACACCATTCCTTTCGGTAAAACAAATTTTTTGACAGGAGACAATATGTGGTTAATCTTCGTTAAATTTTGACACACAAATATTTTGATGTATGTTCTAATGGTTCAATCTCTGTCATTCATTGCAAACAAAAGCAACCCGGCAGTAAAAAGATAGATTTATTTTTCCTTTTTCTTCAACTGATTAAATATTTATTCAATCATTTAAAAAGTAAAATATATCTTCATAAATACTCAAACACCAGTAAAGTGTTTTTATCTGAAATTATTAACCCCATCCATTCTGAATTAAATTAGTTAATGAATCAAATGGTGGTCTAGTGTTTGTACAGGGTTCCCACTCAAACTGAATTTTAAAATTCACGGCTCTTTCACTGTTTTTAAGGTCCGAAAATTACGAAATTTACGGTCTAAATATAGGAAAACATTTTGCCGCCCGCACAGTTTCACAGAGAATAACAGGGGGGGGGGGGGGGGTAGCGAGGGAAAACTCGGCAGACGCATAGCGCCGGCGGTGGCGGCGCCAGCACAACGGAGAAGTAATTTCTGTATCAATAGAATTAAACTGTGTAGTATTTTAGGTAAAACAAACTATACTTTACGGAAAAATAATGTTAAATACAATGCAAATAAATAAATTAATTACAACTATTTCACAAAATACGATGTGATTTTAACATTATTCATTACTTAAGAAAACGGAAAACATTGTACTGGCGTTTGCGGAACACGCACGCAACTTAAATATTTTTTAATTTTTAATGCCATTCTCTCTTCCTTCCTTCCTTTCTTCCTGTTTTTCTGCTTTCTATCCGCCCACACAATGCGCAGAGTCCAGTGCGCACTGTCGTACTGTATGTTGCCATGACAACCGTGTGTCGTCAGAGCAACGAGCCAATCACGCACTGCGTTTTAAGACAACAAACAGCCGTGTAATGAAAGACAATGATAGTCTGCGCTTGCGTATGTTGCCAACATTTCGTTGAATATTCGATAGTTCATTTATTGCGTCTTGACCAAGTTGAAGTTCATCATTATCAACTCTCTAATCATCGAAAACTCGAAATATAATCTATATAACACGTATTAAAATAATGATGTGTTTGTTTGAAAATTAATTGCAAGTTATTAAATACACTTCAATTACATTTTTTTTGTAAAATAGTTTTTTGCGAAAGTTGAAAGTAAAAACGTGATTAAAAATGCTTCTTGTTGCCAGTTTTGGACACCGGTTAAGCGCGCCGTCTGGTTAATACACCTCCGGATAAATCGTTGTTCTACTGTCCGTAAACGTAAGTTAACGGCACAACGTTGGGTCGCCTGCAGGCATGTTTTCCAGCGGCCGAAGTTAGGGCGTTGTTGTCATTAACACAGTGCAATGGGTAGTGAGTGATAAGTAGAGGTCTGCGGGTACCCGACAATTCGGGTAGCTTCGGGTAATTATGTGAACCCGAGTGGTTGGGCGGGTTCGACACGTCTCAGGCTTAATTAGGCGGGTTTTTATTACACGTCGGGTCGGGCGGGTACCTACTACCCGAAAGAAATCGGGTTGACGATACCCGACACACTACCCGAAAGAAACCGGAAACTTAAAAATGTTCAACAATAAATGATTCGCGCCAAGCTTCTGACTTACGGCGTCCACGCAATATTATAACGAGACGAACAAGGATGGTCGCGATCGCGATGTCAAACTTCGAAGCGATCTTCATTATACGTCTCAGTCAGACAACCAGCCGTCTTTTACCGACTCAAAATTATCGTATGCTTACTGCTTAGTATCGTATCCTCGTATAACAACTTAAAAGGACCGTTGCTCCTTTTGACGCAATGAAATAGTCGTACAAACACTAAACAGCTTTGAATAAGGTTGAATTTCTAGCCGAGCTTATGATACGAGAAGTCTTATCAAGAAAATATTTTTTGCGATCTATTTTTGGACACGTTAAACCGGAAGAGCGTGTCCTTCCCACGAAAAACGTACACATACAATAATCCTGAGTGATAAGGAAAGGGCGTTGACAGGTGAAAAAATAATAGCCTATCTCCAATTAGATGGAATTCGGAGTTTCTGCTATATTTAGTTGATTTTGGAGAACGACAAAATATACACCAGTCTATAGTTTGATCATAGAATTTCTCTTGAACGGCAAGAGATAAAAATTTCATTTTTGTCTCAATCGATTTATACTAAAAATTAGACAAAAAATATTAGCTGTCTTATGTTGTTGTAGGACAAGTCGTTTGGATTTTCGCATATAGAAAACAAAATACGCAACAAAGACGATCGTTCTGGCGTCATTTTTAAAGAGTTTATTTATTGTCACAAACATCTTGAACGATGATACAAAAAACAGAAAATGATTAGAAACAAGCAGCAGAGACATCGATGCATTAATCGGTAGTTGAAAACCAATGAATCGTACAATAGAAGGAATGAAAAGAATAAGAAAATTAATTAATTAAGGAAGAAAGAAATTCACGTATTTATTTGCCGCGCAAACGTAAACCAATGAGCGTGCGTCTTCAGCTATCTAGTCTTCTCTCTCTTCACCTTTCCATCCTTCCCTCTCCCCTCCAAGGCAACCGATCGCGTTCCGCCATTACCTCCCCAGTCTCCACCCCTCCTTCCCCAGCCACAGAGGATAGAGGAATCTCAATCTCAGTTTAGCAGGCCCTACCGTCTAGCCCTGTACGTACAATCTACGTCTTAAAGTACACAATTGCTGTCTTCGTCTTGGGACTGTGAATCTTTTTTAATGTCTCTAATAAATTGATACAAATTTTTCTCTACAATTTAATAAAAATATTGGCTATTTTAAAAAATTGACTGATTTTAAAGGTCTGATGACGAAATTCACGGCTCTTTCCAGGTTTTTTCAAGGTTTGCCAAATTCACGCCTTATTCACGGTTTTTAAGGTTTCCCGGTTGAGTGGGAACCCTGTTGTAGAAATTTACGATACACCATTTTTGGGAAGTATATTTTATTTGTTTTTGCTCCTTGTTGTGTAAACTTCTATTTGGTAACAGAATAATTTTCGATCATATGTGAAAAGAGGAATAAAGATATGAGAAAACCAATATATCCTTTGGCCTGCAAAAAACTGAAGGTTACAGATATATCCCTCTTCGACACACATAAACGAAAAAATGTATACTGCCTTGAGTACTTTTGTATGTGACAATCTCTGTTTTATTTGCTCACACAAAAATTTTTACACGAAACAGTAACTGAAAAAAGGGCTAGGAACTATCACCATAGCCAACTACCAAAACTGATATACCCTTCATAAAGCAAATTTTGTATTTTCAACAGATTTATCCATTTTTCTCTCAGAATTGTTTTCAGGTGGATACATCTGTTTTTTTCCCAGAACAGAAAGAAAAAGACAGATATATTTTCCAAAAGCCTGGGAAGGGTTAATTCTAATACCCGTTTTAAATCACAAAAAATTTATTTCCTACCTTGTGTTGCCATTCAAGCTGCCACTGAAGGAATAATTGTTGTTGTTGAAGTAACAACTCGTAAGACGTCTCCACATTGGAAGCATTTAACGATGAGTTTTTCTGAGCATTTGGTGGACCCTGTAACAAATAAGAAACAAATGAATGACTATATTTTTTCCATAATCATGATTAACAAATAAAAATTGGATAAGCAATTGATGGATATCGAAAACCAAAATATAATAAAAATTATATTAAATATTTAGTGTTTCTATGTAAAAGATTGACGGACTAAAACCCGGGTGAATATTTTTCACACTTCAGAGATCTTACAAAGAAATTTTCCACTTGAGCAAGAATATAAACGAGCTATTATTTATTCCACACAGTTGAAACCAAAATATCTCAAGTGCATTATTCAACTGATTTAGCAAGTCCTATTCCAGGCTTGAGTTTAAATTGGTGTGAACGTGAACAAACATTAAAGAAATGTGAGTATGTTAGCATATTTAATTTTTTAGTAGTGTAATACGTATGTAATGATCAAACTGGGTGATTGCATAGTGTGGTAAAAGTTTTTCTCTGAATGGTGCTAGGATTAAGAAGCCATATTATATTTAGGGCGTAGCAGCGATATCATTCCTACTTACTTAGGCTTCAATGATAACTCAGCAGTCACCCTTCCTCTAAGCTCCCTCCCTTAGTGCAATAAATATTTACACGATAGTTGAACAAGAGACTCTTCTTATTGAGGTTTGCGTAACAAGATAGTAAGTGGGATGGTAATACCAGGGGAACATGAAAAGTCATTCATTCGCGAGATTTTTGTAATTTCGAGTATCTTCTTTTTGAGTCTCTACTGCATGACTTAAGTGAATCTCTTTCTCAGCTCAACTGGAGAAAGCTAAGCAAACTATTAGAAATAATTTTCCTGTAGGTGTGCACAATACATTCTTAATTTAATGTAGTTTTTGAGACACTAACAAAATTAATTTCAACACAATAAAATTAATATGGCCTTTTATATTGTCTTGTTGATTACGTAATAAGGACAAAAAAAAATTAGAACATGAATCCATGAAACATTATAATCAAAAAATGCAATTTTAAAATTTTGTGGACAACACTGTTTCGAAGCTCACAGCTTCATTATCAGCACTACCACAAATGGATTTAATGGATAAAAATAAAACCATTTATTTCCGAATGAGTTTATCAAAGGACGCAAGGAGTGAAAAGCAAACATAAATTTATTGTTTAATTTGACCATTAGGCTATCCCAGTATTCTTAAATGGACAGAGAAGGTTCTAAGTTGATAATAATGAGAGGCTTATGTTTTCTAAATGAACCATGTATGTTTATGATATAAATCATATTCCAATATAAATAAAAGACAAAAAACAAAAAACTTAATTTAAAAAAATTATACATTTAGTTACTTGTGTACTTTTAATTAGAATACATGGTTAATGACACTAATTACAAAAATATTATCAATTTTATAAATTCAACATATTCAACTGGAAAATATTGCTGTTAGTTCCAGTTTACCGACAATCAAGAATTGTTATCATAATTCATTCAAAAAAACCTGTTGGTGTAGGCAATGTTCCACAAAAAAGGGAAAAACGATTGCCCCTATTGAAAATTCATCTAGGACCGCTTTTTACTATGATTAATTAGTTCTAACATTTTCACAGTTCATCTCACCTTATACTCGTGGAATTTTATCGTCCTTGTCTTGGGCTGTGTTTTCGTCTTTGACTTCTTCCTGTTCTTATCCTTGCCTGGCGCGGGGCTGGGGCCGGGCGCGGGCGGGGGCTGGGGGGTGCGGGAGGTGGAGGGGGGTGAGCTGATGGAGGAGAGGGGGGAAAGGGAGGAGAGGGAGAGCGAGGGGGAGGGGGCGGTGGTGAGCAGTGTGCCGGGAGTGACGACCACGGTGACGATGCCCGCCTGCGCCGCAGCCGTCTCCAGCATGTCGCGGGGGCCGGGCGGGGGCTCCGATGGGGGCTCGGGCGGGGACTGCGCCCCCTCCGACGACTGGCTGTCGTCATCCAGTGTCATGTAGTGGTCGGGGTGTGTCGGCTTCGTCTTGCCCTCACATGTCGCCTTGAACTCGATGTGACCCTCTGCACAAAGAAAGCTACGTGTAATTTGTATACATATAATAACTACAGGCAGATACTGATTTTTTGTTTCGTGGTTGTAGATGGTATACCTCGGAATCAAGATTTATGAAAGCAGGTAAAGCTAATACACTTAAGGAATAAACATTTTAGGGTAGAGGTAATGTCAAAATAAATTTAAAATGTAAGTTATATGTGGTAGTAAGAGTAAGTAATAACTTACTCCCTATGAAAAAAGTCAGGGCTCACAAAAGTGAAACAACTGTTTCATAATAACTCATCAATAAAGTAATATTTCACATATTTGAAATAACACTTGCATCATCTAATCCTAGATGCTGGTAAAACTATTTAAAATTTTAATGTGATAATGAAAAAGAATTATTTACAAACATGATTGTTACCTTTGACAGCCCGTTCGATGGGCTCCTCCGTGTGCAGGATGTTCTTCTTGATGAGCTCCAGCGGCCCGGGTCGGTGGCTCAGCTGGTCGTTGAGGGAGTCGGCCAATTTGCACTTCTTGAGCATCCTCTGCCTCTCCGCCAGCGAGGGGTCCACGTGCCCAACATCTTCAAACCGTCATAAGATCAATTAGTTCATTGATTTTTTTTTCATAAAATGCAATAGGAGTATCATCAAAAATTGTTTAATAAGACAATTATTAAATAAATCCGAATCCCATTTTAAACTTTCAGAAATTTAATGGAGTTTGGTTACAGTAGTTATCTCGAAGGACAAAGTAGAGAAGCTTCAGTAGTTAGTAAATTATTTATTTATTTTTGGCAAAAATCGAATTTCGCTGGAATTCTCAAATGGAAATAAGGAAAAGACAAAAAGAAGAGTTGCTAAGTGTGGCCTATAATGATAAAAAGAGGACTTTGGTTAGTACTTTGGAGAACACTATTGTCAAACATGTACTTTCTTCTGCTCAGGATTTGAAAAAAAAAACAATAAATAGACTATGAACGATCTATCTACTCACCCTCGAGTATGTGCTGCCGCACCAGCTCGTCACGGCCCGGCCGCTGCTGGATCTTGGCCTTGAGCAGGTCGCCCATCTTGGCCCGCTCCAGCTTCTGCCGCTGTTCATGGAATGCCTGAGGGGTCTTCAGCGCTGCAACCACACCCAATGTCCACTTTTACACCTCATTCCACACTTTTTTATACATAATTTTTAAAATGATTTTAATATAAAAAGGCTAAGCTTTAATAAAATGTCTATGATTTAACAATCAGAAGAAAATGTTGATTCATTTAATCTACATATATAAAAGACAAAACGGTTGACAGATTCACTCACACACTCACTGATCACAGTTTCTCAAAAACAATGGCTCCGTTGCGGTCATGAAACTTGGCATGAGATGAAACTTGGAAAAGATGCGTACTGAGAAAGGATTTTAAAATATTCTTTCTCAAAAGGCTGAAATAGAGTACATTATAAAATTTTAAATTGCGGTCAAATTTAGTTTTCAAAATTTATTTTCTCAAAAACTCTAAGACTTTTGGCAATGAAACTCGGCACAGATATTATTTATAGCATATGAGTACTAAGAAAGAATCTTAAAATATTTTCCTTCAAAACGCTGAAACTCAGTTAATTATCCAATTCAAAATGGCGGCCTTTACAGTTTTTAAAACTTATAAGACAACAAAATGTGGATGGAAAGTCTATGGAATATTTTCAAGAGGCAAAACAGATTCAAAATTCCATCTACTAAAGGCACAAACTAAACAAAACTGTTATGGTCGGCAATATGTTTAGTCAAACACTGCTTAAATCACTCACATTTTAAGGACCACCATAAATACTCAAACTAGAATCTTAAAACTCTGTATGGCTATTTTATTCAGAGTATAAAGTTTCCAATAGAAACTGGGGTTTCAATATTAAAAGTTTTAGGAGGGTTTGAGTAGCCAAAGGGGCTTCAAGTTTTCACAAAAATTACCACTTCCACCATCCATTTTCTTTAGCACAGGATTGATAGAAATTTTCTTTAGCACAGCATGAGAAATTTTAGGAAAATTACGATCCTCATTTGTTTGGCAATACATTAATTTTCTATTTTTTCCTTGCAATTTTCAGTCTGTTAAAAATGACATACTAAATCAAGATGTTAACATTTAAAATAAAGAGCTATTCATTATCATTGAAGAAATTTCATATCCCGGGTTATACCTCATATTCTCATCAGTCAAACTGGCCGGATTCAAGTACCTGCACTATGTGCACTAGGTTCAGTGAAAGTTATGGGTTCAAACCCCTGAAATGGCAATGGCAATTTTTTTTATCTAAATAATAATGGAAACCCAATTTTGTGCGCAAAAATGGATAATATGCCATTTAAGACTAAATTGTTAAAATAAGAGTGTGCTGGCAAATGTTAGCCAATTCATGGGATTTGTCCGTCTTGAGGGAAGTAAAAGATTCTATTGAAAAAACGTTTCAACTTCTGATTTAAACCTGGGGTGGAATCACTATAAAGGTGTAACCAAACACTTATAAGTTTATAGCACACAGATATAATATACAATTGAAACTAATCAGTTCATATGGTAATTAAAAAAAAATTTGTATTGCAATCACAGTACCATTAAATTAAAAATTAAATCTTTCAGCGGGAGAAGCCGCGGGTATCTGCTAGTAAATGCTATGTTCGTAATATGTTCAACACCTTTTGAAAAAGTGTCATTTGAGATGGATGGAATAATAAGATGTAGTAGAAAAGTTATAATCTTTATAAATTACACCATAAAAAATAATATTTTTATGTATATCATGTAATATAATGTAAAATCAAACTTACATATAAATGGCTTCTCTTACACTAAATCAGGTTCAAAATTTCAAACTAAGAAATTGACTTGAGGGTTAAGAAACTAATTTACCATTGTAAGTATCTTAAGATAAATAAAATATCCTTGAAATAAATTGTTAATGCCACAAATATTAAAGTAATAGGATTTGGTTTAAGTATAACAGATTTTGAAGATATAGGAGTGAAGTATTTCTTATGGAATTTGATGGGAACTTAATAATCCAGGTGATACCAGAGACCCTGGGAAGTGACAGTGACTGCAGCACTTACGGGGAAGGATGCCTTGAGCGACGAGTTGGTTGATTGGGCGCCGTAACATCAGCTTTACTTTTAATGCTGAAACAAACAAGGTTTTTTTAAATTACCGCATTAATTTTCTTACTTTATTAAACTTTAATGTGTTAAAAATACCTGTGAACATTGGTGGATTCTAATAAAGGTTAAAAATAGGAAAAACAATGTGTACAAAAGAAATTATAATACTTGAATTATTTATATAATTAATAAGATCAAATTTAATCTGTTTATTCAATCACTAGGCCTAGTCATTTTCAGAACAGTTAACATTTTTTGTAAATTCTGTATTAGAGTTTGTTTTCATTACAAAACATTGTACATAAAATTTGTGTACTGGTAAATTATTATTAATGTGTTTATTTATGAAAAATAATGTCAAGCTTAAGCCTTATTGTTTTTTCACCCAAATGTTGGCGACTACTATCTTGCAACATAATTAGGGTGACCAGATTGTCTCCAAATAAAAACGGGATACTTAAACAAAACTCACCCCCCCCCCCCCCCAAAAAAAAACCCAATACAACACACTACACACCAAGGTATTTAATTATACGTGGGTCTCTGTAATTTACAAATTTTTTTAATGAAAGAAATTAAGTATCAAACTGTTTTTGAAGCTTTTAGGCCATGAATTTTATTCTCCATTAATTGAACTTCTTACAGCGCACGATTGATACAGTTTTTCTTTAAGAATACAATAAATGGCATGCAGCCTTGAAAGGTAATTTTTTTGAAACACCATATACTGAGAATTACAAATAGTCAAGTCAAATTTTAGGATCTTAACATTTTATTATAAAAGAAAAAGGCTTTCTAACAATTACTTATGTAGGTGGTAATATATATAAAATAGTAGAATCAAAAAAGTACCATGATTAATTTAAACTTTAAGTTCTTATCGTTTATTGTTACACTGGGGAAACAGCTTTACAAAAATCAAAAAATAAGTTCATTGAACGTTTCAAGTTTTGTTATACTTGTCACTTGCTCCAGCTAACTTTAAGAATATCCTTTTTCTCTATTATATAGTTGTAGAACTGGCAACAATCCATTTTGAAGTTACATGATACTTGAAGAAGAGCTTCAAAGTGTCTTCTGTAGCGTCTCAGTAGCTTCTGTACTCTACTATATAGCCTACTTTTTGAAAAAACGGGACATTTTGACGTCCCGACAAAGTTTTTCGGGACAACAAAACGCAACGTGAAAAAACTGGACTTTTCCGTTTTTACGGGACGTCTGGTCACCCTAAACATAATAGACTCCGAGCATACGTTCCTATAACTCCCCCCAATATACATAATTTCCGGACCCCCGTGACGTAAATCACAGCCCGTCCACCCAGCCCCAGGCTCCAGGAAGCGCCGGTTACTCACTCGACCGACATAATACCCGGTCGTAAACTCGAAATAGGTTTGAACTTTAGGAAAATGAGCGCGGGGGCGCGGGGAAAACAAAAACCGTGCCAAAAACAATCAGCCGCGCGATATATGCGCGAAAGTGGGCTACGGCTAACTCGGGGGCACTTCGTCGCCGGAACTGGGCGTCGTCGTGCGAGATTTAATGTAACAACTTGTATTCCCTGTGGCGACCCGAATGCGCCGCGACGAAGACGTCTCGGATCGTGTTAATATTTATTGTGGTCGTAAACACTCCCCGCCCGAAGATCGATGTAAATCTTGCGTCAGAAGTTGAACAGAAGGCTTCTGTAATGTAAATGGGTATATTTCGGTGAACGTTGTTGAATTATTTGCGGTTGCGGAGTTCGGAAGTCAAAGTTTGGGAAAACAGGAAGCTTGATACTAAAATAATTTGAAGTATTTTCACTCGAATACAGGTAACCCTAATGAATATTTATTTCACCTTAAACTTTCAGTAATAGTTTAAATTTTAAGTTAATTCCGTTGACATATTAGAGGAAAGTCTTTAAACTAACAAGTTTTATATTCATAGTGGCGCCATGTTCAGTGTGCACAAATCAGGGCACAACATGTACCCTTCTTCCTGGTTGAGTTTGTCAGATATTGTCGATGTACACAAGCCGGTGAGTATAACTCCTTGGTCCTGCCCGATGGAATTCAGGTGGCTCGCTACAGAAATAGCTGACCAGACGACGATGGTCACGGTTCCGCCTGCCAAAACACGCCGTTGCGCCTGCGAGGGTGCGGCGGCTAAATGAAGCGCACCGGCTAATGGGGGCCGACAATAGATACGCACATTACGGCGGCGATCGTGACCATCCGATCAAGACTGGTTGAAGTTGGTTGCTGACACGCATTTGTGACAATATTATGATATGGTTGACAACTTCTCTCTGCTTTAACGCTTTCGTTCAAAAATTAATTAAATTGAAATGTAACTTTTCCTTAACACCACCGATGAACAATGTAAACGAGAAAACACTTTATTATTAATGAGCCTACGTTGTATATACTGTATTTGATTGTAATGAAACTCTAAATCTGTAGCTTACAAACTTGATACTTCTATCGATAACCAAAATAAAAACTCCTCAAGAATATCTAATAGTCTAAACAAATTTTGCATTGGCATTTAATTATTTGCAGTGTGATTTGATTTCAGCGGAACCGTTCAGGTCAAACGATTCTTACATAAAGAAAATCAAACTAAAATCGATCAAGACAAAGCACCAGAGACTAAAATCATAAGTGAAGTACTTGTGGTCTTGGCGGATTTGAGATGGTCGGTTACATAATGCTAGATGAGTAATTATTGTCTCTACTGTACAATGCAGCTCAGATAGATGTGATATCAGTTGTCATTGCAACTGACCCGGTTTACCTGACGTCGGCTGTGCCGATTCAGCAAATCGAACCCATGAGATATCGAGGGTAAATATTTACGTTCTCACTCAGCACTCATGTTGACAACAAATTATGCGATCGATTGATTTATACGTCAGTGGATAAGGTACATGAAATCAAAAATATTCTGAACCTGAACGTGATAATAGTGATATGTAAGAAAACCGGTCGTTGATAATATATTTTTAAGTTCTATTATTTCTTGATCAAAAAGATAAAGCTTGATCTTACATTATGTAAATCAGACTGCGCCGTAGATTAAAAAGCGTCATTAGCTGTCAACAAACGGAAGGACTGAGGTGACAGAGTTTTGCCGAACAGCCAAGAGGCCACCACACTTATGATGACATCTTTTCAATCTTTTCCTCGACCTTAACGATTTCGTAACTGGTAACGGACCAGTCTGAAAGTGTCCCTGGGACTAATTATTCAAGTTTCAGTTGTGAGTCACCAACCGGTCATATCGAGTAGAATTTATATTACTCGATATGACGGGTATGAGTATTTACATATTTTATTTGAAATAAAATTGTGACTTCAGTGATATGCGTTTAAGTACAAGCAATTAATTATAATAATTTATTTCTTTTAATAGATATTGTTAGGGTTGATATTTACCAACAACTATTGAAACGTTGCACAACTTATGCGTAGTATTATGGAGGCGGATATAAACAAAGCGTAAGAGTGGGATAGATCGGAATGCTGGGTGACCAGGATTCGATTGATTCTACAGTGGTAAACTGAGTTGTACTGTACTTCGTTTTACCGATTACCATTACCGATATCGAATGAACCGATTTGCTGTTAAAGCACTACTGACAAGCAAATTCCGACCGACAAACCTCGTCAGCCAAGGCCGGTCCCACGCACCACGAGGGTCCTATTACGTCTACAATAGACACAGCTAGGTCCGCTGTACTGTGTTACATCCGCACCGACCAGCTGTCCTAGTTATCTTGCGGCAAGTTGTTACGCAATGTACCGCTGACGAATGAAAAGAAGATAAATAACAGTATTGATAACGAGGTGGTCCAGGTAAATTCGCCGTAGCCTCGCTTGATTAAGCGTCTTGATTAAGCTTTTGCCCGAAAAGTTTTCTTGCAGAGAGATTGTGAACAAAGCAAAATTGCCATTGATTCAATTGCCAGTTGTGATTAAATAAAAGAGCGTCCTCAATTCCCGCAGAACTGAAAGACAAAATATCAATTTCGAATCTCGATACAATTAAAATTATTTGAATTTATATTTCCGAATCTTTAAATTAACTTCTGTCCTTGTCCTACCCACCGAAAACAAACATCAAACTGCTGGTGCCGGGCTGTGACGCTCAGCGGCAGATGCCTTCGACAGGCTTAACACACACAGCCAACGCCAACGGCAAACAACAATGCACCTTGCGCGACTTGGCCCGCCTCTGACAGGTCCAGGTAAAAATACGCCAAGGGAAGTGGGCCGCGTCCCGTCTCTCCGTCCACATGTGAAACGCAAACTAGAATATATTATCTCCTAAGTTAAAAAAATATATCCATATATATTTTTTGGACCTCTTGTACAATCTCTATGCTGAATCATTTTATTTACTTTTATAACATGCATTTTGTGTTTATTTAATAATTTATTAGTTGCCATAATTTTCATCACCTAGTGAAATAATGTTTATGTTTCATTTGAGGATTTGTAAACAAGTTATCCTGTTAATGTTAACTGATGGAAAACAATTTGTTAACTTGTAGTTTGCTTCTGTCTGTTTTTAATTGATTTGGGGAACTTGGGTCTACAGCTACCAAGTGGTGACTCCGACGTGATGAAGGAAGTTAAAATGTTCCCAGACGTTATCTGAGCACGAGGAACTACATTAGTACCACGTCGTCGGGCTCATGTGGGAATCTGTTTTACCCACAGAAAAAAACAGATTTTTAAAAATTGACATTAAAATTTTTAATGTAAATTTTTATAACCACGTAATATACATTTTGAATTTGATGATTGTGCACTCAAGTTGTCCTGAAATCTTTATACGTTATACGGAGTCATAGCAATTTCATGACTTGAAGTTGGTCTCTGTTACTTTAATTGCTTCAGTGAACTGAGGTCTAAACTATGCTTTAAAAATGTTAGGTTTGAATCTTTATTTATTTTAAATTTTTTTTATAATTAGTATTCGAAAAATGCTGATTATTTATAAATCTTTTATTATATCTTGACCACTGAGAGATTTGAGTGCTTGGATGCTGCACATACATACGACTGAAAGGCAGTTAATATTTATGAAAGTAACGTTGATATTAGTAGATTATTTGTTATGGACTATTATTTGTGACTCTAAGATTCAATGAAATAGTTATATCCCTGCTTTAAAAAATTAAAACTAAAAAAATATTTTGGTTGATTAAAGGAGTTTTAGGTCTTGACCTCAATATGATTCATTAACAACGAATTGAGCACTAGTGTTTAGCGACAAAACATGTTTAGACAAAATTAAATAAATTGTTTACCCTGCCGGACAAAATAAATTTTAAGTTAACTCTTAAATAAACTGCATATATTTCTTTCAATAAATAAATATATATATATATATATATATATATATATATATATATATATATATATTTTTTTTTTTTTTTATTTTGGTTAAAACAAAATTTAAAGTGTTAAGCCGGAGTAATGAAAAATCAGTCAAACCCTTACGTGTCAGGATTTTATCTTATTTATTAAAATAAATCAACGGAATAACGCGCCAGGAAAAACAAGATATGTATTTAATTTGCACTTAAAAGATAACCATACTTGTAAACTTGCGTTGAAGGCATCATAAACAAATTGATTAATAATTTATTAGTGGCAATCAGATACGGGGAGTATTAATAGTTCTGTGGCATAAATACAGTATTTGATATAATAAATTCATTGATCAACGAAAAATTGATAATATTTATTCAAAGCAAATTGCATTCCATAACTGGCTGTTGGAGATTGGCCTTGACTGCTCTGAGGCTCTTATCAGCTCCGAGTATCTTTGACCCTTGACAAAATACGCATGACCGTACGACCTTACTACTTACCTACATACATACATACATTGTTCTCTTTATACCGCATTTAGTTTATTATTTACTTTTTTCTCTTAGAATTTAATTTTTAATAATATGATCCAGCCTAATAGCGAATTCTTATGAGCGTGACAAGTTAAGCTGTGCTGTGGTGCGTTTTAAATAGCCCAGGTTTAGTAATATTTTAGCTGTATGTGTTTTTTATATTTTTTGTGTTTTTTTCATCAGATAACTAAAATATTTTTGCAGTTGAGAAAGCTGTTGAGGTGTAAATATAAAAGATAAGAACTCATCTCGCGCACAGGCCCTTCGCAGGCCCATGCGAGATTATTTTTCTTAAAAACCTTTATGTAAAAGTTTGTTAAATATAGATTGATTTTGATTTGATTCGATGTCTTTAAGTTTCGGGGAGGGGGGGGGAGGAGGTCGGCGAGGGTACTTGCGTAATTTGCAGAGGCACTCGTGGCATTCTGTTAGGTACGAAACCTTTTCCACTTTTATTTCAGTAAACATCAATTGTAGTTGAGAATAGTACTTTTAAATTTCAGAAATGGTTATTTGAATTTGAGATTTAATCAATTCATTCAAGAAAGTGTCACTCATAATTTAGAATAGCATTTTAAATTCAGAAAGTATAATTTAATTTTAGGACATAGTCAGTTGAATTTCAGAAAGTGTTATTTCAATTTAAGAAGCTATACAATTGTATACAATATAACATCAGACCATATTTCTATTTCAAGCCCATGTTTCAGTGGATAAATTGGTTCTGAAATACAATTGACTATTTTTGAAATACATTTGACTACCTGTGAAATTAAATTTCATAATCTGAAATTCAATTACTGTCTGGAATAAAAATTACTATTCTGAAATAAAATTAAGTTTTCTGAAGTAGAACTTATTCTGAACAAGTGACGCTTTCTTAAATCAACATGATATTTTCTCATAAAAAACTGGAAAAGGCATAGTTATTGATTTAGGGACAACAAATATACATAATATATACGCTCTAAAATTAGGTATTATCTCTGACTATAGATTTTTAAATAATTAAGAATCATTGTAAAAAAGCTATTGGTTTCTTAACTTTACTTTAAAAAAAGTTGGTGTCACTTTGCGGTCACATATATTACATTACACCTCACTCTTTCAAAATGATTATATGTCTCACGTCTCATAAAGTATGAATTATTTAAATCACAATCTATCATATTTTCTTAACCGTGTCGCCAATTAAAAGTTACGTCACCAACTTCCACGTTTAACATAATACTATGGCATTTAAATGTAAAAGACACGGCACACCTATTGTTCATGTAAACTGTTTCACTTTCGGAACGTCAACAATCTGCGATGTCAGACATATAATTCTACTACAGACTCGGCATTCACAGTGTACTACTGCATACTCACGGTGCTGCCCCATGGTCGGTCCGCAGGCCACTGGCGACGCGTGCTGAGCGGTCACGTCGATTGTCACGCCGAGCACGGCCGTGCTTCCTTCCGTGCTGCCCGCGTGACATCACCCGCGCCACACAGTAGTGTGCAGATCTTCGACTCGCAGACGAAAATTAAATGGGGGTACGGCTATTCATCGAGTGGAGAAAATATACTGTTTGTAGAAAAAAATGTATATAGTACCCGGTTCAAAAGTGTCACGCAATCCTTAAAAATTGATTTTGGCATTTAAATCAAGATCAAAACACAGTGTTCGATTCCCAACGGCCAGACTGTCATGTCAAAGACAATAATTACATAAATTATTTTGCAAATTTATGGCATATACTCGACATTAAAAAGTGACGAAACCGAACCCATCAACCTAAACACCAAGAACAGCACAGGTGGCGCCAACGTCACGTGATTGTCCCCCACAGCGTGTCGTGGTGCGCTCAGCCTTGACCGGATACACATCAGCGACCGCCACTGGGTCAGGTACAGGGCGAGGCCGACAGTGCGAAACTATCAACTATTGTTGGCTTTACATTCACCGTGGCGTTCAATCTTGAAATAAAACAGAGTTGATAATGCGAAAGTAATTGCATAAGGGCGATTCTCATGCGTGTTACACGTTTTCGAATTATTTCGTAAAATTCCTTTGGACGGATCCTAGGGACTAGAGTTATCTTAAGTTATTTGCGTATTAAGGTAGTTGAGAGGAGGATCACCGACCTAAATAACAACTAAAGTTATCTAAAATGTCAATAAGAGACAGACGAATGGACGATGAAGCTATATTTAAAGACGCGGACGCTAACTCCGCGTATTTTCAGTCAAGTATGAATAAAGAATAAGTTAGATTTAATGAATTGAAATTCAATTAAATCCACCTGATGTGATGCCCATCTCATTACATTAAATAATCGGAAATATTCAATCAGTGAATCTATTTTAACGGGTACCACATATTAGAACAAAATTTAAAAATAAGTAACAGTATACAGTAAAAGATATAATAGAAATAGTTACTTAGAGGCAAATTAATTCATCGCCCTAGTTTTACAAAATTTCAAACCGTTGTAATTACATCCAGAGAAATGTGTTTCTTCCGGTCATTCGGTAGAAAATAAATAAAAATATATATTATAGAGATCAACATTAGGTATACTTTAAAAAAACCGTTCCGATCCTCTACACAAAGCGAGGGGTATTCCCACGCCTCTGCGCTGCGGGTGGAGCTGGGGAGGAAGCGCGGTCTATCAGCTGTTGCATTGTTGCGATCAGCTGTTGTGGGTCGACGGCCGCGCACAGCTGATCGCCGCCGCCGACTGTTGACTCCGTGCTGCCTGTTTACACCAGGGGCACGCGCCACGACAGCCGTCATCCTATATTTCCGTTGTTCCGACTTCCTTTATTCCGGCACGCGTCAGAGGGACGCTCATGGAGAATTTACCAAAGTAAATAATTCTTTTACCAACAAATTTACTACGATTTAATTTGATAGTGCCTCTTTTAGTGTCAAATTATTTAGATTGAGCTTAAATTAATTATAGGCCTACGACAAACAAAGTTGAATCGAACAAATATTAGAAATGAGAAAGTTTGGATGTATGGATTAATGTTAGTGACTTGATCACGCAAAAACTACTAAACCGACTGGGATTACATTTCATACAAAGGTAATAGAACTAGTGAAACATATAGGCCTATTCACTTCTTTAAATTCCCCAAAGGCTATTCCCCATAAACGTCCTCAGTTTGAATGTTTACATTTTAGAGGAATATAAACATTCAAATAGCGAAATGTAAGCAGCTGAGAATACTACAATTTGACAATTTAAATAGCAGAAGTAAGATCAGCTGTAATTTTTATCGTGAGTGAAGCCATGGGCAACTGCTAGTAATTTCATACTTTCGTATCAGTAATTTACAACTGGCCTTACTATTTTAATCAGACTATCAAGTATATTAACTCGTATTGTAGTGGACATATATAATTTCCTTTAAATAGCGAGAAAATCGATAAAAAATGTTTTGGCCCTAATTTCATGAGCGTTGGTTGATAGCTTTGGTCAAACCATGACGCATTAAACCCGATGTATGGTGTACATTATAAAATTTCCTTTAAATAACGCGAAATTGATAACAAGTTCTACCCATATATAAAGCCCGTAACTTTTAAGAACACATAAGTCTGACACCCATCAACCCATTATACTTAATGGAAAATAATGTAATGTATTACCATTCACATCTTGCTTGAATGAAAGGTCTCGGTGAGAAAATCCCAGGAAAAATATTATTTTTGTTATAGGCACAAATATAAGTAAAAGGGTTGAACAACTTGACGCATTTGTTTTTATTTACAATTATTTATTCTTTCCCAGCGAAGTGGGTAGCTATGATACAATATTTTTTTAGAAAGATACAGGCAAACGGTTGAATGAGACGTGAACCAGGTCCTAATAAGCTTAGAGAAAAAATTAACATTAGTCTTATGGACAGCAGTGTGATGTCGTAGTTCAACATTTCATTGCAATCTGATCACAGGTTCTTCAATTTCGATAACTCTGCCGTATGAATAAGGTGACCAGACGTCCCGTTTTGAATGGGACAGTCCCGTTTTTTAGGAGTGCAGGACCCAAGGAACGGGGGTTTACCTGAGTCGTTATCACTCGGGGTTGTAAAACTGTCAAAGTCTGAGGGTTGGACTGTAGGAACGGGGGGGCGTCCAGAGAGAATGAGGGGGTGGTGAAGGGGCGGTAGATGGAGGGAAGGACAAGGGAGTGTGAGAGAATGTATTTGTACATTTCTTAGAAAGAACCATTTGCCAACACTCGGCCACATAGGATCTGCTCGAAACCTAATAGGACTTGTACGCTGTCATTGGTACACTGCAAATCTTGGTACGAAAACCATTTTTTTCTATGTCACTTATTTTCCAAAGGGAAAGAAGGGGCAATCTTAATGTATAGTGTTACGTACGGATACTAAGGCCTATACACTAAAATAAATTATGGACTTTTATACAAAATAAACCTAATGCAGAAGAATAATTGGAAATGATTTGATTAAGGGTCAGTTCTAGATGTACTATACCAAAATTATTATTTTCATAAATATGAAGACGAATACAAAATTACTAAATGGCAGCAATGGCGCCGGAATACTCAGTGTTCTTAATCACATATACAAAATTACTAAATGGCAGCAATGGCGTAGGAATACTCAGTGTGCTTTATCACGTATACAACTAATTTATAAGTAAAAAAGTCGTTTTTTACATTCCTTGGTTTGTATAGCAATCTTTATTAGGCTGTTAAGGAAGATGTATTTTTAAAGAAAATTAATGATTATCAAACTTTACATAACAGTCGTTTATTGGAAAGTAGACTTTATAAGTTTTTTACGTTTTTTATAATGTGTTTTTTTAGTATACTTTAGGCTCAAACACAAACTTTGCAAGTTCTGAATAACCCATGAACAACATTTAATTGGCAAAAGAATATCGACTCAAACACTGATATCTTAAAAACTGGATTTGTATTTGCAATGTTAAGAAGAGATATTAAACACTGATAACTTAAATACATAAAATTGTTTATTTATGACTCAAAAAAATACCTCAGCACCTTAATTTACTACAGCGCTAAAGTTAACAAGAGCTTCTGGTAAGATTTCCTGTTTTAGGGCGACCACAAATAAATGTTACCTGTTCCAAATTAAGAATTAGTTAGGCTTATGAACTTAGAAAACATGTTTGTTATTGAGGAATTACGGACGAAAGAAAGCAATAGTCTGAAGAATATATTTTATTTTCTATATACACTTTACAAAAAATGTTTAGATCATAAGATTTTATTTACTAAACAATATAATATAGGAATAAAAATTCAAAATTGTCAAAAATACAAAAAAATACAGATACACATTTAAATGTAACTATATAATTGAAATTTTATAAAAGAATATAATAAACAAACTCTAAAATAAATATAAAGTAAAGGCTCGAAAATACCTTTTACAAGCCCTAACAAACTAAAATACCCCCGTTGCAGCAGACCCGCATACTCAGCGAATTTCAAATGCAAAACATCATATTTCAATCCAACATAGCGATATTTGACATGTTTTTGTAAGCTCCATAAGAATAACATGGGGAATGAGTATGCAGGTTTGCAGCTACAGATATACTAAAACTGGGTGGTATTAATTAAATATTTAGTATATCTGAACTAAAAGAAGCCATTTAGCAAGTTTTATCAAGATATGTTGAGAAATAAGCGAGGTATAGAATTTTATTTATTTCCCATAAGGTTAACATTGGGACAACGCACTGTGTTTACCATTTTCAACATCTCGGTAACCAATGGACATAGAGCAGTGATTCAAAATACTAAATTGTTTGTTTTTTCGAGCTCAATTCAATGGTGCTAACAAAAATTGGATTATTTTTACTTTTCTATGTGAAAACCCCAAAAAACCCATTTTTGGGGGGGTTTATCCCCCTTAACCCCCCTTCCAATGGTCCGATCGGGCTGGTTTTCGAACTCATCCGAATAATTACTACTTTACACGCCTGTGCCAAATTTCATTCCGATCGGACCATTTTTGCGAGCGCTATCGTGCTTACAGACACACACACACACACACACACACACACACACACACACACACACACACATATATATATATATATGTATATATATATATATCTTCAAATTTTAACGAATGGTTTTTTTGGTATCTGGGGGCACCAAAATGAAGAGTTATGATGGTCCCGCGCTTAAGCCTTACCATGAGACCTACGGTAATAGCTTCTTCCCTATAGGGGAAATTCGCTAAAAACATATAAACATTGAAATATACGTAATTGCAATTATATAAGAAAATAACAAAAAATAAACTCTGAAATAAGTAAAAATAAAGACTCGAAAAAAATAAACCCATTACAAGCCCTGACAAAAATACAGATAAACATAAACTCAGAAATAAACAGAACGGAAGACTCGAAAAATAAAAAATAAACCCATTACAAGCCCTGACTTAAAACAAATACAGATAAACATTAAAATGTACACTAAAAAAATAAAACTTCATTTGTTATAAATTTATATACACAAATAAAAATGAAAATAAATTAATAGAAATTATTCGTTCGTTGATCAAACTACTATTAAAAGTACCAATGAATCCAGATGACTTGAACCAAGAAAAAAGAACCATAATGAATATTGCAACAGCAAATGGATATTATATAAATATGTATATTATCACAAATAAGGAAGGTATAGAATTTTTTCTCAATAAGGATAACATGGGGAAAATCAAAACGCCATCAACGCTCCACAAGCGCAGGTGCTATTTAATTGTAGTATGGATGTTTGCTGCCAAAACGATTTAAATATTGGGGATTTTAGAGCCATATACTTTAAGTTCCATCAATATGAAGCCACAAACCAAGTTTTAGCGAATTTCCCCTATTGGGAAGAAGCTATTACCGTAGGTCTCATGGCAAGACCTAAGCCCGAGACCATATGATAACTTTTCGTTTTGGGGTCACCAGAAGCAAAAAACACCATTCGTTCGAATATATATATATATATGTCTGTGAGCACGATAGCGGCCGTAAATATGGTCCAATCTTAATGAAATTTGGTACAGACATGTAAAGTGGCAATCCCCTCGGACGAGTTCGTAAGCCAGCCCAGTTGGACCATCGGAAGAAGGGGGGGGGGGGGGTAAAGGAGGATAAACCCCCCAAAAATGGTTTTTTTTAGTTTTTTTACATAGACAAATCAAATTAATCAAATTTGTGTTGGCACCATTAAATTCAGCTCAAAAAAACAAACAATTAACTATTTTGAATCATTGCTCTATGTCCATTGTTTACCGAGATATTCAAAGTGGTAAACACAGTACGTTGTCACAATGTTAACCTCATGGGGAATAAGTAAAATTCTACATGTCGCTTATTTCTCAACATATCTTAATACAACTTGGTTAGTGGCTTCATCTACATGAGATCTAATGTATTTTAGTCTAAAATCCCCGAAATTTAAATTTTTGTGGCAGCAAACCTACATAATCATTCCCCATGTTGTCCTTTATGGGAAATAAAAAATTTCTGTTTCTTCCTTGTTTTTTAACATTCCTTGATGGAACTTTGTTTATGGCTTCTTCTAGTTAAGATCTACTAAGTAATAAATAAAAAACCAACCATTCTAACGTACCTGTAGCAGCAAACCTGTATACTCATTCCCCATGTTATTCTTATGGAGATTACAAAAAATGTCAAATTTCGCTATGTTGGATTGAATTATGTTCTTTTGCATTTGAAATTCGCTGAGTATGCAGGTCTTCTGCAACGGGGGTATTATCACGATATGCTGAAGAATAACAAGCAAGATCTAGAATTTTACTTATTTCCCATAAGATTGACATTGGGACAGTGTACTGTCTTTACCACTTTTAATATCTCGGAATCCTATGGAAAAAACAATAATTCAAAATACTAATTGTTTGCTTTTCCGAGCAGAATTCAAAGATGCAAACAAATATTGGGTTGTTTTTATTTTTCTATGTTAAAAAACTGAAAACCCCCATTTTGAGGGGTTTATCACCCTTTATCTCCCCCCCCCCCCCGTAGTTCGATCGGGCTGGTTTACAAATTCGTCAGAGTAATTACCACTTTAAACGTCCGTACCAAATTTAACTAGGCCTAAGTCTGGGCCATTTTGCAGCCGCTATCGTGTTAACACACACACTCACATATTCAGAACGAATGGTGTTTTGCTTCTCGGGGCCCCAAAACGAAAATTTATCATAGTCTCGGGCTTGGGACTTACCATGAGTACTACACTAACAGCTTCTTTCCCCTAGGTGAAATACGCTAAACTAGTAATCGTAATCAAGTTTTAATTTAATACTAGATAACACGTAGCTCGAAATCGAGCAAAAATCATACAGTAAAAGAATGAAGAATAATCAGCCTACTTATATACTTTAAAGTTTAATCAAAGGGCTAAATTCATTAACAAAATTATAGTTTAACCACTGAAACTTTTCAAGTTTTATCTACCGCAGGAGTTAACGGTGAACGTGAACGATTGGGAACACCTTCATTTCCCCATGTCCTCTTTTTTCTGAAGAGTATATTCTAACACCGGAAAAAGATAAAACTCTGCTTACAGCAACATGTAGCTGACCGAGAGCAAACACTGGCACGTAATGTTTAGTGGTTTCCGCTGCACCTTATTGATAATTATCGCCAAAACAGAGATTACAGGAAACGCCTGTCTTTATAGGAAACCTTTTCTTTGACGCATTATCTCTACCAGTCTTTTCATTCTTGAAGTGCAACCCACCGAAATGAAAAAAAAATCAGTTCATTGGTCTGAGGTTGGAAGGAGCATCAAATGTTACATCGGGAGGGTGATGCCAGCGGTTGCGTTCGTGTTCTTTCCGACTCCTCCGACCAGTCAATGTTCGTCTTCTTCTTATCGGTGGCATTATAAATGCACCAAATCCAAAAATAGATTTTCTCAGGTTAATATAACTTCGAAAAACACTATGAGATATCGTAAACTACATTGTAAAACTGGTAACTGCAATGTTTAAAGAGCTTTAAAAACTTCATAACATAAGCTAAATTATATAATAAATCGTTTAAAAAAGAAAACTGTTGAAAACAAAGGCAAACAGCTGTAGATATAAAACTGCCAAGGTGACACTATGTCGCCTTGAAACTGCTCTTTTCGAAAAATTAATTATAATTGCTGCAGTCCGTGGTTTATTTCAGAGCTTGGCCATATGTTCCGTTTGTAAACAAAGTAAACTGAGCTTGCTTCAATGTCCATGACTAGCGCCACTGTTCCGAAACTTCAGCCCTTTACTGTTCTTTAGTGACGCCTTTTTTTAAATTCTGAGACTTATTGGCAAATCTACATAAAAATCCCTTTCATTTGACACCTCAAACGTTAAAATTCGTCCAGCCGTTACTGCGGTTGGACTGTGAAAAGAAAACCGCTTGCGTATTAATATATAGATTCAGACTTTGTATACTTATTGTATTAGTTAAAATACTACTAGGCATGATGCAGTACATTACGCGTTTAAGGTAGACCTATTGGTATTTTTTAACACTGGTTATATTTACACAGGAGCATCTACAGTAACACATAAAAAATCATGAAAAATAAAAAAAAATGTTTTGACAAACCAGATAGTAACAATTAATTATGTTTATAGGTGAAAAAAGGTTTGTTATCCTGTAAACAATTCTTATATTTTGAGGTACTAATATAACATAGCTAATTATTTGACAAGTTAGTAAGATTTCCTTTGAACGTAGAAATAAGTGATATCCGGATCGTTTCACTAGAATTTTAACAGGAAATTGTTGCTCATAATATCTCCTTTTAAAACTATGGCCCTACCTGCTTACAGTTTCATATCTACTATTCATACCACTTGACACTTTCTGTACCATTCTTATCCGCTCAAACAAGGGCGATTTGGGGTGGTTCAATGGAACTCAGCTAGCTAATCCGGTCAGCATTCCAGCGTCTTCTCACGTACCCCAGCGCCCCTCCCCCTTCCTCTCTCGGTGAGTCACCTCTCCCTGGGTTGTTCCAGCCCTCGTGCCCACCGTCCAGGCCAGAGGTTCTGTAAGATTTATGACCCTCTGGTACAAAAAATAAGGGTACCTCTCGTTCCTTGAGTCCGTCTCCCGTTTTTTAGCGACGTGTCCCGTTGTCCCGACGTACTCTCTCGGGACGCCCATTTGTCCCGTTTTGGCGTTATTGGTAAGAAAAATACTTTAAAAAATAAGTTTTAATGTAAGAAAAACTGTAAAATAAATTTTTCCGGTTCTTTTGCAGTTTCCTTGGAACTTAAAATTAATGGTAAAGGCAAAGGAAACTATGAACTAGAGTCTAGCACATATTATCAGTCTGAAAGAGTCTAAAACCCCAAATGCTCCTAATTTTTCAAACTTTTCCGGGGGAGGGCCCCCGGACCCCTTCTCTTTGTGGGGAGTATGGAAATATATTTTAATGTTAAAAAACTTAATTAAATTTTTCCGGTTCTTATGTAGTTTCCTATAGGAACTTAAAATTAATAGTAAAGATGAACCAGAGTCTAGCACATATATTCCATCTGAAAGAGTCTAAAAGCCCATCAAAATGCTCCTAATTTTTCGAAATTTTCCGGGGGAGGACCCGGACCCGGACCCCCCTCTCTTTGTGGGGGGGTATTCCATACCCCCACACCCCACGGAGGTCGGTGTCCCGTTTTGGCCGTTCCAAAATCTGGTCACCTTACGTATGAGTGATAGAGAGAACGTCTGAGTCAGTTGTAGTAGGTACAACAATACAGTGTTCTTATACTGTACAAGTACTTGTGTGTGTTGAAACTATTCAATCCTCCGACAGATATCGCGGAGCAGTCGATTCTTGCAGCTCCCAGACACGCCGCCGCCGTTTCTGTTTCTCCTCTGATTATTACAGTGATACCCAAGGCCTAAAGACAACTTTTGACACTGATTTTATTTCCAATGATTAACTATTCACACTAATCCATTAACTTATTTTAAAAAACTTTCAGAGAGGGCAAATAAATCCGTTATCAGCAGATATTTAAAATTAGCAGGACGCTCCCATCACGTAAAATTAACCTTTCTTTACCTGCTTCTCTGATGAAACGAGGCTAACTTAACGTTAGCTTAATTTCGCCAACCTCATCCTAAATAGTTTATTGACCTAATGGAAAGAACAAAAACATAAACGGTTCTAGTAAAACATACTTGTTTCTACTTACTTTATCTCAAATACTAGTTTCAACATAACTTAAAAAAATTGAAACTTAATATAAAAATTCCCTTAACTAGGAAAGCTAGATTTATTTTGATGTATTCATTTAGTTTCTAATTAATTATTTTCATAATGGATCGAGAATGAACATAATTTGAGAACTAACACCCGCCAATATTTGCTCGCTGCAATATGTGGGAAGAAGCTAACTGTAGTCTAGAGAGAATAACGAACGCATATTGTTTCGTTAAGAAATTTTCCGCGCGCCCACAGTCGGTCGTAACAGTTTTACAGCAGGGGCGCGGCGCCAACGGTTGCTCCACCGCCGCGAAAAAATAATTCTTTACAAATGCTGGAATTGATTCCTCAAAACACTGACCAAGATCATATGTGCATACTGTAAATCTTATACTTTTCCAACGGTCATGGCTCGTAAGGGATTAGGAAGCTGCGCTTGCAAGACCGACGGTTCACCAATCCCTCAGGCGCCACGGCTGTTGAAATGAAGTTACTTAATTATAGAAAATCCTAATAGCTGCACTAAAAACTATTTAATGGATAAAATATAAGATAAAATATAAAATAACTGAGGGAACTATTTTTTATTTCTTGATTAAAACTAAAAACTAACTAGGCATGCTATACAAACAAATTACAGGCTCTAAATTAACAATACATGAAACCAGGAAAATTGGTTGAGCCAACAATACAGGTGTTTCGTAATGTGTAAATAAATAAGATAAAATTGTAATGTGTAAAGAGATAAAATAAATAAATAAGTTACAGTGTATTGTAACTTAAATTGCTCGACAGCACAGTTCTGTCAATTTATGATAATATGTAATTCATATTAGTCGAAATTCAGCACAAGTTACTTATTGTCTAGAGAAAAGTTATTATAAAGATTAATAGATGTGTGTCATATTGTTTTATAACAAAGTTGAAAGACAGTGTAAACCTGCCAGAGTCAACCTGTAATTTACTGGTATTAAATAAAAGCAGAAAAACACTATGGCCCTGCATTCAAAATAGATAGGACTATATAACATATAGTGTCCTGATGCCACTCATAAATTTCAACAGAGGCAGGTGAGTGGGTCTGCGGTTTATGACGTTGTGGAACAATAAACCCGCGGTAATGACGCCTTCCACGTTTCGTCACATTCTCTACCCGCATTCTTCAAGTTGTCATCAAGTCAGAATGGAAGGGCTATGATTTACATAGGTTTCTTCCTACATTACATATGTTCCTTCATTACATTACACAACTGCCTTCATTCGGA
The DNA here is from genome assembly GCA_035578135.1 of Flexamia atlantica. Classification (NCBI taxonomy): domain Eukaryota; kingdom Metazoa; phylum Arthropoda; class Insecta; order Hemiptera; family Cicadellidae; genus Flexamia; species Flexamia atlantica. The sequence goes on along the minus strand of JAQJVK010000016.1, from coordinate 16,063,903 downwards.
TACTCAATACTTCCATACCGTTACAGTAATTGTTTTAATGCACCAGCTGAATCACATAAAGTAGTCATAGTTTGTGAAAATAAAAAGTCTAATAAGATTACATAAGTATATCTGAATTAATACCGATCCTCTTAAGTGAAAAATCTAATATAAACCTTAAAAGAACGTAAGCTTTTCCTGATGGGAAGCGTTTGCTTCTTCTGTATACTGTTTATGAATTATTTGAAAATTAATCGTCTAAATGTACTGCACTGGGTTTTTTTGTACTTCTCCTATACTTCTGGACCGATATTAATAGTTGTTAAAAAGAGCTTGGCATCATGTTTCGCAGGACACAGAATTCATAGAAGTCAGACTTAAGTGAAGAGACCCAGACGCCCTGTAAAATATGGTATTTTCCTTAAGATTTAACATTGAAGAGGGATTTTCAAGTAAAAAAGCTGGTTTTCTGAAAAACAATTACATTATAGCAAAGTCCCATGTGTTATTACTGCAATGGATAACAATGTCAATGCAAGAAAAGCTCCAACAGTAATCTAGTCAGCAATTATATACGAATACTATTTACCCGTTTGATATAAAATACAAATTTTAACAGCGTTACGATTTTTCTAAACGTCAATGGTAAGAAGGAGCCTCTAGATTAGATGGTTCCACGGTTGTGCTCACTACAATGGCGTAAAAATTGTGGTTTATAGGGTTTGAATCGAAACTGTTGTAAATACATTCTGAGCCCTCATGTTTCGTGTTTGTTGTCCAGGAACCAGTTGTGAATGGAGCATATTTGTGAATGGACCGACCGCTCCCGAGTGTCGCAAGCCGCCGTGGGCGCGCGTGGGCGCCGCTCAACGTTACCTGACGGAAATTCGGTCCGGCGTGGGCTGCTTATTGATCGTTTGCACGTTTTACAATATATAACAAAATCTCCACTTAACGCTCGGTTAAAACTTCGATAACCAAGAGGAACACAAATTTAGCCTTTATGAATACAATTTCAAACATAAACCTCGGCCATTAGTTCAACAATTGGGCAATGACATGAGATTTTCGTTTGCAAATTACACGCGCTACAAATATTGACTTTTGACTTTTTCTCAGAATTATTAAATGTATTATACGCTTAGTAAATTGGTGTTAAGGTGAGTGCATTTATTATTGAGTCAACGTCCTAACTTGTTTTGATTTTGATTTTTGCTATGCAAGTATAAAAGTGCTTGTATATTTTAGTTCATGTTAGACTATCTCCATGTTCTTCTTCCACTCTATTTCTAAAAAAAAACATGTTTATGAACAGCTGTTGATATTTATGTAAATATTCCGTAACTATCATCGCAAATCATATGTTAACATTCATTATGTTAAATTCATTGTGTTATGTTCATGTGTTAAATTTCAATTTGATTTTCTACAAAACTTTCGTTTCTACAGCAAAATCAATTATACAGGTGAACTTAAAATTATAATTTACAACTAAATTTGCAATATTATTTACAATCGTTAGAGCAGTTTTCTCAATGTGAAATATATACATTGCATGTATCCAAGAATTGCTCATTTAAAGTAAAGGAACATAATAAAATAATAAATTCAAATTAGTTGTCATTTGGATACGTTTAATTCCGCTTAGCTTTTGCTTGTTACTACCAGCAGTGTTGGAACTTAGAACTTTTATTTCCATTATTAAATTTTATTTACTCAGCCGTTTTTGTTGTGCCATCAGAGATAACTTTTCCAACAAAACTACGTTCTTCCTACTATTCCTCAACCGAGACCACTTATTCAAGTATGGGGTTGATATGTGCCAGACTTATGGCTTTCTCAAAAGTTCCTGATGGGTAAACGAGGCTTTTTTTCAAACGTAAATGAGCACCAACAATTTACGTTACTCCTTTTTTTAATAACTTCTGAAATTGTGTTATTGAACTAGAAAAAGAATGCATTTTTAGCTCACATAAGTTTTTAGATAATACTATAGTTTAGATCCCACTACTTAACTATGAACAGTACATATTTATAGTTTTTAAAACCGGAATACCACAGTCTTCTTCTAAACATGTTTTACCTTAAAACACTGAAATTTTCCTCAGCCGCTAAGCTAGCCATGACAAATCACACGGACCGGGCACGTTTTATCACAGCCGTAAAATATTTACAACGCGAAACTGTTGCCAAATACGCGCGACAAAAATACCCAGAAGAATTTAATCGCCGGCGGGCCAACAAAGTGCTAGACGAACGCGCGACATAAGAGTCAGATTGGCCCGACCGCCCGTCCGACTCTCGACCGTATGTCAAGTTAAAAGCGCTTCTTTCGGAGATAATCCCGCATAAACCGTGGGCGTTATGTGCGATGGTTTTAGGCTACAATGGTGGTGTTGTGCCAAAACGCGAAAATTTTCTAGAAATTATGAAAGTACTGACTCTCGAGTTCAGGACATTTAACTGTACATGTAATGGTAGAATTTAGCCTCCTATACAATCACAATTCAATCAATTTTATAATTGTAATATATGCTAAAACATGTATATACTTTAATTGAATTAATTACTACTGTAAACGTATCTATTATTGGTCCCCAAATTATTTTTCTTAACTATTGTTCAGTGGTGTATTATGTCTTCTATAATAATTCAACAGACAAACACCTTGTAGGTTCATTTCCACCGCTTCCACAAATTTTTCAAGTATTGTTAAGGAACATCAATGACTACGACGTGAACATGTAATTACTTTCCACCATCAATTTATACTCAACTAATGTTTCCAAAGTTTTTAATGCTTCCCCAAATCCCCCCAATATCCATCTGAATTAGGCAGAAAAATCATCGCATTCCGAGCAAATGGTCTCTGTATGAACAGCTGTTAGTGGCCAAGATGCCCCGGCGGCGCGGCAAGGGCCACGGACGGAGCCGTCGCGTCGACCTCCTGCGTAGCAACAGTGTTTTCTACATGTGGAGATTACATGGGTGCAAGTGTTATTACTATTACTGATATTTTATTGCATCCAAAACACATTATGCTTCTAAATTACATCATATCATATCAATTTTGTGACTACAAAACGCAGTTTATGGATAAAAACGATTGCTGGAAAGTACTTGAACCAATGAAATTCATGCTTTCTTGCACAACAAAATACGGAGGGCAAAGGACTGAAACTATAAATAAAAATGCAACTTGATATAAATCTGGGAACTTAATTTCATCACCAATTAATTTGCATAACCGTTTTCTTGAGTCACGATGATTTATAAGCGGTGCCATACCGAGTGACAAATCAAAAGACAACAAGCTTCACACAAGATAGTGCTAAGCGTTTATCCATCCCACTCTCTACAAAATATTTTGTTGACAACTCCCAAAATACAAATCCGTACAAGAACGCCAAAGTGGTGTCGTCGTAAAACCAATGGCGCAATAATTGTTTGTTAACGGAGTCACGAACTCGTCGTCGGCGAGACGCGAGGAACGAGAACGGCCCGGGTGAAATATCGAGCTTACTACATCAACGGGGGGCTTACGGCCCGAATATCCCGCGGGTTCTTTAATTTGTCCCGCTAAATTGTGCGTGTTCGGCGATAAATCCCCGAGAGCCCGCAGTTGAAATACAACGCGTCTGCACGCCGCTGGAACGCGTTGTCGTGGGGGCCGCTGGAATTTAAACGCCGATAAAAGTAATTTGTGGCGCATTAGTGTTGGAGGGGGGGGGCTGACAGAGTGTGTCCGTCAAACAAGATGACAGCGTAGCTATGATAACTACCATCGTGCTCATGGAAGCTAAACAGAAGCTTACGGGTCATAAGAAAGCTAGAGGATTATTTTTAATGAAGGCTTTCCATAAAATGATAATCTTTCCTGCATTCAAGTAAGTTTATGGAAGTCCATGATTACATATGTTCTTGCGAAGATACGCTTAAATTTAATGCAAATTTATTTATTTTTAAACCATTTTAAAAATACCAAAATGCATACTAATCACAAATTATTGGTTGAAATTTTGAAAGGAATAACCTTATAAGTAACGTCTCTACTCTATTGGTATATTGCATGGGTAACACCTTGCGTCGACACTTTACACGTGATATTTCCCGTACAGCAAAGGAAAATAATTATAACTGAATTTGGAGTATTAACATAGATGCGGGACGTTTTAAATAAATTAAACGTTAAATAAATTATAAGCAGATTATATTTCGAAATATTCACGACTACGAGATTTACAGCAAAATATCTCAAGGTAGTTAATATAATATGCTTCAATCTCCACAATCTGAGCTTATTTAAATCGCTATGACAGTTGTTTACACGGTGGGCTTGTCGTTCCCGCGGCCTGATGTAATCTCCCGGCGATTCTTCCTCTGTGCCGTTCAGCGGCTGACAATGGCCAGCAAGTGACACTATCAATAACCGAAGGCGGCTGGCTACCTGCCTGCCTCGCCGACCTACGTGAATAAATACGCCAAGGCCGACGGCACAAAGAACATAGGTATATACGCGTGGCGGATTGTTTATGTATCCTTTTTATGGAGGACTTTATTGATATAATTTGTTTGGATTGTGTTATATAATGTTTTTAACACTGTAAAACGCCCATATGGTTCTACAATAAGAAACGTTATTTAATACTGTGAACCCGGAAATTTTTCAAAATTGAAATGTTTGATAAACAACAAAACTTAAACTGTATAACAATTTCCACTGAGATGGACGTCGGTTGAATCGTCCATGGTCTTTCTTAGCCAGGAAGTTTATCGTAGTTGAGTTTATTCTCCTACGCTGGCTGAGATGGCACTCTGGAAACTGAGTGCGCTGTAGTACAGTGACAGCTGGAATCTGCTGTCTATCTGTACCTGATGAGACGAAACAACGTCGAAACAGCTTCCACTTGGCGGTGCATCTGCACCTTTGCCACCCAAGCTTTCGCAAGAGGGCAGGCTGCATAGCAGTGTGGTGGTGCCAACACTACCTTAACGTGCCGGAATGGCGGTTTCGCTTTTGGTATCGCAGAGCAACGTATCCGTGTCTTTCACCGGAGTACGAAAACTGCGCGTGGAAAACGAAGGAGACATTGTCAATGCACGTCGCTTGGTTGGCCCAGCAGCGACAGGTTTACCTTATCGCTTGGTGCGCCCAGCAGCGATGGGTTTACTGTGCAGAGACTACCACTTGGTTCGCCCAGCAGTGGTGATGTCAGTGAAGAAATGTTGGAGCAGTAACCTATTTACCAGGTTCGTATGGTAAAACCACCCCTTGTAGCTAATGCTACGGCGGTCACAGATTACTGTGACTACAACACGCCCAGATGGGATGTCGTCAGCTCACATTTCTTTGCTCCTTTGTTGCGTTTCGAGATGTCTGTCTCTCGTCAGGTGTGCGAAGAAGCACACGACGCTTGGAATCACGGACGGATCGTCCGAGTGTGATTTCCACTGAGATGGACGTCGGTTGAATCGTCCATGGTCTTTCTTAGCCAGGAAGTTTATCGTAGTTGAGTTTATTCTCCTACGCTGGCTGAGATGGCACTCTGGAAACTGAGTGCGCTGTAGTACAGTGACAGCTGGAATCAGCTGTCTATCTGTACCTGATGAGACGAAACAACGTCGAAACAGCTTCCACTTGGCGGTGCATCTGCACCTTTGCCACCCAAGCTTTCGCAAGAGGGCAGGCTGCATAGCAGTGTGGTGGTGCCAACACTACCTTAGCGTGCCGGAATGGCGGTTTCGCTTTTGGTATCGCAGAGCAACGTATCCGTGTCTTTCACCGGAGTACGAAAACTGCGCGTGGAAAACGAAGGAGACATTGTCAATGCACGTCGCTTGGTTCGCCCAGCTTATCGCTTGGTGCGCCCAGCAGCGATGGGTTTACTGTGCAGAGACTACCACTTGGTTCGCCCAGCAGTGGTGATGTCAGTGAAGAAATGTTGGAGCAATAACCTATTTACCAGGTTCGTATGGTAAAACCACCCCTTGTAGCTAATGCTACGGCGGTCACAGATTACTGCGACTACAACACGCCCAGATGGGATGTCGTCAGCTCACATTTCTTTGCTCCTTTGTTGCGTTTCGAGATGTCTGTCTCTCGTCAGGTGTGCGAAGAAGCACACGACGCTTGGAATCACGGACGGATCGTCCGAGTGTGATTTCCACTGAGATCTTGGGGCGAACGAGCGACAAGAGAATCCCACAAAGGAGGACGAATCAAGAACCAAGAATTACTGCTAATCAAAAAGTGTACTCACATTAGAAGTTGTACTCACATTCCTTGTTCTTGTCCATGGACTTCTGCAGGGGCGAGTCGTCCACCTCCGCCTTGGGCGGCGAGAGGGGCGGCGGCTGCGGCGGCGGGGCCGGCGGTCCGTTCTCCGCGGCCATCGTCGCCGGCGGCTTCACGTTGAACCACTCCGGGTAGATACCGACCAGAGTGTCCAGCAGGTCCTGGTCCAGCTGTATCCTCCACACCAGCCTCTCACTGGACCCTGCAACACCACACACACCATGCATCACCTCAAATTTTTAGGATTGTGATGTCGGCTCAACGTACAAATTTGAACATGATTTTTTTCAGTTACGAGTAATAAGGAACGCAAAAGGACGCATTACGCCGCTTAGGGCGTAATTTCCTGGTCAGGTTTTTCAATTGACCTAATTGTTACCTATTTATTTACCAAAGAAACACCGCGTTTTAACAGTTAAGACTGTTAGACTTTGGAGGAATTAAAGCCCCAACATAGGCAGCTAGGCACGTCTCCCAAGGGATATTGTGCAGCTTACGGACGGAAGGGATTGTCAGGATGGGAAAGGTATGAAATGGTCAGTCAGCCTCACCCATGAAGGAAGAGAGAAAGATTTCCAACCCATCCTCCAGGCTCTTCCGGGGACGACTCACCCTCTAACCCGAGACCTCCCAAGCATCCCCAGACAAGGACCTCAAACTGGGAGCTCTCCTTGTTGAAGGGCATCTTTGGTCCTTGATGAAAAACATCATCAAGTAAAAGGCTGACGTTTTTACAAGATCCACCCATATACACGATACACTTGAATACATCGATTCACAACTCGGCATCGCCACCGTCGCTGTCGCGGCCAGGTGCGGCAGGTTTGTGGTGCAGTGTCGCGAGTTGGCGGGGTGCGGCTGTGTGGGTCGGTAGCCCACACGGCCCCCACACAGCGCCCACACACTCGCCATTCATTACCCCGCCGAACCGGCTCCGGGTTACATCCACCGAGGAAACCGTCTTCTGGGAAACTCTGGCGGTTCGTCAGACACTGAGGCATCTCACACAGAACTGAACTCCTCATTGCGTTTACTTCAGATAAAGGTTACAGTCTCTAGCGTCGCGAGGGATGGAATAAGGTTATGTCGTATTTTTCAGGTAAGTTCAAGCCGTGTTTATATTGGCAAACTGTTTATATAGGCAGTCAACAGTAAAATATTGATTTCATAGATTTCTTGTTCCAAGCAATACACGGGAGAGCCTTATTAAGCTAAAAACCACTGGGTGAAATTTAAAAGGAGCACATCAATTCTTTATGTTGAAACGAAAACAAAAGCTCTTATACTCAACTAGTAATGCCTTGTTTTCCGGTATGCTGAAGAAGTAAGGGGAAATATCAGAGATGATATTGCATTTCTGCAAATTTCTTGCAGGCCAATTGGATCACTTATGCGTGAAATGTATTTGATTATATGATTGTATAACAATTATGAACGGGATAAACAATTACTACAGACAATTTTGAACTAAAATATAGATTGGTTCGGAACTTAAACATAATTACTTAAGAGGATGTTGGTTTGTAAATATTATTTGAAGTTTATGCACACCGTTTGACCGTTTGCCCTGAAACTTAGTACATGTACGTAAATTGTAATGGAGTAAGTTTGTAAGCCATCAATTTTATCCTAACTCAAATGGGTTCCAACCTCGTGACCCAAAAGGTTCCTCTTTACACATTAACCTTATGTGAATATTTTGTTTAAAGCTAATTCATAAGATCAAGAAGATTGCGATGGTCATGTATGGCGAAGAGAACGAGGGACGGTACTGATTGTGAAGACCAGATGGAAGGAGCCCTGTGGGTGGACCAAAAAGAAGATGGTGGGATGGTGTTAAGAAGGGCATCAGAGTACTCAGAACTAGTACAGAGGGGACAGACGACAGGGAAAGATGGAGAGAGGTTGTCGGTGAGGCCAAATCCCTTCTTGATGGGCATCGATGGTCATGGGAGTAAGTAAGTAAAAGCTAATTACACGTTTACTTAAACAGGTGAGCTTTGGAAAATAGTAAAGACGAGACAACATATAACGGGTTCAGCTAGTTGCTTGTAGGCTTTCAGTTAATCAAAAACTCAACGATCCAGGGTAACCGACAAGGAATATTACTTAGTGCTGCCTCGTATATAGAATTTCCGGGGGGGGGGGGGGGCGCAAAAGTGTCAAAACTATATAAAAGGCCAAAACTACGTTTGATGTCACATCTTTTACTTACTGCGCCCAATATCAACCTAATATCCGGGGTGTCCGACCACCTTAGCGCCGGCGCCGAGCGATACCGCAACGGCCGATAACACGAGGTCAACACCAGGTCGCCGCGCGTGCGGCCGGCCGCGTGGGAGCGACCGCTCAAGGTCCGCCTCACTGTATGCTAAACGTGTGAATCTCCTCATGATGCACTACACGGCACGACTCATTGTTCTTCGGGGCTGGACGAAATTGAGCGCGTTTGCATATTATACCGTGTAAACCGAACATTCCTGTATGTGTAGCTTCGGTTATCATTAATCTTACTTTACTTTTTACTTGAAATGGAGACATACCCAAGTAAGCATTTTAGCCAAGTATCAATGAGAGATGATTCATAAGGTAAAATAAAACAAAATATGTTTTATTAGAATAAAACAAAATAAAACAAACGTTTAAAATACAAATTAGACAATTATCAACAAATACACTAAGAACGATTATTCAAATTTAAATTTAAAACCACCCCAGGGAATTACAATTTATTCCTAATCACTCCCAGTGATGAGTGATGAACCAACTCCTCCTCCACGCAGAAGACAAAATTTGCTAATTCATGCAACAATATTTATTTTCTTAAAAAGATAAGAAGTTTCTAATCTTTTTGGTCTTTCAGCGAGGCCATTTGAGAAGGGAGGCATTCAAACGCCCCAATTTAGCGTTGGCAGAATTGTCTTGTGTTGTTAATTGTTGTCTTGTCAATTGTTAATTGTCTTGTGCTGGATGACAATGGAGGCGGCAATACGCGGTCGCCTTCAGCACGTAGAGGGGGCACAGGATCAGTTCCAGCTCCCTGAAAGCTAATCAACAGGGCGATCTCTGCTGTACATTTTCAATGATATTGATTTTTTTCTAAACACCCTTTTAAACTCCCATTTGAGAAGCTTCCCCAAAGATGTATCCCATTGGAGGGATGTGGATAAATTGGGCCTTAATAGGCCGTATCAAAATCCTTATGAGGTGCAAAACCTTTGAGATTGCAAGGAGCAGAAATGTCAGGTGCAAACATAAATAAGAACCGAACCGGGTCCAGGATATTGCGGAACTTTTTTTAGGTAAATACAGATCCAGAATTATTAATAAATATATATAATGATTTGCTACTTTTGCAGCTAACATTTAGACTGTACCTAGCTTGCAATTGGAACGGCATTTTCAAAAAAAAACCGGCTTGAAAAAAGTAACCACCACTCTTCTTGTACCTATACTATCCCAACACTAATCACACACAATAAGCCTTTTAGGCCCGCTACAGACTATCAAATAATAGATGAGATGTAATTAATTTGACAGTAGGGAAGAATGAACTCATATTTGCTAACAATTTGTTCCTTAAAATATCGATCCGTTAAAAATTTTTGCATTAATCTCTCCCTATATAGTACGAACCTACAGCTTACTTACCAGTTGAAAAGTTAAAATTATGGGCAATAAAGTGCCTAACTAACAAGTAAGCAAATTTCGTTCTCTAGATTCATGGAAGCAAAACACCCTTATTACTTTCCACGAGAAAGTAGCATGGGAGTCGACGCCAAATAGCGCAAACACTTCTAAAATGTACTTGAAGGACAAATGTTACAAAATATTGACATCTAAATGTTAGCAGCTTGAGTTGTTTTACAGCAGTTACCGCTTCTTGTTGTCCTTCGAAATCTTAACACATTCAAACGAAGTGTGGAAATGTAAATATACTATTGCAAATTATTTAATTTTAAGGTTGGAATATTGTAAATAAGATCTAGCTCGATGGTCTCAATAAACATCAGGACCTTTTCTATTGTATTAGTAAAAAAAATAAGCCTCCGTGGCTACTAACTCCATTGCATAACCTAGTCTTACACAACAACGCCAAACATACCCATTCGATTAGGAGTAAGATGCAAGTCAACTGTGCTTCTACATTACTACTTACTCATGTCGACCTTGTTCGCCGAGATTAACCCAATAATTCTCACTGACGGGTTTACGGCTCCGACATCGGTACCCTCGCTTGCCCTTCCCTCCCTGGCGCCAGACGGAGTCCCGGCCCTTGCTGACTCTCAACCTTATTGTTAGCAATTGTAATTTGACTCCAGTTTAATAAGTTGGAGGTCTATCAAGTGGCTTTATTGAGATGAAAAACGTCTTCTTTTAGGCAGAGCTAACAAGCTCTAGACTGAAATTTTGGACCTAGCGTGGCTTGGAATTTCTCAACGTGTATACATACATTGCTTGCTATCCCCATGTTCACTTGCACCTTAAAACGATAACTACGCCCAACGATCAACCTACGCCCAACTCATCCACATCTCTCCTATGGGATACGGCTTTGGGGAAGCTCATTATCAACATGGTTAATAGATTTACCAACTGAATTGAAACATGTTATACTAGCAATTTGTTGACCAAACTCAACCAACCAGTCAGTCAACGACATTTTTATTGGTTGATTAAAAAATACCGCATTTGCTGCACAAGCGCACAGGTGTGAGCGCCATGTGCAGCGGTCGGTGAAAGCTGTGTATCGACAATCAGACGGCGCACAACAGATGGCGCTAGTGATATCACACGGTGACGCAAGGCGCGGGCGCCGGCGCCGGGGCAGAGTGGACGGCCGAACTCTGGAAGCTGGTAGAACACCCCGTCCTCTTCGGTCAGTGGGCTGACTAATTGAACATAATCATGGATTCCAAGGAAGAAGTTTAATGTAAGAACTTGCAAACATATTGTTAGGTCACGCATAAGATAGAAATATGTGAGACTCGAAGCACTGGAAGCTGTACATGTATTCCCTCTGGCGTTTGATGCAACCACACGAGTGAGGGGATTTGAGGGACTGAGAATGTTAGCCTCTTATCTTCAGGTAATTTGGATTCTCGGAGGACATCCGGACATGGGTTGCAAACCGAAACCCATTCCAACATCCTAAAGCTCCCCAGCATAAGCTGAAGAGTATTCGTGACCATAAGACTATGGGATGGTCCACTCTCCATCCCAAGAAGGCTCAGGGGTTGGTCAGATTCAATAGGAGGGTACAATTTTTGCGTTGTATTCTAGCCGAATAATCTTCCAAACCCTTTATTTTGTCTTAATTGTCAAATGCAGTGATTAACGTAAAGAAATTTCAGAACTGCATGTGAATCAAGATTGTGTGGGCGCCGCAAACTTTAGCCAAGAACAGTAGTCTATTTACGTCGAAAAATGGGGCTTGAGTATATACTTGCAATCGAAGCGAGGAGATCCCTACACTATGAACTATTCATTACAAGTACAACCTATTGTTCACGCTGACTGCGACCAGCGGCAGCGCATGCAGCAGCTGCAGCGGTAACGGCGAAGTGGGCCTAGGCCGGGCACTTGACCCGGGAGAGTGCGGCCTCGCCGGCGGCGGCGGAGATTACTGACCAATCAGCATCGCAACCGATACCTCACGTACCGCCGTGCGCCACTCGGCTACCGGATAATCTGTACCATCTGAAGGAGAGTTTTACCGGACGTCCAAGTCAAGTTTTGCTTGATAATACATAGAGCTTTGATGAAATATAAAAACCAATTTAGGCCTACACTTTTAAATTAATTACTCACTCTGGGAAAAAAACTTTACTTAAATGATTAGGCAAACTTTTGCAATACAGACGAAACAATTCTTTGACAGTTTACCGGCCACGTAGCACTGACCAACCACCATAGTTCTTTGCACAGATAAATCATTTTACATCCTCCATCTCATCTCAGCATTTAGATATATTATACTAACTATACAGCAAGGCAATTAAAACAAATAGTTTTGTTTATATCAATGGTTTCTCCTCTTACTGGACCGGGAGCTGGTTGCGTATATTGTATCTTATGGTAGACATTAAGAAGAAACGTCAAGAATATACTTCCTTACTTTTGACTTTATTATTGGAATGTATCGATGCAAATCAATACTTTTTCCAATAATAAAGATTGTTAAAGTTAATTCAATTAGTCAACTAAGTGTAAACGCACTAAGACTAATTAACAACAGTATAGCATGAAGCTTTTATTTAGAGCGAAATCCATGTTTATTGTGCAACGTTTATTTGTTATCGCTTCAATCGTTTAAGTAATCAGCATTTGTTTAGAAGCCGCGCCTCGCCGGTCATTGGTAACCAACTCAACCATCGGTGTGAATGTTCAACTTGTGCATGAAACATGCGCCACAATCAGCATGTTGTGGCAGCAAAAACAAAACAACGTAACTGGGTTACTTATAACAGGCCCTTCGACCTCTCTGAAAACCGCAAGTAACAATATTTTGCAATACAATTTTCCTCTACGTGCGTATAACCACTAACCGCAGATAATCGAATTCGTTTATTCGCGATACAGGAATGTCCGATCGGCTCATTTGCGTTAGCGTCTCGTCGCGCTAACACAACGCGGTCGGAGATCCGCCACCGACAGCGACAGTGGCCAACTGGGCTGATCAATCACACGCCCGCGCTCTCACACTCGCACGCGGGCGTCGCGCGACAGACGCATCGCCACTGTACCGGGAACCCAGCAACTAGGTCGTGTTTTACTGCGCTTCTCCCCGCTGTTGTCGCTGTAAACAGCCGAAAATAAGTCTAGGCCTACGCCATCAACTAGTGACTTGATAGTTGGATTAAGTATCGAGGCGTGGGTCGCGGTCGCGGATTCGCGGAACGGCGTAAACAACGGGGTTTACTGCCTCTCTGAATGGGAGGTTTTCTGGAACGAAACACTGTTTCCGCCAAGTTTAAATGTACCCAAAATTGTTCTAACTCTGCGTACAACAGTTAAAATTGTTTGCTAAACACAATGTAACAGGTTTAGATTTCGCGATCGTAAAATCTATTTAGTAAACCATTGAATGTATCATCATGATTAACTCCACATTGCTTTATCACAAGACTATGGAGATCTTCGTTTATGATATCAATAAAAACTAATGCTTTCTCAGTGAAACATGATTTATTTTTAAATATTAAAGAGCTAGTGTTTTAACCAATGGCGGTATTAAAGCATTATCAATAATAAATATGGCCTTGCCCTCAACCCATATGACGCAACGAACTATTCTTCATTAAAATCCGGCCCTCCAGGCGCGGGAGGACCAAAATCGCCACCACCCCGGGGACCCACCACTATAAACAAACCCCGCCCACGTTGCGACAGGTGACACGAGTTACGCCACCGGAGCCGATCAGCTGATGGAGTAATTGGATAATCGAAGGAGGGAACGCCATATGGCGGCGTTTTGGCAAGCCGAGCGGCGCGGAGGTAAGTAGGTTGCGGCTGCAGACCTTGACTGCCGATGTTGCGGTTTAGCAACACCGCGCTGTCGGGCGGACGCTGCGACGACACAATACCTGCTGCACACGTGGAAACGACCACCTTGCAGCCGGCGACACGTGCCACGCCGGCGGGAATGTGATTTGGGGACCACTCGACGTCAACGCGCTTCTAATGTTGTCTGGTACCGAGCAAAACGATAAGAGAAACAGTTTCATTTTTGTTTAAAATTGATCACTAAATTATTAATGAATATAATTTACCATACAACAACACAATTTCGGCGCCATAAAGACAATACAGTGTTTCTCTTAATATTTATTGCAGCAGTAGATTAAAATTTAATGAATTCACCAACAACAATAGCCAAGTTTGAAATCTTATATAGGCCAGATAAAGCAATTTTTTACAATTTTGCACAATTACCAAAAAACAGCAACAAACTTTAGATAAGTTTGCACTAGGTAATTTCATTGGCACAGCTTGTGACGCAGCACGGAAGGTTCCAGTGTCCAGCGGCGAGTGACAGGAGTCACTGGGACACGAGGTCGCCGCCTCAGTGCCAAACATCTCCGCCCGTGCCCGTGCCGAGTGCTCGACGTGAGGAATGGGCATCTCACTACCAAAAGGTCAAAACTAATTCAATTTTTTTTTTAATGTCGATAAAAAAATTAAAGCTGCGCCTAAATCTTCACTTAGGCTTATAAAGTCATCTAAAGGGATCCTCTCTTCGCACTTCAATGGATTTAAGTTTTAGATTGCAAAAAGAAAATTAAATAAAGTATAGTACGGATATAACATAAACATATATTTCCCTATTTAGAAAGGAAACAGAGGCTTATACATTCAGAAAAGCTCAGACTGTACAAAAAGTACATACTTTAACCTGCTATAAATCAAGTTATTGCAAAAATGAAGAAGGCAAGGACAATATAATAATATTTACTATATAATATTTATTCGCGAAAAAGATGTCTGCACTTTTCTGGCAGTTAATTTGTGCGTAGGAACTCATTTTAATTATGACATCTGGTTATTTTAAGTGTATAGTCTAATGAGAACTATTAAAACCTCTGGAAGTTTTGAAGTCTCTTCTTCAAGAATCCAAGACCAATCAAGTTGCGATAGCGAATCGCATGCCGACCTTGCACATTTTTACAAAAATCCTGCCTTTATTCCTCAGCTCTCAGCCGACAAAACAACCCAGGTATGAGTAAAACAGAGTGACACGACAATGGATTACATATAATATTCAGGGCAATCGTTAGCGTCCACTAAGACGGAATAAATCACAACGGCGATAAACCTCGCAGGAGACCAGCTCCGTCCCAGCGTGAGGATTTTCCAGCCGAGTGCCGCTCGAAGGTTACCCGCAGCTGATCGTTGGATCTATTTGCGGCGGTGAGTGATTCAGTGTTTATGCAAATGGCCGCGACAACAAGAGCGTAACTGCGAGGATTAGCGTAATGGGGCTGTCGCCCGTCAACCTGACCCGGCCGGTAATGGCCAATTAGGCACAGGTGAGGGTTGATTGCCCGACACACTTGCCATAGACTAGAGGGAGGCTTTAATCTAGAGTTAAGCAAGAATGCAGGCAAAGCACTATAAAAAATATGTCGATCGAACCTAAAACCTATCTGGTCAGCAACCGAGAATATTACACTGAAGGTTAACAGACTATTGCTTGACACATGCAATAGTATACATGGGTCTTGGAGAACCAAGCAAAGGTGTTAAATCTAGAACGTACAAAGAGATTTTCATGTTCTGGCTGATAAATTACTTAAAATAGGTAATTGGGATTGGTTGCATGGCACTAAAAAAATCCCAACTTCAGGGATCAGGTATTATCTCGATAATATATATTTTAGTAATTTGCAATATCCTTAACACGATACGTAACATCCACTAATTAACTGTATAGCTATGAGTGTTTCGAGTTTCACAAAAGTTTCAATAGACTGGCGTGAGATACAAAATGATGGCTGACGAGGCCCGATTGAGCAGAATCGATATCGCTTCATCGCCTCTCATCGCTCTACGATGTCCAGAGCCGCGAGCTGAGAGCTCTCAATCAACGGCGAGGTAGTTTGTCGAGAGCCCAGTCACTCAATGTGGATATTCTGTTGACTGGCTAGCCAAACGATTTCAAACTGTACAAAAAGTCCTAGGGCCTACTACCTTCAAGAGACATTGTACATTTCATGGAATTTGACCCAAAATATTTCAACCAAAGAAGACTCATTAAATTAATTTTCAAAACTTCTGGGGAATCATGTATATGCCAGTGGATTTGATTATTAGTATCAGTATAAGAAGGAAATAAAGAATAACTATCCTAGATTTAAGACCATGTATAAAAAAACTTTGAAAGTATAGATTACTTATTGATAGAAAGTCAATTTCACGCATAATAGATTTGCTTGCAGTTAGTAGAACGGAGGACACACTTTTTAATTGAATTGTTCGTTAACTGAAATTTTTCTTCAACTCAGGATTGATAACAACTGCCAGAATTACATTGGGTGTGAATTGGAAAATTGAAAATGAAGACCATAATATCTAACATCCGCAATCGGGGTTAGACAAAAGTGTGGATATCCCCACCTAACTTTTTAACGCGTCATAGTAGGAAATCCTAACTCGGCATACCTTCTCAACATAAAAATCTGCATTATTTAATGAGAGCCTCATTTTTCCCCCACCCCCAATACGGGGAATTTGGGAGCAGTCCCAAATTTTTAAATGTAAACCCCTATCAAGTTCGCCTCATTTTAAAGGTTTGTAAAAAGAAATACAATGGCGCAAAGCGGACGTAAATATCACACCCCTAAAGAAAATGGCGGCCACTTCCAAATCGATGGGTAAACAAGCTTAAGTGTGGATACCCCCCTTAACTATTTAACGGGTTACAGAAAATAAACTAAACTCTGCACAACTTTATGGGTCGTAAAACTGTACTTTAATGCCACACAAACAATTTTGCCTCCGTCCCCAAGGGACAGTTTGGGGGCAGCCCAAATTTTTTTTCAATATAAACCCTTATCGAGTGACCCCTCATTTTAAAGGACTTGTCAAAAAATAAAATGGGAAACTGGAGGCCAATATCACACCCCTAATCAAAATGGCGGCAATTTCAAATTTTTATGTTTAAAGATTTGGGGGCGTCGTTAACTTTGAACCCGCCCCCAAAGTGCCCTATTTTGGGGGCTGGGAAAAGTTGTTTATGTGACATAAAAGTACAGCTTCATGTCACATACAAACTTTTGTGCTGAGTTAAGTTTATCTACTGCCACAGATGAAGAACTATACAGATTGGCAACCCAATGCATTTTTGCGTGCCCGTTTTTTCGCGCGGCGTAAAGTTTGTTAGGTCGTTTTGCCGCACATATTGCATTGGTATCAAGTATAATGTCATCAATATCAAATATTCAGGTCCCAAAGAACAAATATAGCCATTAATAACTTTGATACCAATGCTATATGTGCGACAAAACGACCTAACAAACTTGACACCGCGCGAAAAAACGGGCACGCAAAAGTGCATTAGGTTGCCAATCTGTATAGTTCTTCAACTGTGCTACTGCTACCCGATGAATGACTAGGGGGGGGGGGTATCCACACTATAGCTTGTTTACCTATCTCATACTTTGAAATGGCCGCTGGTTGTAAATTGTATATAATGATTTGCATCTTATAAATAGATGCTTGCATTGTTACGGACTTAAATTTTAAAACCGCCAATTAAAATTAATTGTAAAGCTATACGACGCAAAAATAAAACAAAAAACGACAAAGATCTAGAAATAAATCGTCGAGGAGCTTTGTCGCCCATTGTAATTAGATTGAAATACTAAAAATGTAAATGAATATAAAACCCTTTGAGTTGACTGATGATTGATTAAATGACATATGTGCTCATTATAAAAACCACAAATTTACATCTACCCTTTTGGACAAAAGAGTGTATTATGGAGATTTTAAATGCTATTCAAGTATCTCTCTTTTTATGCGTAACATAACACGGGATGGTTGACCAAATATCGTTTCCAGTCATGAATCTAAAGTCTTGAGTATAACCAACTCGATATCGAGTTCCGAAACGGTCGTCGCCCGCCGCTCGGAGATGTTTGTGCCGCGGATAAACCTGTTAGCGCAGATCCTCGGCGAATTGATAAAGGAGGGCTTGTAAACAAACCGAGGGGGTAAACACTGCAGCACGCGCCGCCAGACATGGTTACAAAACTGCGATATAAAACATCTGCACTGCTATTGCCGACATGCGCCGCGCCGCCCGTGCTGGCGGACCAGCGGCAGATATTACCCCGGTAAAACTTCGAAGACTGGTCTCAGGTGGGCACCAGCAACTTTTTGCCTTCACTTGTAGGGTTTCGTGTAACTCAGCTCGCCCAATCTCATCTCAAATTCCTCCGCAAGTTTTCGAATTTATCAGGATTCCTGAGCCCTTTGGGTTATTAAATATAGAATTCAAACTTTATACCGTATAAAACCAAAACTTTAAAAATAGGGATTTGTATGGGTTTATTTGCCAAGAGGCTTCGCCAATCTGTTATATTGTTGAAAATTATTCAGCTTGTAATGAAGAATCAACGGTGTTAATCTGCGTTTCAAAATGCCCGAAAGAAGGTTATTCAGTCATTTAAACTTCAGTCATTTTCGAAAGGTCATAAATGTATGTAATTAATATTCAGGATAAACATTTTTTATTCTGCATTATTCTTACCTTCCTTGAACTACTGAGCTCGCGTATCAAGTGAGTAACGTCAAAGTCGAATTAAATATGAGTAATAAAAGTACAGCTTCATGTCACATACAAACTTTTGTGCTGAGTTTATATGAAGTTCATATGCATACTTTACAGCACATATGAAACAAATATATTGCTTGTTTCGTACGTGGTTCTTACTAAATGAACACAAAAAGCAAAACGTGGATTTACAAATAAAAAAGTAATGAAAATGATTATTTAGTTTTCCCAAACGTATGCATGAAGTCCTGCTTTCCTGCTCATAATAAAGAAGTCAAGCGTATACGGTAAGTATTAAACTCAATCATCTGCATTTATAAGCTTACGTCCAATAATTACTGAAGAGGCGCAACAAAACTTAAAGAAAAAACTGATAAGGTAAAGGTGTTGACATGGTGTCGCCACTTGCGCTGGTCCTTGCGGCAGCCTGGCGAGGCGCAGCGCTGGGCGATGCTGACGGCCGATACCTCGCGCATAAACTGATTTTACGACTTGCGCACGATTACCCGCCCAGCCGGCGCTGCGGCCGTCAACCGCTGTTTTTGTTTGGGCCCTCCTCCCCCACAACTAACTCACTGCCGCTAAACTCGGTTTACGCACTGCATCGTTTACTAAGGAACGAGAAAACAACTGTGACGTTGTTGACCTGTTACTTGAGTTGAGGCGTAAGACTTAAAATGTGGAGTAGGCCTTTATCAGCTTATTCACTTCGAAATAAAACAATTGATCCTCAAACATGAAAATGAACCATTAACCCATTAACGATAACATTTTTTGTCAGGAATCGACAGTTTGAAGGTGGCAACTACCGTGGAGTCACTGTTCACTATTCCGGCGCTTTCTCAGCGTATTTTAAGGCGAACATGAACGAAGGATGAGAGTAGAATGCATGAGCCAAAATATATTTCGGCACAAAATTATTAAAATTACTTTAAGTTTACCTAGTCTGTCATAAAAATGACTAATGTAATCTTGACATGATAAACAATTACAGACATGAATAACAAATCCATTGTTATCGTAAGATTATATGAAATTGTATATAGGCTGCTAGGGAAACTGGAGATAAAATAGGTTTTTTCAACAAATTTTTCAGATATACCAGAAAGACGAACTAGATTACATACGAAACCCCCTATACAAGAACAACGCATTCTAAATACCACGATAAAAGTTTGTCATCATATGAGTTTTTTACTGCTTTCCATGCATTCTTTCTAGGTAAACCATTATTACTGTATTAGACTCGCTTAACAATGCCTACAATCTCATCTGTTCCATGGTTGTAATACAGCTCGCATGTACGTCGGCACGTCTAACCCAGGCAAAACTCTTAAAAGTGCCTTGTATTTGGTGCTCACCCACTGACCTACATAATTAACCATGTCCGACCCATGTCGAGCGGTGCTTTTACACAGATACAGACGACGTCGCTGACATCACCTCCTGTAGCTGTCGGAAGAGACGAGCGGCGAGACGTATGACGTGCAGATGTCGCAAGTGTGGCGCAAGTCGGGATATTAATGTGCTGCACTCGCGGTAAACAACAGACCACAGTACACGCGGTACTGCGGCGTGGCCGTGACACGGTCACCGCGCGGCGCACAGACCCCCACTGTACAGGCGGGGACGGAGGTACTGAATATGTTAGCGGTAGAGACATACGAGAGTACTTTGCAGCATTACAACATTTCACCATTTGACTTTTCGCCTAAAGACGAATTAAGAGTCAACATTCGAGGAAAGCGCACTTCATAAAAGATAAAAATTATTATAAAAATAGCTGATGGGGTTCCTTAGAAATCAAATTTCTTTGAGTGCGAGATGATGATTAACATAAATCGCATCAAGAAACCGTCAAATTTAATGAATTTTCTTGTCGACAAACAAAATTATTGTTTTATTGTATGCACTTTTTCAATCGCTGTAGACTTCCTGACAAAAATATTAAAATTAACGTTAAGTACTGTACAACAATTAAATAAAGTCAACGGTACAAAGATTCAAAGATTCAATAGATTGCGCCAGTAGTGTGATTTCACGCTTTTATAAAGACTTGTATGCCTGAAGTAGGAAATTTTTGCTTCTACCGGATTTTATTTTTTAAACGTCAAAACTAGAAGTACAAAAGAGAGGATACAAAAATTATACCAAGATCCTCTACCAGAATGTGCTAATTTTTAAACATATTTTCTAAACTTTTACTGGCTTCGAAATTAAACATCGCTTGGATAATTGATGATGGGCGTGTGATGACCTAGATTTTTCGTTATACCGCTCAATACATTGCACAAACCACTTGAAAAAATTCACCATTTCCTTTAAAAAATTCTCCTAAAGTGGCTTTTATCTTATTCTTACTATTTAAACTTATTATTAAATGCGTAAGCTATGGATTATTATTCTTTAAATGTAGGTCTATTTGTTATTTGTATTTTGTATTCATTGTCGTGTGAAATAAATCTATTTTGAATTGAATTAAATTTAAAACAATATCGACGCAAACGTATAGTTTTACTACAGAAACAACGAACAGCTGACGTCCTCGACTTCAGCTGATTCTTTTTCTGTCTGGGGAGAAAAAGAGCTTCTACAGTCCCGCAGCACATGTGATGAAAAATGCCGTTTTGGCAGCAGTAGCGCCTATGACGAAAATAAATGTATGCCAATATTAATGCATACCATTGGTACGTATATCTATGATCTGTAGACATATACATACACTGTTCACCGAGATAAAAATGATTATTTTATCCTGAAACAAGTGGTAAGTGTTTAACTGAAAAATAAATTATTTGATGTAATAAATTATCCGTTTAACATTTATTTTATTTAGGTGAAACTCACATGGTCTACCTATATAGTGAACTTTCACACACACCTCCGATGATGACAACACTATCAACAATCACAAACACTTCAAAGTCAACTCCACATAAAAACACCTAAAACCATAGTAGATAACGTGTATACCCCGACTCCCCTTGTCACGAGATAGAAACTCAACACTTCTCGGTGAAAACACGAAATGTCCTTGAGAACATATGGTCGTGGCGCGCGCACCGACACGGCGCAGTCACAGCGTGTAAACAAACTGAGCTGGCTGGAGCTCCGTCCTACCTGCCCAGCGCCTACCCACCGCCCACAGGCACCTGCGTACTGCCCACGCTGTGTGCTGCGCCGTGCACCGGCTACGTCACCACTCCCCTCCCCTCCGCACTCGGGATTTGCAGGCATTATAAAAAAGTCTGATAACCTTGTCCAGTGCCGCGTCTAAGCCGAAACAAGATTCTAACTTTTAGCTTAAAAATTCTGTTTTGACTCTAAAAAACATTGGGAATTGTTAACTGACATCTCATTAGAGAGTGCTGAAACCATCATTGGAGTTCAGTAAGCAAATATTTTTGAGTAATTGCAATGAAAAAAAATCCTTTAAGATACATTTTTGAAATTTGAATGAGTTGGGATATTGAAATTTGGTATTTAGTACTATGGCCTTCTTTAGTAATATGATACTATGAAACTAGCAATATATCCTCTATTCGTGTATTAAGACTTACATTTTAAAGAAAAAAACTACGATAAAATTAATGGTGTAATCAATTTACTAGTTGTTTGTCTTAAATATGACATCAGTTGTTCTGATTCACATGCATTATACTATGAATATTAATGAAGATAATGTGCAAAATGATAGAACTCATATGAAACGGCATAGCAATAAAATCGAATGTCTAAGGTAAACGCGATAAAAAATCTTGGCAATGGTGCTGAAAAAAGAAGTAGGCTAAATCGGTGTTATTTGTAACTTTAGATTCGTATTATATTGTAAATAATGACGATTGTTGAAGACATCAACAGGACTACTATTTAAATTGAATGATTAAAGTTGACGCTTGTAATGCAATGTTATTGTCTACTACAATAAAGAGATATTATTATTATTATTATTATTATTATTATTATTAATAAACATTTAAATTAAAAAAGGAATTAAAACGAAAATTCGAAAACTTAGGCAATTTGAACTGTCAAATGGCTTTGTGACGGCTGGAAGGCGATATTCAGGTCTCATAAAGAACCAGACTATCCGTCACAGGGAATGCGCAACAAATTGTCGCCCTCGCCATCTGGTTATCGCATCGTCACGTTAATTCGTCTCTGGGAAGAAAAACTGCCCAATTTTTCCCCAGATCGATGAGGCCATAACGATGAAGCAAAAAACCGCCATAAGTCCTACCCAATAGCGTGGACAAAGTGCGTCCGAAATAACAGAAATCTGGTTAACATTCGTGCGTTGGCCGGCCGCTAGGCTCACTTCCAATCCAATTTTCTTTCTTTGAGGCGGTCTTAAATTACGAAAATTCATTACGAAGGCCTAACTCCGCCGCCGTTTGAATGATTGAGCGCGGCGCGGCTCGATCGCGTACGTGTGATTGTGGCCGCGTATGAATGATGGGAGGCCCGTGCGCGCGCGACTGTCGTCTGCCGCCATTGTATATTTAGCACCTCGCATTCACTTCATATCGTGCTTGTCAACTGCCTTACGTAAACCGAGCGGACCCTGCAACTTTGTAATTCCAGTTTGACTAAAAAAAACGTTTCTAGGGTTCGTTATCTATCACAAGTTATTATTATAGTTTAAAAGAAATTCGAAATAATGAGCATTGCTTTATTTCTTAAATTGGTAAAAATAAAACCAAACTTGTGGCAAATTTTGTGATGATTTGGTTCTTATTTATTGTTTCACAAATTAAAATCGTAAGTCTTATTCTATTGGTCAATCATTTACTGCATATCTCGAGGAGTTTCATGCAAAGACACCTGAAGCGCTGTAGCTGAAGAAAATTAAGAGATAACAATCCAATCTTTTTTTAGAAAGGTCACATGGAAAAATGGAAAGCTTTTTAATAATAAAACTCGTACATTACCATCATATTTCATACAGGAAAACAAAGCATTGCGTCCTTCAAGGAAAACAACATCAGGTGCATGAACATAAAAACTTGCGATTCCTATTCTTAAAATTAATTATGACCTCAATTATACAGGATGAGTTAGTTGCAAGATAAGCGCTTAGATTATTATTTGAAAGCTCAATCGCAGATTAATTTATTTTGTTATTCTGCATTCCCTTATTTTCCTTTAATAAGGGACATGAGCCAACTGACAACATAATTATTATGCAAAACTATTTTCTATGCTAACAAAGATATAATAAGTGTTCTTTAAAACTATCAAATAATGTATTAATGTTCATTTACCGTTCACCATCTTTCCAAATATGTCCGCTACATACCTGAAAAAGGACACATTTATTAATAATGCACATGTATTTTAAGGTTTATATACAGATTTATAACTACTAATCCGTTATAAAAAACATTATTCTCACAAATATATATTGAGAACATGCTCAAAAATCGCTATTTGCCAACAACTACTGAAAAGGTGCGTTTACGCAAGACGCCAAGCGTATTATTACATTTCATAAGGAAACACAACGGAAGACAAGCTCCCAACGGCACTGGCTATAAATCCTAGAATGAAGATTGCTGCCGCGATAAAATCAAGGTGATCACACTCTCGCTGCTATTAAAACGGCTCATGCCAAGCGGGAAAACTGGACGTGCTGCATTACAACCGGATTCGAACCCGAGGGCGTTTGGACGCGCCATTACACAATTAGACACGTGTTCTATTGCACATTCAATAGGACCAGTTCACTTCATCACATTTTTTCTTCAGCAAAACCGCTACATTCATTAATGCTGAACTGAACTCGTTCATATTTCATGATGAACAGTAACAGGATATTATGTGGGGAAATGATACTACCGACAACAGTTAACTTGGAAAAGGAAATATAGTACCACATACGAAAAGGAAATAGCTTACGAATTATTGCTAATGACATTGAGATAATACAACATTTTAAATAAAATACAAAAAACACCAACACCAAACACCAAACTGGTTTTTTACGTGCTAAGCGATTTTAAAACCCGATTAAACATTGTTATCGCACAAACTCTATCCCAGTTCCAAAATTAAAGCTTTAGAATACATTACGTAACTTTTTACTTCGTTTGCTATTTCACGACACAGGACGACAATAGTGCAAACTGAAGAGAGTACATAGGATAAAAACTTTAGAACCTCGATATCATTCCATACTTGGGCTTAAAAGTTCCACGTGGTTATTACATTGGCACTGTAATAAAAACATTCACAATAAATATTTTCAAGTCAATGACGTTTAAGCTTGATTCAGGAATTCTATTTTCCACACCATAAACGTGAGTATTGAAGCTCGCGATTCAATTACTTAACGCAGGAACTTCTCTGACGAGGTTTTAGTAGTTTCAGGTTGTAACAGTGTGGAAGTTAACACAATCATCAAACTTTGCACCTACCGTCGCCGTCGCGCCCAGCGTATAATAGAGTAAACCACGCTATAACCGATAATTAGGAAACTTGGCGTTCCGTAACAAGGTGGTTTCCTTCCCCAATTAAGAGTTTGGTTTAACTTTCAATTACACAAATAGTTCCTGCAGACTATGCGGAATTCAGAGACGCGTAGTAAGAATAATAATGTTTATTGTAAGGAAATTTACAACAAGTAAAACTTTACAATACTATACTGTGTAAATTTTGCTTGATTTGTTTTTTGCAACACGCTTGTTATAACTTGGGAAAATAAAGCGAGTAATATTATCCTCTCAAGGAAGATCGGCAATAACTAGTGACATAGTGCGAGTGGAGTATCAACCTTTGACCATAAATAACTAATAGCCCTTCCATTCTTATGATCCAGCTTTATAACTTTGAATCCAATTCAGTATGAACCTAAATGGACCCACCTTCAAAAAATGTAGAACTGCGTGGGTTTAAAAAAAGTACAGGGAATTACTTTACTGATTTACTCAACTTTAAGAAGGCGATATATTTAAGATATTAACTCTCAAATTATATGAACAAAAACAATTATTGCTATTTGTCAAAAGCACATTTTTAAGAGTAATCAATAAAATAGTTTTTGAAACGAATACAAATATTTCTGTGGATGAAAATTATTTTAATCTTGAAATGAACCACAACTTGGTGATTAGCAACGCGTTTGAAAGGACGTTTTTGACAAAAATTAATCTATCTAACCGACAGTCATGAGTCATCCTTCACGTCAGGTAAACGTCGACCAGCGCCTAGAGCTTGTACCGGCCACAACCGCGCTGTATCGCAGCTCGCCATCGGCGGGCGACAGCTGACCGTCGCTGCCGCTAGACGTGGCTCTCTTTGGTCTCATTATACACCGGCAGTGCTGCCAACACGGAGGCCTACAACACAGAATGTCCCTCATTGTTCATAACGAGCCGCGTGGCTTCTGTCCAGACCACTCGGCGGAGAAAGGAAAAATTTGGCCGCGGCCGCCTCATTTCGCCACAATCATCTCTGTTCTCTCTAATAAAAACAACTCGTGATTAATCACCTAAACGTGGTATTTCGGTTGAAAACTTCATTTGCGACAGCTGGGATAAGGCACGCAATTACTGGCCGTATCAATCATCGCATCGCCCGAATCCAGTAATACATTTCAGCGTTAGTTAAAAGATAGTTATACTACGTCAATATCTCGTTAAGCGATTCTTTAAAACTCGTGCCGCATAGTAACAATTATTGAGGCCGGATAGTCATGGACCGATCCTTGAATAATTACCGGTTTAAATTTAACCAATCACACGAACTTAAAGGTCCCTGACACAAAAGCATTCTTTTAATGAACTTAAACTTAATGAACTTGTTTGACCGAGATAAAGTTACTCAAATACTATTACTCGATGATTATCAAGTACCAGCCCACAAAACATTTAAAAAGAACTCCTTCACTTAAAGACGACCCTTAAAAATTAAAAATTAAATACTCGTTTTCTTTGCAAGATCTATATTTATATTCAGTACAGCAGCAATCTCGCCCGGTTATTACAACAATGAACAATACGACTGTGTAGACGGCGAGGACGCTGCGGCAGTTAGCGCGAGCAGTTCCACCGGGGACATTTGGCAGCACACCGCCACCGCGGCCTGCAGGTGCGGCGGTATCCCACATACACAGCCGCCCGCTGCTGGACAGATTGGGGATACATTTCAAATACGACAAAACACAACAATGGGTACAATAAAGGAGTTTGATCCCTCTTACAATAACAAAACACACAACTGTTAATTTATTCTGCAGAATGTTGTTATTCACCAGGAGGTTACAATGTGGGCTTGGTTACGTATGAACATCAAATTTAAATGATGCAGCAAATATATACATAGTGTCACGTAAGAAAGACTTGTATATTTACAGCGGTTGAGTTCCTCGAGCCTACAACAAACTCTCCAGCTCCCCAAAGCAGCAAGCACCATAAATCTTAATCAGATCGGAGGTCCACCATACGTCATAGTCGGGGACAATTGACCAATCGGGCCGCGGGATCGGTGACTCACGGTTGCGCGAGCGACGGACGACATTGTACGAGGCCGATAGGATCCGAAATGCATAAATCGCCGGCTCCGTGGCGGGGAAAGTGTTGGCGCGGCGCCCGTGCAGCCTCGCCTGTCGCCGTCAGCTGTTCGGCCGCTCTCCGCTGCAACTGCGGGCGACGCCGACGCCGACGCCGACGCCGACGCCGACGCCGACGCCAGTATTCTGTTAAACAGCACGATTAATAATGTATGTCGGCCGCCTCGAACGAGCCTAACTTCATTAAAATATGTGGAGTTTGATTGAATTTTGTAACGCTTTTTATCCGCAGGAATTTACGGTTTGCTTTCTTACAGGTTTCACAACTTGTTTTTAGGCATACAAGAAAAGTTCATGAGAGTCTGATGAGAATGTTGTTTTGAACCACTAGTCTGTATAGACTATATTCAGTATTAATGACTCTATGACAACCTGGATGTGGGTAAATTGTGTATGCCAACACTCAAAATACGGAAGGACGACTGCAGCAGTGCTATTTTATATTTTATGGCAATCTAAGACATCAAATTAATTGTTACAGCTAGTTTTAAAATGGTTTTAAAAATAACTGTTTTACAACATAGTTCCTTTTGAACGTGACGCAATTAAATACCTGTGAACAAAACAAAACGGTTGCGTCAAAACAAAAGGAGATCAAGGAGACGACCTGCGGTGTTTTGTTTTCGACGAAAATTGATGACAGATCGACCGCTCGGTGGAGCCAGAATTAAACACAATCCGCCGGTCACCGATATTAGTGGACCGGTTCACCTTACGGACCGCAGATGGAAACTGATACTGACCCGACCGGCCCGTACGCGCTTGCGTTACAGAGCGTGCGTACTGCGCCGAGACCTCGTGTGCATTGCGCAATTGCGCATCCAGCACCAGCTCGTGGGAACTGGAGAACGGGATGACCATCAGTAGATCAGGACATTATTGTATTGTCATCTTAACGCATATTAAATTTAACATTATTGTATTATTAATTAACGCATACTTAATTATAGTAGTGTAATTCAAACTATAAATTAATACACTGTAAGATAAACAGAAAAATCTGCCACTCACATTTTTATTATAGAAACAGAATCAACGTTAGAAGTTTTCCTAATTGTACGCTGAGAATAAAGCGTGGCGTTAGTGACACAGTTATAACCATTTGATCAGGAAATGTTCCTCAATAACAATATCGGGCTGGATTTGAGTAGGGTAACAAAATATTACTTGTGTGCTTGTAACTTGGAAAGTGGGGAGGGAAGGGTAGCTGGAAAAAGTAAATTACAAACTATTTTTTCATATATATATAGCTTATAAAATGCTGAGACAAAGTACGTTCTTATATCTATGACGTGAGTAATGAGTGAAGTTATTCAAAATGGATTAATAAAATTGCAACAAATAATTGAAAAGATGAGTAGTAATTTTGCTCACTAGTGCTGTATTATAATCATTTAAGGAATATGTCGGCCTTAGTCAGTAACAAGACTACAAGATCGCGCCACAATCATCCTTCACTCATCTGTCATTCATACTTGGCTTAAAATACCTACCTGGGTAGGTCGCCATTTCAACTAATGTATTTAATGTATCTCAATTCGTTAATTTAAAGGGTACTACAATGACTAATAATAGTGGCTGAGTAAATATGAATTACTTTCCTCTTGAAATATCATTATCTTTAGAAGTACTATATTGAATATTTTGTCAAATCAAAGACTTTCGAACCACCAACATTAGACTGAAATATGTAACTTAATAAGCTACCTTAATGAACTGTTCTCATTGACCAAACATCATATAATTAAACTGAATAACAAATATAAGTCACGGCGGCGGCCGGCGTTTCGCAACTCGGCGTGCGGGCGAATTGATCACCGACAATGCCGCAAGTGAGTGTGTTAGTTCCCCCGCTATTTATACGCAGTATTGTCCTGTCGCTCGGTCCATCAGTCTATGCGACCGGCTTCCTAGAACCTCCCCGCGTACGTTATGGACTCCGGCGAGAATAAATACAAAACAAAAGACAGCCGCTGTCGGACCGATCGGATCTCCGCATTCTCGGCACGATCGCGAGAAAAAGACGGACCTGACGTTTCAATACGTTTATTGTGACGAGTCGCATCGTCAATAGTGTGCAGCCGAGATAAAATGGTTACAGAGAATGCAGGACACACAGCCGGCAGCAATCCGACGAAATGAGACGACTCATCCTGCGGATAAAAATAACACGCGAGACCGGTTGGATGTCGATATCTATATTGCAGGTTAAAACCCTTCGAAAATCGATAATTCGTCGATATACTCGTACGCATGCAACCGCTATCTTCTCAAACAATAAAATAATATATGGTGATTTTTACACTAGATGGCGGAAAATATCTGTGCACGTGAACAATGTTGTTTATTTACTATACGAGCATAATTAAAACAGATTGTAACAAGTGATAACACATGATATAATAGATTACCAACAATATTTTTGAATGTACAAATTATAACTACTATTTTCATTGCTATCAGTTGGGTCTGGAACGTATTGTTACGTGCAAAGATATATGCTGGGACATGCACCTCTGAGACATCGTAAAACATGATGTAAACGCTCGGTTGAACCCAGTTGATAAACTGATGTCGAAGCTTGCAATAACAATCCGACGAGTTTAATTAACCTGTAAAAGTAACCATAATTCAAACTTCATACTTGCTGACTGTTCACATCTGTGTTGAGAACATTCTGCAAAACACTTAGAATTTTAGGAAGGTCTGGTGCGGAGTCAGGAGTTATTGTTCTATGAGGTACTGACCAATAATATCATCTTTTGGCCTATTTTAACACAATTTATTATAACATTCTATATAGAGGATACTGTTTTTTTCGCTCACGTTACAAAATGTAAGAGTACTGAGGCGTCGAGGAGAGCTTACCGTCGGTAGACATCTTCGAGGTCAAACTATGTCGATGTTTGAAGTCAATGAAATCCCGTGTCGATTACTGCAATTATGTATATCATTTTAGATCCCATCACGTCTGAAATACACGAAGGGTCCTAAAACTCGTTTTACACAACCCCTGATTTCATAGCACCTTGGCCTCGGTATCCAGGTATAAATTAACGTTACAACATCCGTGGTCTTACCAAAATAAATAAAAAATTAAGAAGAAAAGGACGATGACAAATCGCTATAAAGAAGTAGGCTTATGTAAAAAAATAAAACCCAACAGCCTCATCAAACAAAACAACTTAGTGGCCCGTTTTGAATTCAAAGAACCCATCCGGACGCCAACATAGGAAAATAACAGCCAGAGACAATAACATGTAAGATGACAGCGGAACACGGCAAAGAAGCTCGGTGACAAGTGAAGAGAGCACGCGGCGTCGCGAGTTTTTGTATACAGTCCGGACAGACGCGATTAATTAATCAGCGTATACCGCGACAGCGAGGGACTGCCACAAGGCATTGTCTCGGGAGCCTCGCTATTTATACCCCGTACAAGCGATTTACTCCGTCTACGCGCGTACTTTTCTCTTTATCGTGAGTCGATAGCACATACGATGAATCGGCCCCATGGTATTACATAGCTCTAAAATATATAAATGATTCTTTGTTTGAAATTGACTGATAGTGATGGTGATTTTATTTTTGATATTGATTTTTACGGACATTTACCATCACTGGGGATCTGGAATCTCATCCCGTCTTCAGGTGGACAAAATAAACTAGAACATAAGAAGATTAGTAACCAGGATAACCTGGACAAAAATTAGCAAAACGGAGAGTTCTATAGTTCAGCATAGTGTTTTTGTGACTGCTTTTACAGTTGTAAAGCAGTCACAAAAACACTATGCTGAAAAGAAAAAAAATAACTCAATATAACACAGAAATCACAAGTATCAAGGATCACCAATCTCAAGAGAGCACGTCCACACCCAGAGCAGAGCTAAGACTGATGGAGGACAGGAATAGGTGGTGTCGGAGAATTGGTGGTTGGTGATCCTTGATACTTGTGACACTTGTGATTTCTGTGTTATGTAATGGTCTTATTTTCTTTTCAGCATTGTGTTTTGTGACTGCTTTTACAGTTCTCTGATTTAGTTATGTTTTATCCCGTCATCCTGGCTGTGTGTTACTAATCTTGTTATGTTCTAGGTTCTTTTTTCCACCTGAAGACGGGATCAGATTCCAAATACCGTAAAGTCGTGCAACTTGATTTTTTTACTAATAAGTGATGGCAAATGTCCGCAAAAATCAAAATCAAAATAATAAATTATGTTTAAAATTGAATTTTCGCAAAGGATAAGGCCGACAAACTTTAAAAGTGCCAAAATTCATATTGAAGGCCCCTGGACTATTCATGAACAGAAATAGGTTCTCTTACCTTCGAAAACTAGTCCAAAACGAATTTAAAAGTGCGAAAACTTGTAAGACATTCAGTAATTTTCAATACACAAATCATTGCTGAAATCCGTCAGAAGTAGAAGTAAAACTCCTTTAGACGGACGAAAGACAACAACTGTCCAGTGACGTCCTAGAACTACGTCATGTGTGGAGGGGCCAACAACAAGCGCGGTCATTACGTACATTCTCTTACCTCATCAATGAAAGATGTCGGCAAACAAAAAACAGTGAATCCAAATAAGACAGCAGACATCACAGTTAAGCTAATGATTCAGCGCCGCCGCCACAATGACGTCACGGAGGTGACGTGTTGTCCCGGGGTGTTTGCCGCCCCCACCCCCGCCGACTCCGGAGGCGGCATCTCGCCAACGTGACTCACGCCGCCTCCGTTTAGCACATGATTGACTTGCTTATTCCTCCCGTTCCTCAGTAAACAGGTCGCAGCTCTTCTCCCTCAGTTTGGCGTATGACACACCGTTTATACAAGTAAAGTTACAAGATTCATTGCAATATTAACATTGTATAGAATTAAAAGCGCAAGAACTGTTTTGGATTCTAGTAATTTTTGGATGAGAAAAACTACGCATTACATTTAATCAATCATTATAACAAATAAGTCCACGTCAGAGCGGTACAGATTACAAGGTGTACATTAAATAATGGTTAAAAATTAAAATTTCGTCTCTCCCTTCACTTCGTTTAAGGACGGAAGCAGAACGTTTTCAAATTACCTATGCTTCACTTTTAATGTCATAAGTAAAAAAAACGAAACTGCAGAGTAATATGTAGAGGATAAAACTATATCCAATAAATACCAAGAAAAAATCAAAGATAATTCATTAGAACGTTGATCATTTACTGAGGACTTTTACTAAATTATGCCATCAATAAAAATTTAATAAAAAATAAAACACTTGCAGAAATAATAAATTACTACCCCAAGTAAGAATGAATAACCAAACTTAAACCCCAAAATATCTTACAATGTGTCGCAACAAAAGAGATCCCCGTTATATTCTACTGAGCACGGAAACACAGATACCTGGTGACGGCTCCAGGTCGAAGCGGGTCGGACGCGCCACTGCCGCCGCCACTCGGCCACTCCCTCGCACATTTGCACACAATCCGCGCAAGGAAACATTACTTCGAGCCCAGAAACATCACATGTTTGGACGGCGATAAAAACGAGTGATTTAAGATCGCGTAATGCGTTTTGGAACCCTCGCGGCCACAACTCGCCATCTTCGCTGACTCGGATTACTACTTTGACAGCTCGTTACGTCACGCGGTTTTAAGTAGTTTCGCAAGCGCTCCGTCAGCTGAAATCTTTTTTAGTGGTACATATATTTTACAGATAGAATGGATGACGACAAAAATACATTATTTTAACACAAACCTCTTTAAGTAATTCAGCTTTTTTCTTTGTTAAATAATTATGTAGCAGGATAAAAATGATAAAGGATGGTAGGATAAAAATGTAGAATAAAATAACCAGAAAGAGCTCTAATGTATCATGAATATACAAAATATGTAGGAGAAGATACGTACAAAAAGGTGTCTGAAGCACTGATGCAAACTATGTTTGAGTGGCAGGATTACGTTGTCGGAAAACGGTTAGCAACTAACAACATGCACTACGCCATAAAGCTGTTACATGTTTTATGTTCCGTTAACATCCAGAAGGTACTCAACAAAATTTTAAAACATCTGTTTAGAACGTGAGTCAGCCATTATAATATAGTAATCATAGAGAAAAGGGATGCGCCCAAGTATTTTTCGCCTCAAATAAAAGAGAGACTTCAGGGAGAATTTAACTCCTCTTATCTAGCATCCAGCGACGGGAGTCACAATAAACGGTGACTCTCATCCTGACTTGCACCGTCCGAGCAGACCTTGGGAGTTAATTGGACGATGTAAAGTGTGGTCTGAAGGCTTCAATATATAATGAGTGAAGAGTAGCTCTGAGCAAGTAACAAGGCTACCTATCATCTCGTCCATCCTCCTTTAAAATACCAGCTGGTAGGGGTCTTATAATAAATGGATTTAATGGATTCATTAAAAACCATAGGTAATTCCAAAGCTATGACGAAGGTGCATCGTGATCTCCACTGGCTTAAGGTATAAAGGGAAACTTTACAATATATTTCCTTAACATGACGATTGAAAATTGGTTATGGCTTCGAGGGCTGTGAAAGTTGACAAAAATGGGAAATTAAACGATCTAAAGGTCCCTTTAAAACATCAGTTAGTCAGAAGAAATGGTAATAAAATTCATAGTATATCTCGTTCCACAAATTCCGCAATCACTTACACTCAAACACAATAAAGAAAGCCGAGGAACATACGCCGAATTAAGATGGAATCCGCGGGTAATCAAGCGTTCGAAGATTGAAACAAACAAGGTCGGGTGCCAAATGTGCGGTGGAACAATAATCGGCAGGTCGGCGCTGGCAGCCTCGGTGCGTGAGTCACCCAGGTAGCAAATAGTAACGGCGGCCGTCATTAAACATTCTTACCGCCGCAGAACAGGGTGTTTACTGCGGACAATAAGGTCGTGCGGTCATTTTTAGATGATTCTTGGCAAAAAAGGGACAAATTTCCACTTCCGTGAATGTGACACCACGTTTTCCTTCAATCTTTATGTTGGAACACATTGTCACATTTTTATAGGAGGATCAAAGTTCAGTCATTCATAAACATTGGAAGCGCAAAGTTGTTAACAAACAACTACGTGTTAGCCTATCCTATGTCTATGTTTTCTGAGTCTGAGTCTACTCATGGGTGGTTACGTATTGTTAAGCAGGGACAAAGACAATGTTGTCGTAATGATTTCTGGGTTGTTTAGCAACACCGCTTTACAAGTCAATAATAATACTAACATATATTCTCCTGATGACATAAATGTAATAATGCTCGAGGGTTATAATGACTGAAGGAACATATTACACCATGAAGTCCTCAAACGAATTTAATCAGAAAATTGCAGTTATGTTCAATTGAATGGGATCTAAAGATACTCCCAATCAGGTCAGAAGGACGCTTACCCTACATTTAACACAAGTGTGTCACTGGTGCAAGGGGTCAGGAGGGGGAGGAGGGTGGGCCAGACAAACTGTACTCTGAAAACTCACTGAGAAAACATTACTTCTATTTTATTTTTAGTTTGTGTGTATTACCATCAGTAGGCCTAAACTAATATTATGTATCATCGGGCGTAAGAGTAGTATTATTAGTGTTACCATTTTAGTTCCATTGAAAACTTAGGTTTTACCTGCGGTAATACCTTCTTCCCTAAAAAATTAAAATCAATGTTAATAGTAGCCTACAACTTTTAACGACAAAAGATTGTGGTAAAATATATCCAAAACATCCAAAATTACGTGTTTTGGAAATCCCCCAATTGAAAAACAATATTTCGTCACATTAGCGTAAGAATATTTACGTAAAGGAGCATATAAAACAGAAAAAAATCAGGAATTGGTTTAGTTTCAAATAGTTGAATAAATCAGTACTGCGCCCGGTTAACTTAGATAGGCAATGCCCGCAGCACTCGGCTGTACCTATATTGAGAGGCGTGGAAAGTACGGCGCACGCCGTGATGCTTGCATTTCAGAGCGTTCCCTTATTTTATTATAATCAAGATCCAATAATGGTTAGCTAAGAGTTAATTTCCTCATTACGGAGAAGTTGTTCACTATAATATATTGAAAATACTCCCGTTGCAGCAGACCTGCATACTCAGCGAATTTCAAATGCAAAACAACATATTTCAATCCAACTTAGCGAGATTTGACATGTTTTGTAACCTCCATAAGAATAACATGGGGAATGAGTATGCAGGTTTGCTGCAACAGGTATGTTAAAACTGGTTGGTTTTAATTCATTATTTAGTAGATCTTAACTAGAAGAAGCCATATACCAAATTTTGTCAAGAAATGTAAAAAAAATAAGTATAAGATATAGAATTTTTTTATTTCCCATAAGGATAACATGGGGAATGATTATGCAGGTTTGCTGCCACAAAAATTGAAATTTCGGGGATTTTAGACTAAAATACATTAGATCTCGTCTAGATGAAGCCACAAACCAAGTTTTATCCAGATACGTTGAGAAATAAGCGAGATATAGAATTTTACTTATTCCCCATAAGGTTAACATTGGGATAACGTACTGTGTTTACCACTTTCAATATCTCGGTAACCAATGGACATAGAACAATGATTCAAAACACTAAATTGTTTGTTTTTTTGAGCTGAATTCTGTGGTGCCAACAAAGATTCGATCAATTTTATTTTTCTATGTAAAAAACTCAAAAAACCCATTTTTGAGGGGTTTACCCCCCTTTACCCCCCCTTCCGGTGGTCCGATCGGGCTGGTTCACGAACTCGTCCAATCGATTACCACTTTACATGTCTCTTCCAAATTTCATTAAGATCGGACCTTATTTACGACCGCTATCGTGCTGACAGACACACATATATACAGTGTGTAAATTAAGTATGGAAACAAATCTGTATTTTTTCAACCGAAGGAGATAGAGATATTTTGTTTGTGGCGTTGGTTGTTAACCTAGGTTCCGGATTTTTAGACATCTAAATTTTTTTTTCATCCCCCTCACAGGGCGGGGGGTCAGGGGTAACTTAATTTTTTCAAATAGCAACCCCTATTGAGTGACCCCTCATTTTAAAGGGTTTGTCAAAATAAATAAAATGGCGCAAACCCGAGGTCGATACCTCAACTCTAACCCAAATGGCAGCAATTTTAAATTTTGAGATGAACACACGAGATTAACTATGGCAATGAATCTATGGATACCTAAATTTACCTATTAAGCGGGTTACATTGGGCAAGTTAAACTCTGGATACCATTATTAGATGGAAAAGTGGACGTTTTTGTCTCATTCCTGATTTTGCCTCAGTCCCCAAAATAGGGTATTGTGGGGGTAGCCCCAAAACTTCAAATGCAAACTCCTATTGAGTGACCCCTCATTTTGAAGGGTTTGTTAAGATATAAGCAATGGTGCAAACTTACAGTCGATATACGGTATCTACCCTAGCCAAAATTACAACCATTCAAAGATTTGATTGGGTGAAAAATACCCATTTCACCTTTCAAAATATTTAATGCTTGCCATAGCAGCCATGTTGAGTCATCCCTCATTTTATAGCCCTTGTCAAAAAAACCATGATTTAAATTAATATCCGTCGATCCTAAAAAGACATTCAAAATTTTGAATAAGAGAAGTAGGTGCTTATTTTTACCCATCACATTTTTGAATACCTGCCATATTGGCTAGGGGTGACATATTGACATTAGGTTTGCACCATTGCTTATGTTTTTAAAAACCCTTCAAAATGAGGGGTCACTCAGTAGGGGTTTGTATTAACAATTAGGGAGTTGCCCCCAAAAGACCCTATTTTGGGGCTGAGGCAAAATCAGGAATGAGACAAAAACGTCCACTTTTCCATCTGATAATGGTATCCAGAGTTTAACTTGTCCAATGTAACCCGCTTAAAAGATAAATTTAGGTATCCATAGTTAATCTCGTGTGTTCATCTCAAAATTTAAAATGACTGCCATTTGGGTTAGGGTTGAGGTATCGACCTCGGTTTTGCGCCATTTTATTTTTTTGACTAACCCTTTAAAATGAGGGGTCAGTCAATAGGGGTTGCTATTTGAAAAAATTAAGTTACCCCTTACCCCCCGCCCTGTGAGGGGGATAGAAAAAAATTTTCGATGTCTAAAAATCCGGAACCTAGGTTAACAACCAACGCCACAAACAAAATATCTCTATCTCCTTTGATTGAAAAAATACAGATTTGTTTCCATACTTAATTTACACACTGTATAATATATATATATATATATATATATATATATATATATGTGTATGTAGATAGATAGATAGATAGATAGATAGATAGATAGATAAAAATTCGAACGAATGGTGTTTTTTGCTTCTGGTGGCCCTAAAACGAAAAGTTATCATGGTCTCGGGCTTAGGTCTTACCATGAGACCTATACGGTAATAGCTTCTTCTCTATAGGGAAAATTTCTCTAACATCCCGACTCTTTAATAAATGATACATATTATGTTAGTGTAGAATGAAGAGCATCATTTTGCGACTTTGTGTTCACGTTTATGGTTCTTTCTAAGCTGGTGGTGTACTATTGTTTAAATTAACTAAGTTACGGCTATGGTTAAGGTTTTAATATGCGGCGTCATGTCATTGCAAGCTTAAAAAGTAATTGATTAGCTCGTTTACTATATAGAATACCAAAGACCAGTTGTTTAAGTAATTTCGAAGCTCGAAGTAATACGGATCTGTGAATTAATTTATTTAATTTTTAAGGGTGAATATTTACCAAAAAATTATAAATTTTTTTTGTTATTTTCCTGTTGAAAAATAAAAAAAAGGAGTACCTCGGTCGGTGGCTATGGTTTGTCTTGCCATGGAACGTCTAATTTGGTAATTTACTTCCCGTTAAGACTAGCACAACTAACTTCCCTTTAAGACTAACACAGGCGTTTAGTTGAAGTCGTTTTGTAAAACTAAGAGTAATAATTAGTTTCCACCTTTATACTTCGCTTCCACAGGCGTTTAGTTGAAGTAGTTTTGTAAAACTAAGAATAATAATTAGTTTCCACCTTTATACTTCGCTTCCAAATAAGATTTACAAGGAAAATAATTATGTAATATACGAGATGTATATAAGAATTAAAGAAAACAAACTTGATTAGAGCATTAGTTTTTTTTTTTTTTTTTGGTAGGAGGTGGAATGCATTTACGCACACTGAGGGGCTCATTGTCCCCTCAGTAGTGTCGGACTCCCACGAGCTCGATGTCCCGTGAACTACCGACTAAACCACCTCCCTCGGCACCGAGGACACTAGCCTGGAACTGTTTCACACATTACTTCGGGCTAGGCCTTTGATATTACGCCACTAGGGCAACCTCTTTGGGGAAAAGCTGAGAATTAAGGCCGATCGAGGTCGACCTTTTTCGCCCGAAGAATGGCCTGGACGTAGTGCTGGACACAGTTCCAGTTGCCCTCTCCCTGGAGCATAGCTCCGACGATGTTGTTTGGGCTGACGACCACGCCGATCTCAGATGAAAGCGAGGCTCGGCGGACGTGCCAACGGTCGCACTGAAAGAAAGTGTGCTCGGACGTGTCTGGGATGCCGGGGCAATACAGACAGTCCGGGCTGGCGACTTTGCCCATCCGGTGCAGATAGGCTCGGAAGTACCCGTGCCCAGAAAGAAACTGCGTCACGTAGTAATCGACCTCGCCGTGCTGCCGTTCCACCCATGGTCGGACGGAAGGTATGAGCTGGAAGGTCCAACGTCCCCTCAGCTCGGCTTCCCAGTCGCGCTGCCAAGAGTCGAAGCTGCGATCGCGCTCTTCCCTGGCAGCTGTTTCCCGGCCCACTTCAGGCCTCCTCCGGTAAATCGCCTGCCTCTCCCTCGCGAGGAAGAGGACGGGAATGACTCCGGCGATCACCATCACAGCAGGCTCGGAGACTGTGCGGTAGGCCGAAGCGACCCGCAGAGCTCCTCGGCGCTGGACTCGGGCAAGCCGGTCTCGGTAGACTCGCTTCTCGAGTGCGTGAGCCCATACCTCCGCCCCGTACAGCAAGACTGACTGGACGGCAGTCATGAGCAAGCGGCGCTTCCAGGAGCGAGGACCGCCGACATTGGGCATAAGCCTACCAAGGGCAGCGAAACCCTTAGCGGCTTTGTCGGCGGCGCGCTGGATCTGCTCGCCGAAAGAGAGTCTGCTATCGACCATGACTCCCAGGTACTTTGCAGCAGGCTTAGTCTCGAGTGTGACGTCACCTATCTGCACCGGGAACACGGTGTTAATCCTCTTTTTGGTGAGGACGACGATCTCCGTCTTACTGATAGCCAGGGACAAGCCGTGATCTCGCATCCACCCGTTGACCTTGGCCATCACTACGCTGAGCCTCAGTTTTGCCTGCTCGACGTTCCTCGCAGCGATCAAGGCAGCGACATCGTCAGCATAGCCAACGAGGCGGGTCTCATCGGGCATGTCTAGCCTCAGCAAGCTGTCGTAAGACACGTTCCAGAGATCTGGTCCGAGAATGGACCCCTGCGCAGCCCCGGAAGTGATGGGAATGCGCCGCTGACCTTCGGTCGTGTCGTACAACAGAACGCGGTCTGACAAATACGCTTCTATCATACGCAGGAGGTAGGAGGGAACTTGGAACGTATGCTCAAGCGCCCACAGCATATCGCTCCACCTGGCGGAGTTAAAAGCGTTCTTCACGTCGAGCGTGACGAGAAGGACCACGCGGCGCGACCAATGGTTGTGATCCTCCGCCCTCCGCACTGCCTCAACTACCTCCTGAATAGCGTCGATGGTAGAGCGGCCGGATCTGAAGCCGTACTGCTGCGGGGACAAGTCCCCCGCAGAGACGATGGCCTCGGTCAGCCTGACGCGCAGGAGCTTCTCAAGCACTTTCCCGGCCGTGTCGAGCATACACAGGGGTCGGAAAGAAGAAGGGGTCCCCGGTGTGCTCTTCGCCTTCGGGATAAGAACAAGGCGGGCAACCTTCCACGAAGAAAAGAAAACGCCTTCCGCCAGACACGCGTTGAACATATCGAGCAGAAGCCTTGGATTCACCTCCGCAGCGAGCTTGAGCACCTCCGCCGGAATGCCATCGGGACCGGGCGCTCTTCTGGGTCGTAGGGATCGGACGGCGGCGGTGAGTTCCTCTTCCCGGAAGACTGGGAAGGCGCCTACCTCTCCGAATTCCCTGACTGGCCGAACTGGGTGGCTGGGAAACAGTGTGTCGACGACGGCGGCCATGGCTTGTGGTTCCATGACCGCAGGTGGTGAGCGAGCCCCTAGCTTCTGGGTTACAAGTTTGTAGCCCATCCCCCAGGGGTCGTTGTCGATATCCTGACACAGCTGTTTCCAGCACCTGACTTTACTCCGGTTGATGGCACCGCGGAGCTCTCGGCGGGCCGCTCTGTGCTCAGCCGATCTGGCATTTGCATCAGGGCGGTTCCTGGCTCGCTGTGCAGCTCGTCGGAGACCAAGGCATCTCCTCCGGAGTTCCGCGATTTCAGGCGTCCACCAGTAAACCGGCTTCTTCCTGTGGCGGCGGGAAACTCCGGGCATCGACTGCTCACACGCGGTCGCGATGAGACGCATCGTCGATGCTGCCAGATCTTCGGCACCTGTGAAATTCACAATGCTCTGGTCTTTAATTACTTCTTTAAAAGTGTCTTTGCTCAGACGACTGGTGTTCCAGCGTCGAGCCAGAGGAGCAGGTTCAGCGCGCAAGCGCGCACCCTCGGGAAGGACCTTGAAGAGGATCCCCTGGTGGTCGCTAGAGGAATACTCCTCGCAGACACGCCAGTCGGAGATCCGCTGGACAATCCCTTCAGAGGCAAGGGATATGTCAGGGATCGTCTCTCTGCACCCCGGACGGCGAAAGGTGGAAATGCCGCCCGTGTTAAGGATACAGAGGCCCGACCTGGCAGCCGACTCGAGGACGTAACGACCTCGAGTGTTGGTCCGCGGGGAACCCCATTCCACGGCTTTTGCGTTAAAATCGCCACCGTCTATGACCCCGCCAAAGGTGTTCATGATCTCATCCTCAATGGAATCGACCATGTGGCGGTAGTCTGCGATCGGTTGGTTAGGCGTGAGGTAACAGGAGAAGACAGTGAAACCCCTGCTCCTCACCCAAACGAAGCCGTTGCCCGATCCGGAATCGAGAACAGGCACCTTCCCGAGGTCCAAGATCCAAATCGCCGCAGTGCCGGAGGGATCCGAGAACCACTGCGCGGAGCGTCGGTTCTGGTACTGCTCACTGAGAAGCAGTAGGTCAGCGCCCTGCTCCGTGGCGAATTGGAACAGCAAGTCGTTTGCTGTCCTGCTCCTCTGCATGTTAAGTTGCAGAACACTGATCATTTCTTTTGTGTTTGGCGAAGCTCCTGGATGGCCCGCCTGTACTGCCCGCAACGACCAGACCCAGCGGAATGCTTGACCTGGTCGCCCTTCAAACCGGCTTCTGTACACAGGACACATGACAACGCTGCATTGCATGCGCTGGCCCTGTGATCCTGGCCGCCGCACTTGAAGCAGAGCTTGCTTCTATCGGGTCCAGGGCAGCGATTAGCTACGTGACCGAACCCCAGACATTTAAAA
Source organism: Flexamia atlantica (assembly GCA_035578135.1). NCBI lineage: Eukaryota > Metazoa > Arthropoda > Insecta > Hemiptera > Cicadellidae > Flexamia > Flexamia atlantica. Next base: position 16,022,259 of record JAQJVK010000016.1, on the reverse strand, counting down.
CATCTGGAGGCCACGAGCTTCTCGCGCACCCGACAGCTCACGTACCAGACCTTCAGGTGGCCTTTCTCCAGGAGCTTCGCAGCTGCCCTGGCTCCCAGCGTGAGAATCGCCACCTTCTGACCCCGAGCGTTCGCCTTTGAGAGGAAGGTTTTCACCTCGACGTTGTCGCCGATGGCGGATTTGACGGCAGCAGTCACCTCCGCCTCGGTCGTCAGCTCGTCAAGGTCCCTCACCTCCAGCGTCGACTTGGGTTCGAGAACGCGGACGGTCGCGTTCGCCCCCAAGATGGTCTGCAAGACCTCGCTGAATGCGGCTTTACTTTTGGAGGCGTCACCGAGCTCGACCAAAAGATCGCCGGCTCGGGTCTTCCTCATGCCCTTGATGACGGCGCCCTTCTCATCGGGCTTCGCTTTACTGCGAATTTCGCCCAGCACGTCGGCGTAGGATTTCCCCTCCGACGGCTTGATGAGAAGAGCGTCCGGCCGCTGCTTGCGGGACTTCTTCCTCGGCGCCTTCTTCTTGTCCTGGGTGCCAGGCTGGCTTCTAGGATTTGGAAGAGGGTCTTTCTTCTTACCCTTCCTCTTAACGACCTCGGTCCATGCTTCGGAGTCCGACTTCTCCGCTGGACCGTCTCCCTTCAGCTTTTTCTCTGCCTCCGGTTGTGCGGGGCTAGAAGCGGCTCGCTTTCCACCGGCCGGCTGAGCCTTGACCCGCAGCGATGGAGTCGTCTGGGTCGACGCGGCCACCGTCTCACAAGACTGCCACGACCTCCTCAGCTGGACCGATGAGGCAGGTGTCGCGACCCGGACTGGTGGCGATCTCGTGAGTCGAGAACTTCTTTCGAAGGGGCGATTAGAGCATTAGTAAGGCTGTATATAAAAATGCCAAAGTTTGCTACAAAGAAATAATTGGGAATAACTGATAAAGTATAAAAATGAATGACTCATGATGACCCGTTAGTAAAAAGATAATGAGTAGCTGTATATTGCAATAAATATCTGTTTAGAAAGTCGGCCTGTCCCCTGTTATTATGAAGTACCAGATGCTGAACCTGTTCTTCAGACGATTAAGATACCTTACCTATGTCAATGAATTTGATATTTATAGCTTCTAAAGCAAAATATTTAAATCAGCCGCTCTTGCTTCTGCACTGAGTAATACCCACATCTGTACTTTAGGGTCTATTCATTTGTATTCTTATGTTATTTTAACTTTAAAAGTTTACATGTCCTTGGGGTAATTTTTTTAGGATTAAAAATATGCTTACATATTAAAAATTAGTAATGATTCGCTTTCAATTCAGTGGCAGTTTTGCAAAAATAATACGGTATTGAGCGCAGAAAAAAACAAAATTTATTGATTTTTCACTGAAAGTAAAAAATAAACATGAAAATAGAATAACTATAAAATGCGCAAATTGTTTGACGACTGGTGAAGAATGTAGTAAGCATTGCTTTAAAGTAAGAAGGATGTCTAACATAAAATATTAGGGAGTAACACTAGATGAAATGTTAAATTGGAAAGCCCACATATCTAATCTTAAACAAAAAAATTAATACTACATTCAGATTGTTTTATTTTGTTTGAGGTATATGTAAAGAGAATTTGATGAGGTCACTTTATCTCTCGTTGGTACATAGTAGATTGGAATATGGAATAGTACGTTGGGGAGGTACATATGTAACAAGTTAAAAGGTAATATATACCATTCAAAAGCACTTCATTAGACCGGTAACAAAAAGTAATAAATTTGAAAGGTCATTTCCAATTTTTTTGTTCCTTGAAAGTACATCCGTTACGATGCATTCATGCACTTTATACAAGGTTCTCAAGATTTTATATGTAAAAAGTAGAAACTGCAGGGAAAATAAGAAATTCAAAGTTAAACTAAGAAATTTCAGAGAAGTGTTTGCACCAAAGCTAACTAAACCGTATTTTACCATGTCCTGCAGTTTTCTTGCACCAAGACTATAGAATAATAAATTACCTGTCTAAATTAAAGAATGTAAGGTTATAAATATTTTTCTAAAAATGCTGAGGATGGGGTCTGTACAGAACACTGATGAACTGCTATTGCACATTGATGTCTGATACCTGATTGTTGCTGAAAATCTTGTTACTAATATTTACTAGGGTTTCCTTTTTAAAAAAAATTTATTGAGTGTTTTTTATTGTTTTTATACTTTAATAATATTGTTGTTTCTGTTGGCAATAACTGTATTATTGTAAAAAGGCTCTCAGTTTGTAAATATGATGAATGTTTACTTTTTCCACCTTTCTGTTGTTACAATTTAGAAAGTTTGGAAGAGATGTACTTTAATTTAATGATGATTTAATTACTTAATTGTTTTTATTTAACTGAGTAATCTTTTATGTTAATGATAAGTAATATTTTGCTTAAGAGCTGCCACTTAGATTTCATTAGTTGTTAAGTGCCAATAAAGCCGACGATCAGGCTAACGCCTTGGAGGAATAATTATTTCTCAGTTACATTTCGAAAGGTCAGACTTGGCACCCTAAAATTGATTTAATTACAATTGTACCATTGTACATTTTGTACTTGTGTTTATGAACAATAATATAATGTAATTGGAGAAATACATTCTTTCATTCTTTCTTCCTATTAAGTTACTTGTATTTCAGCTATCTACCTATCAAATATTAGGTATAGTGGTTCAGTAGTAGTTGCAGTCAAGGCGTGATGGAGCTTCGTACAAATAAATAAACTCATAAACTTTCATACTTTTGACGTTAAGTAGCCAGTAACTGGATTTCATTATTCGATTAAAAAAGACGATACTGTTTATTTTCGAAAAAAAAAATATATATTGCCTCGAAAAGTTTGCAAATCAGATCAACTGAAATCAGGAAACACCCTTAATTTCCTTTGTCACTTAAAAGCATTATTCGGTTAAAAAAATATAGATTCTGTTTATTTTCGAAAAAAAAATATTGCCTCGAAAAGTTCGCAAATCAGATCAGCTGAAATTAGGAAACACCCTCAATTTCCTTTGCCACTTAAAAGTTACTCTAGAAGGTTGGTTTGAAACCCCCTCAAATCGTTGTTTTGACGACATTTTACATGAAACTAAATTTTGAACATTGCAAGCGGTCGGTCATGGTAAAAAGCAGGCAGTATGAAGCGGTGACGGAACGGCATTGCCTGGAGGTGGTGAGGGGGGAGCGGAGCGGAGCGCATTGCATCCAGAAATAGTCCGGAATCTCGGCACACTGTGTATTGCACAAGTACACATAGCGGTACGCACCCGCGCCTCAGCTCGAGCCCGCACGGTGACGGCTGGCTGGCAGTGACGGCTGATACTGGGCCAAACAACAGCGGGCCTACGCGTGACCCCTGGGGTATGCCCGTCACCTCGGACAACGGGCAAACAAAAAATAAATTGTTGCGTCTAGCGTTATTTTATTGATATATTACAATGAAAAATATTACAGTTATAACTGCGAATGAGGTTAAATCAAATCATACCAGAAACTAAACCAAATTTTTAAATTAACAGAACATTACATTCATAACCTTCTTTTTTTCGAAAAATAGTACCCCATAGGCCACAAAAGGATGTGCGCTAAAAATCAATACTTTTCTTCGGCTTTAAAAACCAAAACAAATTTAGAAATTTTTGACAATATTTGAAAATGCATGACGAAATGCCGTGATATTACTTACAAGGTTCAGCAATAAAAAAGTATATTTCCTACTGCCTCGACACGGCTCTGCAAAATGATCTGTTAAAAGAAAACAAACCAAACCATTTAAATGACACGTACACAATATGTACTCAAACTTATGGCAAGCCTCGTAAAACGTACACCAACACCAAGCATTACAGATCTCTCCAGCCGCATTTTTCAAGTTCAAGTCTTGTAGGTATCGACCAAAGGGCATCACAGTCGCACGTTACAAAAAGCCTTGTACTCTGTGTACCAACACCAACCACAACTTACAAAACCTGCGAGGGCATGTACCACACCGAGCGGCACAAGCGTCTCCACTCGCAACTCCGTGTCCTGGCCCGTCGCCAGCCTCAGTTCCGGACGTGCGATCCCTTTCCGCCGTTCGCTCACCCTCTGACTCTAACCACTTAATTAAACGCAAACACGCTTTTGAACTGAATCACGTTGGCGCGGAGCCAGCGCTGATTTGTGCGCTGCTGTATGTCGGCCGGTCCCGATTTCAAGGTCTCCGCTCTTCACTGACTGCAATCTGTTTACAGCTGTTTTGTACACGATTTGTTTCCCGTGAATTAAGAAAAGTGGTTGTTCATCTATTGGACCTTTTTTAATTGGAATTATTTTCTAGTTATTTGCTACGTTACGTGTGTTGTTCGCTTGAAAGTTTTCCATGTATAAAGAAAGAGGCGGGTTGTTGCAATTATGTGGAGTCCAATATTAGAACTGAACTGAGCAGCCGGAGAAGTAAGTACTTTCATCAATGTGGGGATTGATTCTCTAATCAGAGAAACTTCCATAATTTACGGATTAAAAAAGTTGATTCCAAGCAAGCCATAAGCCGACGCAAAAAATCATTTTCAAAAACCGTTTAAAAATGAAATATTTTTGAGTCATAAATTCTATTACTGTAGGGATTCTACATTCATGGCTTTTCTTTTTTCGTTTTCAGATAAGGCCAATCAAAAGGGTTTGAGAGTTTGATTACATGTTTTGCGCGGTACGATCCTGGCGAATTTCAAGCTTTTTTTAAAATACATTTAGTTTGAAATGCAGGCAATATTTATTTCTATGTTTGAATTCAAACAACGAGGCATAGCTGGCGAGGCATTCTTATCTTAGGAATAAGAATTTTCAAATTCAAATTTAAATTCAGTATATGCATTTATGTAGATTAGGATTTTTGCGGACATTTGCCATCACTGATTAGTAAAAAACAAGTTTCACTAATCAGTGATGGCAAATGTCCGCAAAAATCCTAATCAAAATATAAAATCACCATCACCAACAATGAATTTCAAACAAAGCATTTATGTAGAGTTGTAACGAAGTGTAAGAAGAATAGTGGTTGCCAAATTATCAGTAAAAAGGCTAAGGCTTGCAGTATTCAACAAATCGCTTTCAAGGATGTCACAATTTCTTTATATTAAATTAATACATAACAAAGCATGAATACTAACCAAATAGGACTAAAAAGTTTTCAAATTACAAAAGGCGAATAATTTAAAGCAGGAATAATATTTCAAGCGTGGTAAAAATAAAGATAGTCAAAGAGTTTAAAATTTTACTTATCTCGCGAGGCTAAATAGCCAATACATCAAAAAGTAACAAAAAATATTATTCATAATGAGGCTTAATCTTATAGATTTAACGGTTGATGTGAACATCTTTTTAAATTTGTTTTTCTCGTAAAAAGATTATTCGGAATAATAAGCGGAAAAATTTAAATAAACTGTCTGAACCGCAATATTAGAGATGCAAATAGACCTTTTCATATTACATAATAGAACCGTGACGATTTAATATTTCTAAAAAAAAATGAAAACCCACGCTCTGTTTCACCGATGATGAACTGTTTGGCCGTGCGACGAGGAAAAGTCGGCGGCGCGGGACACGGGACGGGGGTGACGCGGCGCGGCAGGTGCACCGTGTAAACATTTCTTATTTGGAAGCCGCGCGAGATAAATGAGCGCGGCGTTAATTAAAAAGAAAGAGAAGAACTACAAAGTGAGGGGGTTGGCAGGGGACCAGACCGGCGTCCCCTTGACACCGCGGCCAAGCAAAACTGCCCGCTCGGATCTGCACTACTTACCGCGCCCGTGCGTGTGCGCGCCGCTGATCGACAGGGACGGACCGGCCGAGATAGGACGCCACGGCGTATGTCGTGAGTTGTGTGTTGTGCGATCGAAATAGCGGCGGTTCATTAACCCCCTGCCTTCTCGTATTGTGGAATTTCTCCGAGACACGGTTATCGCTAAAAGCATTGTAGGGAGAACCGAGTCGGCGAATGACCCGAAATCGTCGAGTCTCAAGGACATAAAATAACCTGTAAACGATGAATAAAGCTAAGGATATAACATTTTAAGTAACAGTTGGGAGTTATAACGAAAAGTAATGCATACTTTACCGGTACGTTATGTCTAAAAATCAAACTTGATTGTGAACCGCTATTTTACTTGTAACTTGCACAGGCTTACAATCATTAATCTAACATACAGTGATTTTTATTATGAATAATATTTTCAGGAGAATATTGACAATATATATGTATTTAAACTGCTCGGATTGTCTCGCATGAAAAACTGGACAAACGGAACCACGAAATAACAAGTTTATAATGCAGTTGCAAAGTTGGTAATTTAAACACGCAATGCAGCTAGAACTTATGCGGAAAAAACAACCACTCTCGCGCGATTATAGGATTAATTGGACGAGGGATGTTTAGTAAGCACAATTATTGTACAACTGTTGTACTTTCTTACCTACATTGATTTTAAACATTCAAGACATTAATAAACATGTCACGCTAACCCATGAGCAATTCAATTAAATCCAGAGATTTCAAGTCCAGAGATGAATGAAACATACAAATATTACTTTGGAAAATACTGAGGCTGAACACTGCACACTGGCGTAGGAAACGTATATTGCCCAAAACAACATAGCCGGGATGACTTAATTTGATTTACAAATCCAAATTTTCTTTGCAAATATCTCACCTAACAATAAACTATTTACGTGTATTTAATTAACTCGCGTTTTTAGAAAAAAAAACTCGAAAACAATTAAGAATATTTATGAATGAGGTCGAGTAGTAGAACTAGGGATAGGGCCCTAAAGGGCGTCTTTCCTATAAAACACAAGTACATACTTAAATACGTGTTAACATTGTATTTTTATGTGAGATATATATCTCACCTAAAAATACAAGGAAAGGGAAGCAAGGAAGGCATATGCAAGAAATATTTGGATTTGTAAATCGAATTAAGATGTCCTGGCTATGTCGTTTTGTGCAATATACGTTAAAAATCGATTCTGACTTTTATTAGATATCTTGTAACACAAGAAAAGAAGCAGTCAAAAATTTATAGTCGAAATGAATTAAACAACTAATTAAATGGTTTCGTGCTCAATGAGGGAATAAGAACCCCCACGAAACAAAAATTCCGAAGCAGGATGGCCAAATTAAAAAATTGAGATTGAATATGAGTGAACGGTGAAAGTTAAGCTTATTACTATGTGGCACAGTAAGCTATCGTTTGGAAGTTAAGTATAGTAGCCTATATTTTCGCCGGAAGCTAGACTTAAAAGATTCGAGAGATTTCATAGTCAAATCCCTCGGTAAGACAGGGGAAGGGAAGAGGAGAAAGGGGGAGACGCGGTGATTCGTGACGCATAAGTCTGGCCTATTGACTCTGGGGAGACCAGAAAACAAACAGCTGGATTGACACGCGTCCACGCGCACACGCGCACACGCGCACACACGCACGCACACGTGAGCGAGGGCACGCGTGTCTACGACCGGCATTCCGCTGTTTATTGACGGCTCGTGCGGTGACAGTCAAGTGCAGCTCAGAAACTGATGACGGTTCTATGTTCAGATTTTAAGTATTTTTAAAAAATATTTTTTTTATTTTTTATTTTTTGTTTTTTTATGATTCATCAAGGAAAATATTTCTTAATTAGTGGCCAGAGCCAAATAAAAAAAATAAAAAATAACAGTTCCATCTCATGTTTTAAGGTGTAATGACTAATTTATTGAGTTTACAAATCGAAGAATTTTATTTTAGTCGGATTTTTCAGACTTAAATTTTACCAGAACACAGACTTCAATCAAATTTGGCCTTTATACAGCTATCAATCGAAGACAATTACGTTCGCGGAAAAATTTAACCTAAAGTCTGCGGCCCGACATCCGGGGGGATAGAGGGCTGTGTCATCAGAGCAGCCGAAGACAGCTAGAAATGGAGCAGGGACGGCAAGGCACGGAAGGCGATGCAATAACATGAGCGCGCACCTTGTCGGACGTGCTTCCTGTCGCTGAGACGCGACTCCCCAAAACGCACACAAACATTAAACATTTGCAACACTCACTACGGAGTACAAACAGAAAACCATGTTTTACCCTGGTAATTTAAGAATTCAAAATATTTTGTTGTACAGTAGTAGGACAATATTCGGCGTTCAGTAAAATATTGAAAATGAATTGAACGACAAATGAATCGCTATTTGTTAAAAGGGCACATGTGTCGAAACATTAACTTTTGGGAAATTAAAAAAAAATGTTTACATTGTAAACAGGTAAAGTTAAAATTTTAATTTTTTTATATTTGATGTTGGCATGGTGACAAGTAAGTACAAACAATTTTGGCTCTCTAAGACTATTAGCCTTTATAGAAAAAAATTTCAAAATTGTTGAACATGTGCCCTTTTAAATAAAAACAAAAAATGAGGCATAAAAACAACCTAAATCAGACTTTGTTTAATATACTTCAACCAAAAACACAATGTTCCAAAGAGCAGAACTAGTTAGCAGAAAAAAAACAGCTGGAGTGTGTTTCCATAGCACCCGCCAACTTGATTAATAAGCCAGTAGATTTTTGTTAAAGGGGCACTTGTGCTTTCACATGTGTCCTTTTAACAGAAATCGCTGTATAAGAAATCAAATATGACTGCCTTACTTTGGTTTTACAAATGCCCTTTTAACATAGATTGTTAGACCTCCTTTTAAGGAGTATAAACATATAATAAAGTGGAAATGACCGAAATTGTAACATGTGCCCTTTTAACAAAAATTGATTCAAATTAAATGGTTTCGTGCTCAATTAGGGAATAAGAACCTCGATTATTTATCGAAATATAAGTTTGAAAATTTTAATAATTGCTGTTTTCAATTTAATGTACAATGAGTAAAAAAGTTGTTATGCAACATGCTATCCTTTTTTAGGTTTGCAGAGAAATAGTAAAACCCCCTATGAATTATATGTTTGATCATATTACACTGCTGTTTTCATTACGCCCTCTTGCATGTGAGGAAAAATAATTTTAACTTTTCAGTTCATTACTTTGTAACTAAAGGCCCATCTGGTACACAATAAATTAAAATATCTACATGAATGGGAGCCTAGATAAAACATAACAAACAAATAACAATTAATGCCAACAATTTTTTTTATTCCTCCTTTGATGCAATTGTGCTCATGTACATAAATACTTTTTTTCTAAAGTAAACCCCTTACTTTACCTTTGAATAACTCATGAACATTGGAAAAGATATGTGGTTTGTATACTACAACTGCCATTGGTTCTCATGTTGAATATTATGGACAAATAAGAAATTTTGACGGCATCTAAAGACTCTTCCTCCAAGTACGATCTTCATCAATTTAATTTCCTGCAAGAACTCACGCGAGCTCTTTACTTTACGACATTGAAATCAATCCAGAAAAGGACACTATGGGAGGATTTTATCGCAAAAACCCGTATATTTAGTAACTACAAATTAATTAATTTCGCCAATGCGAATGACTAGCACAGAGCTGTATGTAGGCAGCGGTGGCGAGGTGGCGAGGTGGCGAGGTGCGGGGACGGCGGACACCCTGGAACGTTGCCACAGCCCCAGACACCGGCCAGACTGTCCCATCGCCGCCGCCGCCGCTTTGGTCGTGTTGGAACTCATGGAATACCGCCGCTTTTGGGTTCAGACAATTGTTCTGGTGTGGAAATACCTCGCCTTCTTTGTTATCAGACGATTCTTTTGTTTCTTAATTTTTAATTGACTAACAAAGCGAAACTTTCCTTACAAAACTATCTGACAATTTTTCTAAACTCGTCAATTACTTCGAACATCATATACATTTTTATTAAAAAACCTTTTAATTTTTGCTTCATTGATTCATTTGGGCATACGTAAACACACTTCAACACTTGTGGACGAGCGTATATATAATGCCGGTGATGTCACCTTGAATTTCACACTCGTTGTATTGCAAAGCTTGCAACAACATATGTAAAGATATTACATGCATATATTAGCTGGTAATTACTTTTGGGAGAGAGGGGGCATTACGGCTCGGTTCCTTAACTAGCATGACGTATTTAACTAAATTAACTAAATGTTGGGCATCATAATACTTTTGCTAAAAGCAATGCTAAAAGTATAATATGAAAATCTACTTCAAGCAACACTAACTAAAAAACTGAAATCGTTATACTTGATAAAAAATTATAACCAAGCAATATTAAAAGAACCTTTAAGAGTTTATTCTTTCGACTTGATCAGAATTGGCAGCCGACAACAAATACAAATTTTAAGGACCAATAAAAAACCTATTTGGAAAAAATAATTGAACGGATAATAGCAAAAATGACCCATTCTTTATTTACTAGATAGCAAAATTTATCTTCCAAGACGAAATATAATGAAACTATTATTAGAAAAATCCTTCTCCCTAAATCTTTACATTAATAAACAATAATTGTGAAAAAAGGAATCCCAGATATTCAGCGAGCAGAGGGTGGAGCGTTGCGGCTATTCCTGTATGAGCGGTGGCGGCGATTATTTATCCGGCAGGAAAGGACCAATTACGCGGCGCAGGCGGTCACCTGCACCTGACACACGGGGCTATCAGGGCCAAGGCCGCACGCCGCCGCGCCGCCGCCACAGCTACGCCGACATGAACAAGAACTGTAAGTAGCTCGGAAACCAAGAATCAAAACAGCATCACATTCACCCATTTATTTGTGCTGGAGAGAGAAACTACTTCATGGAGTTTCATTGTAACTACTTTAAAATGAGTAGATGAAAACAAGTGATTCTGGAAAATAGTATAGGAAAGAACTATATTATTTATTCGAAGGGTTTATTACATTTTATGTTTCGCCTGTTAAAAAAATAATAATTTAGATGAACAGTGCAACTATGTGAAATGTTTATAAAAGTGATCTAATAGGAAACGGAAATCAACGATGGTTCAGAATAATAAAATTACCCGAGGTCACAAATTTTATTTTGAAAGAGAGAGCAAAATACTATAGTGCTATAGAACAATACTTTAGTTGCAATATTATGCATATACATAACTACAATCATTTTACAATCATTAACTGAATATCCTCCAGAAATAAACCTAGCATATCTCATTTCAATAGGAAATCAAGTGGCCTCATGAGTATAACTTTAGACATTTATATAAGAATGCAGGTTGCTTTGACCGACACCGCGGAGGGAATGTTTGAAGTCGATGTGTCCCATCATGCTTTGGACGTTTGCATATTTAGTTTGGCAGGTGGACCGTGTCGTCGCGGTGTGGCGGCACGAGAGGTGCTGTGTGGGCGTGTGTGGGTGTGTGGGTGGCGAGGGGTGAGTGGGGCGGGGGCAAACAGTGACCTTGGCATACTAAACCGCCAGCATATCTGCATTGTAACGTCCCGAAACCACCCTTTAACTTATATTAGCGAGTTCACAAATAATATTTAGTGTTGTTACAGTCAAAAAAGCTAACTGTTTCGAAAAGAAAAATAATATTAAACGGCAGCTTTAACTAGTTATAAAACTTCTTCTAAACGGTGATGTAACGATCTTAAGATTATAAATACCCCCGTTGCAGCAGACCTGCATACTCAGCGAATTTCAAATGCAAAAGAACATATTTCAATTCAAGGTATTGAAATTTAATATTTTTTTGTAAGCTCCATAAGAATAATATGGAGAATGGTATGCAGGTTTGCTGCAACAGGTCTTTTAAAACTGGGTGGTTTTAATTCAATATTTCATAGATCTGAACTAGGAGAAACCATATACCAACTTTTATCAAGATATGTCAAAAAATAAGGAAGATATAGAATTTTTTATTTCCCATAAGGATAACATGGGGAATGAGTATGCAGGTTTGCTGCCATAAAAATGGAAATTGCGGGGGTTTTAGACTAAAATGCATTAGATCTTATCTAGATGAAGCCACAAACCAAGTTTTATTAAGATATATTGAGAAATAAGCGAGGTATAGAATTTTACTTATTTCCCATAAGGTTAACATTGGGACAACGTACTGTGTTTACCACTGAGAATATCTCGGTAACCAATGGACATAGAGCAATGATTCAAAATACTAAATTTTTTGTTTTTTTGAGCTGAATTCAATGGTGCTAACTAAAATTGGATTATTTTTATTTTTATATGTGAAAACCCCAAAAAACCCATTTTGGGGGGGATTTATCCCCCTTTATCCCCCCTTCCAGTGGTCCGATTGGGCTGGTTTTCGAACTCATCCGAATAATTACTACTTTACACGCCTATGTCAAATTTCATTCCGATCGGACCATTTTTGCGAGCGCTATCGTGCTTACAGACACATATCCTCTTCACCCAAAAAACATAATAATATAAACTATATAAAACTGCTGTTTAAACTATATATATACAAATTTGAACGAATGGTGTTTTTGGTATCTGGGGGCACCAAAACGAAAAGTTATGATGGTCCCGCGCTTAGGTCTTACCATGAGACCTACGGTAGTAGCTTCTTCCCTATAGGGGAAATTCGCTAAAAAGCACGCTATCGAGTTCAAAAGGAAAACTGTGTTATAACTCGATTCACATAAAGCCATTACAGTCTACTCAATCAAAACCTGCACAACTTCAAACACAGCCAATGAAAGTACGTTGCCGCTTTATATAAATTCATAACCGCCACTAATGACATGTTGTGGGTCAAATTGAAATGTAAAACATGAACAACGATAATCGTCCGAAGTTAACGAGCCCCACTAATAAAGTTTAAGCCCAACAAATGACAGCACTAAAATGCAGAGTGCACCAAAGTGCAGTGATCAAAGAGGCTCGGTGAAAAGGATATAAAACCGAGTCAAAGGGGGCAGCTGTCCACAAAGGTGGTATTTTCAAGTCTCTTCACTTGCAAAAAAACGAGACTACTCAAACTGGGGCTGCTTTTCAGGATTTCACAGTGTTCTTCTCAAGACCACGACTAATGCACAATATTTCTGTTTGAGCGATCGTATCTTCAGTAAGGAAAACTTTAATAAATACATAAACAACAAGAAAATCTATAAATTAGTGTATGTCAACAGGAAGTAATTCGGTGGGTGGAAGCCTTGATGGTCATTAGGCGCACCTTTAGGAAGCGAGACGTTACTGAAACGTGGAAGCGTCCTGCAGTGGAATCGAACCCCAGTGAACTGTGGACTTTATGATATTTATTGATTATTTATTATTTATGATTATTTATTGTTGCGGCTCCCTCGGCGAATTCACCAATACTATTCTTAAGTCATTGTAGACGGAGAATATAAATGAGGAAAGGTGTAGCAACAATTTTGAAAAACTAAGCTACTTGCCGGAACGAGCAAATATTAAGTTATGAGAAATAAAGCTAAACCATCGCCATCGCCAGGTTGTGGAGAGGAGCTGTTGTTTACGTTGCACCGGCCTTGGAGCTCGCTGTTTACTCGGTCGGGATTGTTAACTCGCAAACATTTGTAGTTTTCAACAAGTATGTTTGTTGCCCCGGCTGAGATATGGGAACTGCGGGCGAGTGGAGATTGGTCAGCACCGGGCTTCAACCGCAGTTATGTCCATAAAAAAACTGTGTATCTAGCTTGATCATTAACTCGGTCAGTTTTAGTTGGCAGAAACGTGTCATTCTTGTTATGTTTAAAACTGTGCGGAGGAAAAAAATGAAGTGAACATTTTTTTGGGAATAAGGGAAGGTACTTACAACTCATCAATGCAGTTTCAAGTGACTGACTTCTTACCTGAAAAAACATTAAATGTTTCACATGTTTGTAAGAAAAACGCATAAAAATGATAACAAATTTTGATTGCATTCATTCCGATAGGAAACTAACTAATTGGAATAAATTACTAGGCAGAACTAAGACTGTTGATAAAAGAACCCTGAGCTATCCAAGAGTGACCCCGTACATGTAGAAAATAAACAGCACAAGATCAAAGCTAATCTGCTTGTCAGAGGGTGTGGTGAAGTTGAGAGATGACTGAGAATTATGAGACATTGAGGATGAGAAGTGATAAAAACAAACGCAAAGACAAACATTATTCCTCCGTGTAAAGAAAACATAACGAAAGTTATTCGGACTAATTTTAAAAGCGCAAAGTATTTTTAAAAAATATTTTCTTCTCAGTCCTATAACTGGGTTAATGGTTGTTGAGCAAGGTGTCTGGGTCGCCCGCAGGTGACGGGAGGCTGGAGCTAGAATTAGCCAAATGGAGTGGTCGAAGTGGCAGCTAATGATGTCTGGGCTTTGTTGCCGCGGTTCATTAGTCACACCTACCGTCCGACACCGTCACCGCCCCCGTCAACTACGCCGCAAGTCGACTAAATACTCACCGTCCGACACCGTCACCGCCCCGTCAACTGCGCCGCAAAGTCGACCAAATACTCACCGTCCGACACCGTCAACGCCCCCGTCAACTGCGCCGCAAGTCGACCAAATACCCACCGTCCGACAACGTCACCACCCCCGTCAACTGCGCCGCAAGTCGACCAAATACTCACCGTCCGACACAGTCACCACCCCCGTCAACTGCGCCGCACAAGTCGACCAGATACTCACCGCCCCCGACAACGTCACCACCCCCGTCAACTGCGCCGCAAGTCGAACAAATACTCACCGTCCGACACAGTCACCGCCCCCGTCAACTGCGCCGCAAGTCGACCAAATACTCACCGTCCGACACCGTCACCGCCCCCGTCAACTGCGCCGCACAAGTTGACCAAAAACTCACCGTCCGACACCGTCACCGCCCCCGTCAACTGCGCCGCAAGTCGACCAAATACTCACCGTCCGACACCGTCACCGCCCCCGTGAACTGCGCCGCACAGTTGACTAAATAAATACTCATCGTCCGACACCGTCAACGCCCCCGTTAACTGCGCCGCAAGTCGACCAAACACTCACCGTCCGAAACCGTCAATGCCCCCGTTAACTGCGCCGCACAGTCGAACAAATACTCACGGTCCGACACAGTCACCACCCCCGTCAACTGCGCCGCAAGTCGACCAAATACTCACCGTCACCGCCCCCGTCAACTGCGCCGCAAGTCGACCAAACACTCACCGTCCGACACCGTCAATGCCCCCGTTAACTGCGCCGCACAGTCGACCAAATACTCACCGTCCGACACCGTCACCGCCCCCGTCAACTGCGCCGCACAATTCGACCAAATACTCAGCTGAACAGTGTGGGTTTTGCCGAAATTAAAGTAAGACACAATTGGAATACTTTATAAAAGTATATTAACTTCTTGTTTGAGCATAAGATATTCAATTTGGGTAAATTACAACATTATTGATAAACAAAATTGAAGTTTTTGATGACTGCCAGTGAAAATGCGTCATCCAATCGTAAAGTGGCGTTCCTAGAATTGATGTAAGAAAAACATCACTAGTTAACTCTACCAAAGATTTCACGGTTACTAAGGTAAATTAAAGCGCATATCACTATTAATTTTTTAGCAATAAAAACCATTTGAGTTGATGTAAATTTTACTCCCTCCCCTTTTTATGGTTATATTTCCATGACGACAAGGCAAGACGTCTCATGGGGCTGTAAACAAAGATGTTTAGTTGGATTATAAGGTTACAAGTTTTCTGCAACTTTAAAAAAAACATATTTTAAAATAAAATTTGATCAACTCCAATTTTTACGATAAAATGTTTTTATAAACTCATTGGAATTGTGTTTTTGATAAGATCGGAACAAGCAAGCGTGTAGCAAGAATGTGTATTGTCAATGTTTTAAACCATTCTTGTCAAAATTTCGGTCAAAATCCGTTATCTGCCCACAACTGGAAAAGTTTTTTCTATTGGCTTTATACGTTTTATGGTCAAGTCTTTTGGTTACTGGATGGTTTGCCAAGCGTATCGGAATCATTTCTGAGAAATTCAATCGGTATTGTTGTCGTTCTTACCTTATGTGTGAAACATACAGAAAACGGTACCGTAATACAATATCGATGAAAATGGTCAAATTCCGTTATCTGCCCACAACTGTATATTTCCAATATAACAAAGTAATATAACATTTGACAGTAATGAAACAAATAAATAAGATATGTAGAGGTAATTGGAGATGAAAAATAAAAATTATAAAAACAAATATTATTAATACGAGGCCTGACTTTATACCCGAGAGTTATCTTATCAATCGCTCGTTTTTTTATCTTACCTCTAGTCGCCGTTACCTGTAGTAGCGGCAACATAAGAGAAGAGGTTAGGTTGTATAACTTAGGTTACGATCAAATCTAATATAATATTTAATACTGTATTTTATAGAATAAATTAACCTAACCTAACCTAACCCAACCCAACCAGCGGCCAGCGCGGCGATGCGTCGTCGATATTACGGTACCGTTATCTGTATGTTTCACACATAAGGTAAGAACGACAACAACACCGATTGAATTTCTCAGAAATGATTCCGATACGCTTGGCAAACCATCCAGTAACCAAAAGACTTGACCATAAAACGTATAAAGCCAATATAGTCTAGTTGCTAAAATGCATTTTGAACCTAAAGCCGGAAATGAGGTCCACCCGAAGTTTTTTGTTGATTTCTGTTTCTTCAAGACCTACATAATACAGATCTGCCGGGTGCCACTTTGTCACCCTTGAGCAAATTCAAATATCCAAGATGGCGTCCAAAATGGCTTAAAACACCATATAATTTTTTAAAAAAAAGTTTCCTCACTGCATTTTTACGTGCATTTTTTGAGATATTGACCAACGCCTATCATCGTTGGGTGGCAGATATTAGGCAGTTGTGGGCAGATAACGGAATTTGACCAAAATCTCTCCTAATGGGAATAAACTATTGATGTAGGTCTCATGGTTAGACATAAGCCTGAGACCATGATAAATTTCCGTTTCCACCCAGAAGCGAAAAACACCATTCGTGTACCCAAGAAGCGCTGGGCACTTCATGATGTGTCCAACTATAACAATTGGCTAAAACATACTAGTTCTATGGATATTGATTTATAAACCCCCCCCCCCCCCATTTCCACATACCTGCAGCAGCAGACCTGCTCTGCATACTCATTCCCCATGTTACTCTTTTAGATGAATTAAAAAATATTGTGTAACTTATTTTGGGTCGAAATCTGATTCTAAGCATTATAGATTCGCTGAGTATACAGGATTATATATATAAAACGATCACTACCTTTACAGCCAACATTCGGTCTGTTGCGGTCACAACACACCACTGGACCCCCTCACACGGAATTATTCTCCTATTATTATAATCTCTGGCCGCGGCCCCGGCTACAAAGTGCCACATTATGCAACGCCGTCGGACTGTTACAGTTATGAAGAGATGTCCCTCGTCTACCTAGGCTCAGTGCCATCTTTGTGTAGGCGAAATGGCCCTTTCACGGCACTAATTGTTACTCGTTTATCGACGCGGTCAGATAGGCCCAGCGCGACCACGTTAGCGGCGGAGAGTGCGGCCTTCGTGAGCAGCCTTCATGTTGAGCGGTTCCGTTTCACCAGGTAAGGTAAAAACATTTGATTGATAGGTATTGAATTTTCCAAGATATTGCAATAGGAAAGAGAACACATTCAGTTTTCGACAGGTCCACGCTCAATTCAACCGGCCGAGAATATTACTAATGGACGACTTAAAGTTAGTGGGTGAGGAATTATGTAGGATTATCATCGCTTTCTAAACAATATGAATTAAGCAACTTACTACTGTCACCGGTTTCAATCGGAGGAGATTTTATAAGTTTTTATTATAATACTGAATAAAATAATAAAAATGTAATCGCATCTGCTGTTTGATTGGATGAATGAATGTGAGAAAACTGTAACCACATAGCCTTATTTTTTTGGCATAGCATTTTCGGATATGCCACCGGGATTAAGAGGATTCAGAGGAGGAAACCAAGTGTCAAGTGATACACTTGCAACCGTAAGGAACTTATCCTGAACATTCATGGCTTAACTCCTTGTAGTTTAGCCGTACGGCGATCCACACGCAGGCATAAGCGCTGCTAAATAAATAATAAAAGGCCAAGACGATTTATACCTAAATATTTTATTTAACCAATACAAACAATGAAAATGACGACAACATATGATTTGAGGTTTTAAGACGCCTCCATAAACGCAAAATATTTAAAATTTGTTATTCTTAGTTATCAAACAAAAATCTGTTGTATAAAATGTTGAACGGAGGCGTGATTTTGATCGGCGTGTTCTCCATTGTGTAGTGAGTTGTGCGTTAACGGCTGCCGGATGTTTATTGTGGCTGCTCCGTATGTTTACCGTGCGCTGATGTGGATAGCGGAATTCTCCGCAAGCTGCTCCCGATTCTCAACCCGTTAGGAGATATCGGCCATGAATTTGATTAACGAAAAAACAGAGAAAAAAATGTTAAGTGTGGCCAAAAATAACATGGTCTATTAAAATTTACTAAAAAAACAAAAGTTACAAGATTACTGCATGTGTTTTTGGGCGTCTTTTAGATATTATGGTCCTTGAAATCACGCTAATTAAAAGCTATACATCAATATTTGAAATACCCCCGTTGCAGCAGACCTGCATACTCAGCGAATTTCAAATGCAAAACAATATATTTTAATCTAACATAGCGAGGATTGACATGTTTTTGTAAGCTCCATAAGATTAACATGGGGAATGAGTATGCAGGTTTGCTGCTAAAGGTATGTTTAAACTGGTTGGTTTTAATTCAATATTTAGTAGACCTGAACTAGAAGAAGCCATTTACCAAGTTTTATCAAGATATGTTGAGAAATAAACGAGATATAGAATTTACTTATTTCCCATAAGGTTAATATTGGGACAACGTACTGTGTTTACCACTTTCAATATCTCGGTAACCAATGGACATAGAGCAGTGATTCAAAATACTAAATTGTTTGTTTTTTTGAGCTGAATTCAATAGTGCCAACAAAAATTTGATAAATTTTATTTTTCTATGTAAAAAGCTCAAAAAACCCATTATTGAGGGGGTTTATCACCCTTTACCCCCTCTTCTGGTGGTCCGATCGGGCTGGTTCACGAACTCGTCCAATCGATTACCACTTTACATGTCTGTACCAAATTTCATCAAGATCGGACCATTTTTACGGCCGCTATCGTGCTAACAGACACATATATATATCTAAAAATTCGAACGAATGGTGTTTTTTGCTTCTGGGGGTTGCAAAACGAAAAGTTATCATGGTCTGGGGCTTAGGTCTTACCATGAGACCTACGGTAATAGCTTCTTCCCTATAGGGGAAATTCGCTAATAAAGAAGGATATTCTATTTTTTATGATCATTCCCTCAAAGAAGGCTTTCTATTATTTGAGCCACTGTATTTTAAATATATGAAAATGGATGTGATACAAAAAATAATTAAAATAAATGTATATATCAAGTTTAAAAGAGAGAAAATCCTTTGAATTAATACAACCCTCTGGCAACATGCGGCATAAAGAGGTTGTACTCACTGAACAAAGGGGTCCGTCAGGTCATTTATTGACTTGTGGTTTAAATTTATTCTTGATAATCCCTCATCCATAAATTAATATGAGAGAAATAAGTTATCTTCATTAAATTAAAGTTTTCTTCTTTCCATTCAAGCATCGATTAATATCAATCGATTATAAATACTTAAAACCTTTATTGATCAATCCTCCGACCATCACGTTTACATCTCCGAGGGTATAAAGTATTCTTTTCAAAACATGGCGTACTTTTATTGATAAGTCTTTTATAATTAACCTCAATTCCAAGCCCCGATCGGAATTAGAGGAGTTAATGGCAAAGTTATGGTGTAAAGATCGCCGAATACCACATCAAGCAGCTCTAACAGCGCCCATTTCCTCGTGCTATTCCGAGAGTTTGATTCTGAGCAAAGATGCTATAATTATCGACCGTTTGTAATTGGGAGTCATTATCATACCTAGTTATTTAGCAATACAACGTTTGATCTTATAATTGGTGATCTTATTTAACCATCACTGATCACTCTGAAAATTAGTGCTATAATCAGATTTGAAGATTCACCTTTTCAAAACATGCCTCTCAACATTATGATAAAAAAACTAAATCTCATTATGCAAGCTATGCAATTATTAGAATTATTATTTATATAAAGAAAATTCGGATTGCGTGATAAAATTAGAAATTAAATTTTAGGAAACTTCAAAGGATGTTACGTTAGTATAGGTTTAAGAGTTCAAGGTCCTTATTAGAGTTGAATTTTCTTGATATACAAGACTTTATGGAAATAATAATCAATATAAAAAGTGTATAAATAATTAAAAAGGAAAAAATCTTGCAAAATAAGTAGATTGGCAAATATTTAACAAAAGTAATTCAACCGATCGCGAACGCTTCTCATTTACGACTGAACTGAGCGGTTTTAAAAATTATGAAAATTGTATAATTACCCTGATAGCTCGTTTAGGCAAATAGCTTTTGTCAATGAGTGCTTTTAATTATGATCCGTCACCCATAACGGACAATCTAAATGTAGTTAAAAATTAAGAGCAATATTGTGTTATAGCAATAAGTGAATCATATCTTCAACTTAAATCGTCAGTAGATACATCATAGCCGAGGTCTAAAGCAAGTCAAAGCATGTATTATTCCTCATTACTGTAATTAAAATGGAGCAATTTAATTTAGTGCTGAACTTATTCAAATTAACCTCTGATTTAACAAACAAATTGCTTGTTTTCCCATGACCCTTTATATAAATATATATCTTAAAAAGCCCCCTCCCCTTAAACGAGAGCATGAAGACGGATATAGCGTCATAATACAAGGGAGTAAAATCACACTTTACTCCTCAGGGAGTAATGTGCAATTTTAATCCCTAGGGAGTAAAGCTCATAACAGACTGTGTTATCAACACGTGGGTTGTTTTCAAAATCGGCATGTGAATTCGTTAGTGTACGAAAGGTTGCAACTACTCGGATTGCAGGCGCTGAAAGGAGAATACAACAATATGGAAATTTGTTTTTTATTGTTGGTAAAAATGGTTAATTTTATCATGTGATTAGATTTATTGGTACTGGTGGAAGATAATCGGTGTGTATTATACGGGAGTAAATTACAATGTCCTATACTCTCTTAATACACTAATAAATGTTCCATTGATGTTTTCCTTACAAATTATTGACCATGCCAATTAGTTTTCCTACAGTTTTTAACAACTCGCAAAAGAAAAACTCATTAATGAAATCAGTCTTAAAATCACTGGGTTTGACCAATAATTTTGCAAAAACTAAAATATAAAATTAGTCGAGGAAGCATCTAGAGTACCGTACGGTGAGACCACAAAAGTTGGTCAAGTTCCACTAGAGGCAATCTTCTAGAGCGACGTCAGACTCTCTCCACTGCTATTGTTGCCTTTATACCACCTTAATACATTATTCACTGCCTTTGTGTGCCGTTCCACTCTCAACTAGTTAGTTTTACTAGAAGTGTTTAAAAGCTAAAAACTGAATGCTTTTAAAACTTTAAAAGTTCAAATAACTTCTTGTTTATTTGTCTTTCAGGAAAAAGTCGTATTCAATATCCTTTAACGAAAATTTTTAACAGAGTATAATCATACTTTTTTAAACTATATTGTTAATTTAGTTATGGCTGTTACATGTAATAATAAAAAGTATTTGTATTATTTAAAACAATTTACAACTGAATTGGATATAGGTTTAATAGTATTAGTGGTTGAAACTAAAAATGGCATAAAGTAGAATATTTCGTTGATAACAGTAATAATATGAAGTCGCGAATAGTCACCTCCATATCGCTTTATGGCATGTGATTTGGCAGTGGCATGTAACATTCAATTACGATTTAAAATAACAAGGATTAAATTTACGAAAAATAAAATAACTGATTATAAAATAAATCTAGGGTATACACATGTCATAAGACTGGCTAATTGAAAACGCACTCAAACTTTCATCCTCATACCTAATACACCGCAACGTTACTGAACTAACAATTGTTTTGATCCTAACAAATGATAAACTATCCGTGATAAAAATTTAAGTTGAATACGTGTTATGTCTTCCGAATTCAATAACCCTTATCTTACTTATAAGGCACTAATTAGTAGTACAAAGCAGATATTCCTAAAATATTACATAGTTTTGATTGTTTCTTGACATTTGGTTACGAGCAATAAAAATACGAATAAAAAATCACACTTATTCCAATAAATACTAAGTTAATTTGCAATGACCATGAATTTTTCATAAAACGTTTAGACAATTTAACACAGACGTCTAGAATTGGACGGATTTCTTGGTTTGGCATGATGAGATGTTTTTTAATGGTTCCCAATCATAACATATGAATATGAGAAAGTGAAAAAATGTTTCTCAAAAAACAAGTTGAAGAGGTAAAGACCATCCACTCGGCCCTCGGTCCTACCTTGACAATGCGTACAGTGCGGCCGGGAGTCAGTGCTGACGGGCATGCTGTCCACTCCACGGATCCCATCACTATCACCACATCCGCGTCGCCATACGTGCACGCACCGACTGACGGCAAGGCGTCGCGACGATCGCGTCTGGCGCGTCGCCAGCCACCGCACTGCCCGCCGCCCCCGGCCGTGGCATACCGCCCTCCAGCCACCGCACTGCCCGCCGCCCCCGGCCGTGGCATACCGCCCTCCAGCCACCGCACTGCCCGCCGCCCCCGGCCGCGGCATACCGCCCTCCAGCCACCGCGCTGCCCGCCGCCCCCGGCTGTGGCATACCGCCCTCCAGCCACCGCACTGCCTGCCGCCCCCGGCCGCGGCATACCGCCCTCCAGCCACCGCGCTGCCCGCCGCCGCCCCCGGCCGCGGCATACCGCCCTCCAGCCACCGCACTGCCCGCCGCCCCCGGCCGCGGCATACCGCCCTCCAGCCACCGCACTGCCCGCCGCCGCCCCCGGCCCCGGCCGCGGCATACCGCCCTCCAGCCACCGCACTGCCCGCCGCCCCCGGCCGTGGCATACCGCCCTCCAGCCACCGCACTGCCCGCCGCCCCCGGCCGTGGCATACCGCCCTCCAGCCACCGCACTGCCCGCCGCCCCCGGCCGCGGCATACCGCCCTCCAGCCACCGCACTGCCCGCCGCCGCCCCCGGCCGTGGCATACCGCCCTCCAGCTACCGCACTGCCCGCCGCCCCCGGCCACCGCACTGCCCGCCGCCGCCCCCGGCCGCAGCATACTGCCCTCCAGCCACCGCGCTACTCGCCGCCGCCCCCGGCCGCGGCATACCGCCCTCCAGCCACCGCACTGCCCGCCGCCCCCGGCCGCGGCATACCGCCCTCCAGCCACCGCGCTACTCGCCGCCGCCCCCGGCCGTGGCATACCGCCCTCCAGCCACCGCACTGCCCGCCGCCCCCGGCCGCGGCATATCGCCCTCCAGCCACCGCACTGCCCGCCGCCCCCGGCCGCGGCATACCGCCCTCCAGCCACCGCGCTACTCGCCGCCGCCCCCGGCCGTGGCATACCGCCCTCCAGCCACCGCACTACTCGCCGCCGCCCCCGGCCGTGGCATACCGCCCTCTAGCCACCGCACTGCCCGCCGCCCCCGGCCGCGGCATATACCGCCCTCCAGCCACCGCACTGCCCGCCGCCCCCGGCCGTGGCATACCGCCCTCCAGCCACCGCACTGCCCGCCGCCGTCGGCCGCGGCACACCGCCCTCCAGCCACCGCACTGCCCGCCGCCCCCGGCCGCGGCATACTGCCCTCCAGCCACCGCGCTACTCGCCGCCGCCCCCGGCCGTGGCATACCGCCCTCCAGCCACCGCACTACTCGCCGCCGCCCCCGGCCGTGGCATACCGCCCTCTAGCCACCGCACTGCCCGCCGCCCCCGGCCGCGGCATATACCGCCCTCCAGCCACCGCACTGCCCGCCGCCCCCGGCCGTGGCATACCGCCCTCCAGCCACCGCACTGCCCGCCGCCGTCGGCCGCGGCACACCGCCCTCCAGCCACCGCACTGCCCGCCGCCCCCGGCCGCGGCATACCGCCCTCCAGCCACCGCGCTACTCGCCGCCGCCCCCGGCCGCAGCACATCGCTACTACAACGGTCGCAATTGCTGTACGATATTACTCAATGTTGGTCTTATATATGACATCTTGAACTTTTGCAAAAAAATCAGTGCACGTCTAAAAGACGGAACAACCAATTTTAAGGGGGGGCGATCCCCCAAACTTGGGGATTTGGGGCTTAATTGATCATGTGAAGCTCTTATTATGTGAAGCCCTTAATGTAAACGTAACTGTTTATTATATTAAATAAAAATATAATCAATATTTTAAGCACTACGGCTGTTTTTTGTGTGGACATAACGCCCAAATTATGGATTTGAGTCTATAAAAGGCAATTTACCCCCCTCAAAATTCAAATTCACTTCCTCATGTAAGAGTGCTATGCGCGTACTAGTTTTAGTTTATTGCGTATTAACGACGGTAGCATTTGAAGAGCAAGCTGTATTAAACATGATCTGATAACGTCAACATCAGAAAAATTATTAGATAATTTTCAATTGATGAATTCGACAGAACGGTCAGTGTAACTAAATAAGTCCTTTGAAAATTCGGCAAAGTAAATAGTTAACAGAACATACTTGAATCGCGTCTCCAATGATTGTTATAAAAAATTACACTTTTTCAACTTTATAATTAATTGTTTCAGCATTATTTCACCTGAGTTCTTTTGTAGACCATAAAAAGTACGAATTTCAACCAACCATATTTTAATTGTTTGTTCCAAATATTAAACTGAGTCAGCAAACTTCATAAGCGTGTACAAAATCACTAATATAACTAATATTACGCGTTTTCTTGCAAGTAAAAGAACTTCATTATGAAATACTCAAGCTGGTTAGCCCTACGATTAATGATAAAATAATACATGCTTAACACAGTTTAAACAAGAGTCAAAACAAGGTGAATAAAATCCCGACAATATAGGAGCAGCCAGCGAGACGCGGTGCGCCTTCAATATTAGACCGCAATATAGCTACACTGCGCCTTAGGTAGGCAATATGAGCACATTGAAGAGGCTTGACAAGAATAATAAACAGAATATGCTTTATACAGAATAACACATTTTTATGAAAAATAATCGGTAACTCTCCTTGGTAATTTGACTTTGCTAAGGACAAAGTGAGATTGTGTAAAATTGACATTCAACTATGCTTTAATTAGTTTTATGTATGTTAATGTATAATGTATTATGCATATTCATCACTTTTTGATTTATATTTTCAATATGTTTGAAAAAGGAAAAGATAAATGTTGTACTTTTAACTTGCATTTCTAAATTCTACAGATAATTAGTTTGCTTACTCCAATAATAAATAACCCTGTATAAGTTTTTTGTTCATTATCAAGTGAACTTAATTACATTAAACACGAAATCCAATCATTAATTTTTTTATCACTCAGAATTTGTATGCTTTCATTATAATAACATGCGAATTAACATAATCCTCATAATAAAAAATGACATATTATGAGTCGCTACCTTAGTGGTCATGACGCCGGACTCGGTTGCCATTCACATGGGGCACGCATTACTCTATCAAATATTTTATAAAAGATCGTTAAAAATATTTTATTTGACCAATCAGAATTCGAGTATTTGTTTTGAGAATCAGCTGGGTTGAATTTTGACTGGCCAAATCAAATATTTTACAAAATATCTTTCATCAAATATTTGATAGTATACAATTCGGGCCTTAGCCCTGTCGTCAGTTGAGGTGAAGATATCGGCTGACTTTCATACGCAGTTCAGCTTCTCGTGACTCGCTTCATTTTTTTTGTCACATACAGTGAAACAATGCGATAAACGTTTAACGGTTAACGTTAAACGGACAAGTTATTTTACATTGATACATTCAGCTATTCAGGTCAATGATACATTGAGCTAAATGTAAAAAATCGGCTGACATAACAGTTCATCGTGTTGTCAGGTGTTGTTTTACCGTAGACTGCTATTTCGTAGACGCACTTCGCACGGTTGTGGGGTCTATGTCGGTGGGTAGGCGACTATTATAATAAATTCAATCTTCATAACCTCTGTATTAAAGTCGTAATACGGTAAATTGAACAAAGACAAAAAGTATAAACATTTATCATCGCCGCCCTTTCAACCACTATCAACTCCATCATGTCGCGCGAAACTTAAACAACCATTATCATAAAACCCGGTGCCAACAGTGTAGGCAACAAAGGCTGGATGGATATATCTCGTAAATAACTTTTATTTATTCCAAAACAGGCCCAATCGGAGCCACGTGTGCACAATGCGAGCGGCGCGGGTGTTTGGACAGAGGAGACGGTGAATCTCCGAGCGCAGCCGTGTTGACGTCGGCGTCGTCGGCGGCCGAGGGATTAACAACTCTCGACTTCGTTTCAAAACGGGACGAAAGAAAAATCCATGCTATAAATTAAGGGTTCAAACTCTTCTGTGGGACGGATGATAATTATTTTGAAGTTTACAGTTTGTTTTATTGTTAGGTAACGATTTTCAGTATCTCCAGAGTTTCAGGAAAAGCGAAAATTAGGTTTATCATTGATTCTGCCAAGAGCTGGTTAAACACGGCAAAATGATAACAAACCAAGAACGCTCCAAACCTGACATACCTACTGCATAATACACAAACAAAACTGCATAATATTTCGTAATCTCCTGGAATAAAGGAAAAATTAACTCTCACGTAGGCAATGTGTTCCAGGTTTACTCACAAATTCCAAGTAGATGAATCCCAAGCCTCTTCGATAACAAAAGTAATCGTGAATTTTGTTATTCGTCTTGAGTTAGGGCTTTGCAAAAATATTTTTAAGACAACGCAAAATTAGAGTTTGGATGGATCTGGTAGAGCGGAGTGATACAGAACGTAAAATTGGACCTAAGGGACAATGATAATAAACCTGAGGATGAGAATAAGGGTCTATGCCTTTTAAACCACTCTAATTATGATCACCAAACTTTGGACCGGTTATGATTTTCCTTGGAGAGATTTGCAATGTGGGCGCTGTTGATATTTAGTCTAAGAGCAGAGGGGAGGGAAGGTAAGTGGCCACTCAAATCCCACATTTTTAATATCTGCGCCGGTCGTAGATTACGGACGCTGGCAACTTTGGCGCGCACCTCGCCATCGTCTGCGCGCCAGCACGACCGCAACCGCTTTGTTTACAAAACGACCGACGTGTAAACTACGGGTGAGGAGAAACTATAGTATTATTTTCGTTTGCGGACTCAATCAATACAATAGTTACACAATTAGACAAGTTACTGGATATAAAATGTGACGGAAAATACAACTTAAAAAAAATACTGAAAGAAGTCAAATTGATTAAAGTTTTATCTCCCGTAGACAGACGATAATGTTGAGAAACACAATGTAATTCTGGGAAGAATATTTAGCTTTATAGCCAAAATAATTTAATAGCTCGGCCCAACGGAAAAAGCAAACAGAACAAACATCACAAGAAATTAACTCCTGGGACACCACCACCAAATAAACTATAGCAAAGTGATGTTTAAGAAGGCTTGTTTAGCGGTACTAATACCTTTTAATTTTACAGTACTAAACTTATTTAAATTTATGTTGAATTTCAATATACAAAATTCACATTTATAACTATCTATACGGGTGAAACAGACAATTGCTTACTTTATCTTAGCCTTGCTAAGAGATCCAATAGAAAATTATAATGCGAACGGCATGCTTGCAATCAATAAAAACAAGATATTGCAGTAAACTAAAAAAATCGATGTAACGAAATAAACCATCGACTTGACTCGAGTAACTGATCTCCAGCCCGCTAGACACCACTAACGAAGAGTAATGAGTGGCTCGGCCGGCCGAGCATTGTAAACACGGCGGAGCAGACGCGGCGGCGATTTATGCAGCCGATGCAACTGGGGATGCACGGCCGCAGCCGCAACTGGGTCACTCTAGACCGGCGGGTTCACAGCACTCGTAAAACTAGAAACTACGTAGATACAGCTTTGATAGCGTAAATCAGAGAGCGGCTATGACGGAGAAGCTACTTTGGTAAAAAGGTTAACGATGAATTCACAAAAAGTATTGTGTGACCCCCGTTACATAACAGGGGACACACAACAACCCCCCCCCCCCCAAGGGCTAGAATATAAGACTTGGGGGACAAGACCATGGTGGTTTGATTCTGAGCTGCTGAAAATAAAAAATAGATGTCAATAAATCGTACTTTATTAATAAATCGTTTAAATGCGTGAGTTTTGTGTATGTTTGCTTATTAGAAGTCCAAGTTTGCTTACTAGTCTAGAAGCTTACTTCAAGGGCTAGAATTGACGTACGAATTTCATCATGTTGAATTTCTTCCTGTTACGAGCTTGAGACCAATCATCTTAGCAACTTCTATGTGACAAAATGTAACTGAGAAGAAATAAGAGAAGTTTCAAGGAGGCCGTAAGTAAAACAACTGCTCAAAGCTGTTGCTATAAGCCCTCCCGTTACAGTTCACCTTACTATTCTATAAGTATAAAAGAGGATGTTGGTATATATATATTTATTGTTTAATTCACAACTTAGGGCTGCTAAAAGTATTTGTAAAGTATTGCTCAAGTTTATTATTATTTTTACAAATATATATATATATATATATATATATATATATATATTTATTTATTTATTTATTTATTTGGCACGGATAAACTCAGAAACCGCTGGACCGATGGCCACGAAACTTGGTACATACATGTAGAATTTCATGGAGTAGGTTTATACACCTTCAATTTCGTGATAACTTTCAGGGCTTAGCCCTGGGACCGTCTTAAAGGTACTCATGTCAGGGATTTTGAAAGAATTTGAGTTAGATTTGTTTACTAACAAAACATATGAAAGTAAAATGTAAAACAGGTGATGTAAATTAATGGTATTTCTTTCTGCTATTTAACTGTATTTGTTAAAATGAAGATTTGTTACTTGGTGCCAGGTGGTCAATGAATTAGACTTTTGCATTTTTTCAAAGTGCAATACACTATATAAAATGCTGATATGTAGTATAACATAAAATAAATAACTGATTACTGAAGGAAGTACTGATCACTTGTACTTTTAAACTTGTACTTGTAAAAGTACTTGATCGAAATCACTGATCACTTATACTTGAAGGACTTTTTTTATGACAACTAACTGCTATTTAAAGAGGAAGAGTGTGCTACTGTAGAGAATTAATTTTATCTACAGGACTTTAAACAAATTGCCGGGACGGCTCATTCAAACGTTTTGCTCAATATAGAGTCTAAAAACGTTAAGACAGCACTTTTAATAATTTCTGGAGTGGCCTTGTAATTTTTTGTTCAAGGTAGACCCTAAAACCTTACGAAAATGATCTTTTACAGTGAATAAAATTTCAAGCTATCTTCTTTGGTTCCTCTAACACGTATGCCTTCATGAAGGAAAGAAATAGGATTTCTAATACGCAGGTCTGCTGCGACGGGGGTGCATAATAAAGTTTTAATTAAGGGTAACATATGTGAGCAGATTCAAAGTGCCGTCGAAAAAGCCAAGGGTGCCGTTCCTTATATTGTGCCCCATTATCATCATCGGGGCAAGCTCAGATACCGTGGAAACGACCATAAATGCTTCTCGGCGTTCGTCTCTGTAAATTGGCCTCTTGAGTGTGTGAGCGCAATCCTCTTCACCTGATAGCACGACCGACTGGACTGCTGACACAAGCAAAACGCACTTGCAAGAGGAAGAACCGCCGATATTGGGCATGAGCCTACCCAGGGCAGCAACACCATTTGGGGCTTTGTCGGTGGGGCGTTGGTTATGGTCACATTTTTTATGTACAGGCACTTTATGCAGGAATAGAATACCCCCGTCGTAGCAGACCTGCGTACTAAGAGTGAATTTCTAAAAACTTTTGCTTTATGGAAGTACATTAGATATGTTCAAAGAAGTAGATACATTAGATACATTAGATTTTACAAGAAAAATAAATGGGAAAGCAAAACTATATAATTCATGGGTTATAGTGTATGTTTAATTTTAATCGTGAGCGAAGCCACGGGTTCTTCTAGTAAGAAAATAAATATGTATGATTCATTGAGAAATTAAAATTTATAAAAAGGCGCATAATGGCCCGTGCGACTGTTTGGTATTTCAAAGAATCAAGATAAAGTTATAACAGGTTTATTATTTTTAATGAGTTGTCCAACAATGTTGTAGGCGAGTGGTTTGCACAACTGCATCACTAAATCACAACTGTGGGTGGCGCTCGGCCCGGGAGGTAAGGGCTCAGCCAATTTACTTCGTTCAACATGAATGTTGTGCGGAGGACCACGGTCCGTTGGTACTGCGGACACAGTTTTGCCAACATGGCAAACCAAGGTCTCCACGTGTCTCGTGGGGGCAACACTGAAATAATTAGCCGCATTTATCATTTGGGTGTCTGCGAAGGTGGGTTTATTAAATGCTCAGTCTACAGGGAAGATCTGAGATTGAGGAAACCGAGTTACAAGTGGGATTATACAGGTTTCGCTGTTGGTCTTGCCAAGTGTAAGTGGAGGTGAAATGATATACAAGTTTGTAGCCAAGGAAAATTTGTATGGCTTGGTTTTTTAATTAGAAATAATAAACATATGGTTTATATCTACAGACCCTTTATCGTGAATTAGCACACGAAAAGTTTTTCATAAAGAAGGGAAAGTTTTTTATAAAAAAAGAGTTAAAGTTTAAATCTGACGAACGGTTGCGGTGTTATAATAGATATTATTATAAAGAAAAACAAGCTCAAGGGTGAATTAAGTTATGGTTCTTGAAAGGGGTTTTACTATTTTTGTAAAGGAAAGTCATAAGATTATTCGGAAAAAGTTACATTGGCTTTTTTAGTAAAAGAATATGAAAAGCTCATAATTTGTGAAGGCCAGAATCTCGATTAAAAATTTTAGACATGGGGACAAGACCATGGTGATTTGATTCTGAGCAGCTGATAATAAAAAATAGATGTCAAATTGTCTTAACATACCATAGGCCTAATACCTGATATTAAAATAATAATGAGAAAGTACCTGATATTAAAATAATAATGAGAAAGTTTTAACAATGAAAATTGACATTCTCAACGACTCAGCGACCAAAATCCACGATACCAACTGCATCAACGCGATCAAATAACGGTTTTAAAATCAACACCTGAGAAAGAAAGCATTTGATGTTTTTTTCAATTCCTTCTATTAGTAATGGCTTTTTAATAAGGCGATAATATTTGGCAAATCAACACATACCGAAAACAAGTTAGTGCGTCGCAGAACGACCCAGTGGCGCAGTGCACGCACAATCATCCGTGACGAATCTCCGTTTTGTGGGTCAAACACCCCGCGGCTACGGAAATAACCGGGCGGTATTTCACGCCCCCGCCCACATTAATTGTCACCACGACACGAAATTGGCCGAAAAATCTGTGAGGGAGAGTTACGGGCTGTGGAGAGTATTGTGTCCGGCGAGCTGTCGACGCCCGGCGAGGCAACACCAAACCGCGCATGTATGAGCTTATCGCGATTGCGAACACGCTAAAAAGGCTGGAAAATGGTGTTGATCTAATTTGGCATTTTCAACCCCAGCACCTATTAATTTAAAAGGACGGTCGAATCGAGTTAAGGCTCTTGTCTTCAAAAATTGTTTGCCTCATCTGCGTATGTATGAAATATTATATGATCAACAATCGTCAAAGTAAACATAAATACCTCCCGTTTTAGCAGACCTGCATAATTAGCGAATTTCAAATGCAAAAGAACGTATTCCAACATAGGAAGATCTGACATGTTTATGTAAGCTCCGTAAGAATAACAAGGGGAATGAGTATGCAGGTTTGCTGTAACAAGATCTGAACTGGAAGAAGCCGTATGCCAAGTTTTCTCAAGATACGTTCGGACATAAGGAATGTATGGATTTTTTTGATATCTCATAAGGATAACTTGGGGAATGAATATGCAGGTTCGCTGCCAAAGAATGGAAATATCGAGGATTTAGACTAATTTAATTTACATTGGATCTCATCTAGATAAAGCCAAAATCAAAGCTTTATTAAGATATGTTGAGAAATAAGCAAGTTATAGAATTTTAAGTATTTCCCATAAGGTTAACATTGGTAGTACGTGTGGTTAGCGTAAATTTTCACCAAAACCTTGCACTCTTTGATACAGCTTAGCCACTTGGTTTGTGTATAGAAGATACCTGTAGAAGTATTTTTGTCCTAAGATCCAACCTTGAATTCGTGTAGAACACCCCCATATCAGCCATTAAAGATGGCCGCCATTACATTCATAAATTGCTCTATAACTCCGGTAATAGTATTCCGATCTTGATAAACCTTTTTTTGTTTGAAAGACAATTGTAAAATAAAACTTGTTTGCATTTAACATTTTTTTCTAAAGTTAATAGTTTTCATTGTATATTTGAAAAACGAAATTTTCCATTTAATTCCATGGGAAAGTCTAATTCTTTAATAAAATGCGTTTTGAGGGGCTCAACAAGGCTATGGCTAAATTTAGAATATTCTCTAGGTTGAAAACTTATACGCGCAGACATTTTATTCCAATAGGTAAACTATTATCAGAATAATGGCCTCAAAAAAATAAACGCACAGGCCATTTTCCGAATTAGCCTAGTTTTTTCGGTATCTATATTGTTAAAAGAATTTTTGGGATTTTGTCCAGAGCAAATTGACCCCTAGAAATTAATTTTTCTACACATATTTGGTATCAAATTAAAGCTATTACTCTCTAGATGTGCCTTTTGCCGGTTTCGAAAATATCCCATGAAAAGCCTTCACACAGGAGGCTTTTGAAATTACAGCGAAAGTGCTACTATCTATGGGAGAACCTGTGAACTTTTTCAAATTTACATTTGTTAGTAACAAAACAGGTGATCAAGATTTGAAATAGTTCCAGAGATATGCCACAGAACGCAGGACAAGCAAATGTCATTATGATTGTGATTTTTTTTACTGAATTTTTTTAAGACAACAGAAAATGAGGAAGAGAGTACTTGCCATGTTTAAACTAAGACCCACAGTCTGTAATCATATTAATTTACTGTATTTCTTTTCTTAACAAGCAAACTTAAAAGGAACATAAATAATTAGGTGCTCTGGAGATGGGATTTTATAAGAAACTATTGACAGTGAAGACACATTGATAAATGTTTCAATACATTTATGCATGTTTCAACGTTTTGAGCTTTAAAATATCAATATTAGTTGAATGTTAACCTAAAATATTAAAGTTTTAAAATACATTATAAATTTAAAACCTGTATTTTGTTAATGTATTTGGAATGGGATATTAAAGTGTTAACGGTTAGCCTACCTATTTTACTCGATTTTGAAATGTACCAATAACAATATGCCTTAATTAATGAAGGATTTTTAAAGAAAGTTATGTTATTTGCTTAGGTAAAAATTTGCCAAATATGTATTTAATATGCGAAAAAGCGGGTCTGTTTGAACATTTAATTCTTTGGCCGTTATGTGTGTTGAATAATTAGTTTTTACGGCAAATGGCTATTTTAAAGGCGATTTTATAAATGGTATTTAGAGATTAAAGTTCATCAGTAAATCAGTGGTTTGTCCATCTTCTAACCGATTGTTGTTAAGTCCTAACAAAGATGAATGCAAGACACTGACGTGTAGATTTTGTGTAGAATTAACTCTAAAACAGAGACATGAAGATGCGCCAAGCAATGAAGATCCATATATATAACCTAACGCCCATTTAATGTGAAATGAGTGCTGACGCACTGTCGAAATTTCAAAGTGTAGAACGTACAAAAGTGTAAACATGGACTAGAGCAGGTGAAATAAATTGACTTCTCAAATTCCGTGAGGAATTTCTTACCCAGATCGAAGTTTCGAGTATAAAGCAACAAGTTATTTTTAGAAGTTTACCCCGATGAGAAGTTTAATTACTGGCAATTTTATTCCAGTGCTATGACATGAAAAAATTTGTAGGAAACTAAAAAAATCACAAACATTCACCCAGTTCATCACTGAAAAGTATTTTACGCTGCAAAACGCCATACATAATCAACATTAAACTAAAGCCTACTTTACCAAGTCGTTTTTATAAGTCACGAAGTGACGCGGGCTGCTAGTTTTATGGAGTAAAAAAACTATTAGTGAGGTGAAACTATGAATAAAAATGAAGAAAAATAACTAAACGACCGAGAAAAATCGATTATAACAGTATAATTCTAGTTTTTCACCCATTTTGAAGGTCCAAAAGAAGTTTTTGGTCGCCCCATGTTAAGCATAGGGCAAAAGGACAGCCTCAGGCTTTTATCGTAATAAATTCTTTTCCTCCACCTACTAACAATATTCGTCTTTTAGTCCCTGGAATAGAATACTAAAGTACTAGTTTATACTCCATGGGATTTACTTACTTACTTTTAGTCCCGCGGGACTAAAAGTAATCTCATAAGAAATACATGGGAAGAAATCTGGCAACGCCGCGGTGGACAGTGAGAAAATATGGCAACACTGTCGATTATAATTTGTTTTTCTATGTTGAAGAGAGTCTCACAGCATCCGAGCGTCCGTTTCCATTGTCCACAGGACAGCTTATCCATTTTGAGTTTGCTGTAGTTTAGGCTATATTCCTGCATATTTGTGAACAAATACGTTAGGCCTAGAGTATTTTTAAAGAAGAGTGTGAATAAAATGTTAAAATTAAAGCCTAAATACCTTGCATTATTCATTTATATAGGCTATGTGATTGTAATGCAGTTTGTTGAAGCAAAGGAAGGTAAAGTTACAGTGTTATACCTAGTTATTGTTAATGGTGTAGGTGGAGGAAAAATTTTGAGTGCATCACGGGACTTAAGTACTTTTTCTCCCTCTGGAAATTGTCGCCCTCGGCTGTGCCATCGGGCGACAACAGTTTCCCTCAGGGAGAAAAAGTTGCACTTTAAATCCTAGATGCACAAATAACTATTTCGTTATACTGTTTCAAAAACAGATGTTTTTAATGCATGTTTTCCGGACCTAAATAGGCCTACACTCTTTTTATTCCTAGGAATTAAAAGCTGATGTACTCGATACCAGCTGACTCTCTATAGTCCTAGGACTATAAAAGTCAAAAAGTGCCGAGTACGTCGTAATAATCGAACAATATTCAACCGATTACAAATAATCGAAACATTCATAGTTATTATCGAAACATTCATTGTTGTCAGTTTAATCCATTTGTAAAACTCGCTCATTTCACCAATCGATTATAACATGCGTTCGATACGTCGATAGTTGTTCATTGTTGTCAGCCTACCCTAACACAAATGAAACAGACAATCAGCTGATTGCTTCAAACAGCAAGGACAAGACGGTGGCATCTTTTGAAGGCATCTTCAAAGGTAAACAAGCTGTAACATTTTCGTTTTCTTAAGTAGTTTACGTATTGTATTGAGCAATATAACGAAAAATATTGTTCATCACAAGGACCTAAAGCTGCTTTTCGTTACTCGGTCATTTTTCAACCTCGGCTTACAGCATCGGTTGTAAAACTTGACCTTGTACGAAAAGCGTCACTTAAGGTCCTTGTAATGAAATATACTATTTGTCGGTAGAAATGAATAAAAATTCATGAACATATTTAACATAAACATTTGAACGATATACTGTATCCTAAAAAAATCTTAGATAAATAATCGCTAAACAGAATTTATACGTTTTTTAAAATGATTTGTAGTGGCAAAAATATGCTCTGCTGCTACCTTCCCCTATGGGAAAATAATCGCAACACAGTATATAGTAGTGAAATTCAGCCTTGCTGCTGGCGCCCTCTTTTGGAATTTGGTGCAAGCGAGCCTAGCGCCGACTATGCGTGTTCGCGAGCACTTCACCAAATCTCATCAATTAAACTGCTAAAAATAACTTTTATTTTAGATATTTTTGTTTTAGCGAATTTCCTTAAAGGAATAAGCTATTACCGTAGGTCTCATGGTAAGACCTAAGCCCGAGACCATGTTAACTTTTCATTTTGGGGCCCCCAGAAGCAAAAAACACTATTCGTTTGAATTTATATATATATATGTCTGTAAACACGATAGCGGCCGTAAATATGGTCCGATCTTAATGAAATTAGGTACAGACGTGTAAAGTGGTAATCACTCGGACGAGTTCGTGAACTAGCCCGATCGGAACACCGGAAGGGGGGGTAAAGGGGGGTAAACCCCCCCAAAAATGGGGTTTTTGAGTTTTTTGCATATAAAATTAAAAATTATCCCAATTTTGCTAGCAATATTGAATTCAGCTCAAAAAAACAAACAATTTAGTATTTTGAATCACTGCTCTATGTCCATTGGTTTCCAAGATATTGAAAGTGGTAAACACAGTACGTTGTCCCAATGTTAACCTTATGGGAAATAAATAAAATTCTATATCTCGCTTATTTCTCAACATATCTTGATAAAACTTGGTAAATGGCTTCTTCTAGTTCATATCAACTAAATATTGAATTAAAACCACCCAGTTTTAATATATCCGTAGCAGCAAACCTGCATACTCATTCCCCATGTTATTCTTATGGAGCTTACAAAAACATGTTGAATCTTGGTATGTTGGACTGAAATATGTTGTTTTTCATTTGAAATTCGCAGAGTATGCAGGTCTGCTGCAACGGGGTTATTATATCTTTACGATATTTTTGTTAAACATTTTCAAGACTATAAAAAATTATATTCATAATTATTATGCTTTTTTAATTGAAGGTAGTCGGCGTAGCTCTCTCAAATACGTGTGGTTAGCACCAGCCACGCTTGCGCCGAATTCCACAGTGGGCGCTAGCAGCGAAGCTTAATTTTACCACTAAAATTCATTTTAAAATACGTATAAATTCGGTTTAGCGATTATTTATCTAAGATATTTTTAGGCTATATCGTTCAAATGTTTATGTTAAATGTGTTCATGAACATTTGTTCATTTCTACCGACGGATAAAATATTTATTACGATAAAAGTCTGAGCCTATCCTTTTTCTCTATGCTTAACATAGGGCGACCAAAAACTTCTTTTGGACCTTCAAAATGGATGAAAAACTAGAATTATACTATTATGCTAGATTTTTCTCGGTTTTTTAATTATATTTCCTCATTTTTATTCAGGTTTCACGTCAATAATAGTTTTTTTACTCCATAAAATACCGAAAAAACTAGGCTAATTCGGAAAATGGCCTGTGCGTTTATTTTTTTGAGGCCATTATTCTGATGATAGTTTACCTATTGGAATACAATGTCTGCGCGTATAAGTTTTCAACCTAGAGAATATTCTAAATTTAGTCATAGCCTTGTTGAGCCCCTCAAAACGCATTTTATTAAGAAATTGGACTTTCCCATGGAATTAAATGGAAAATTTCGTTTTTCAAATATACAATGAAAACTATTAACTTTAGAAAAAAAATGTTAAATGCAAAAAAGTTTTATTTTACAATTATCTTTCAAACAAAAAAAGGTTTATCAAGATCGGAATACTATTACCGGAGTTATAGAGCAATTTATGAATGTAATGGCGGCCATCTTTCATGGCTGATATGGGGGTGTTCTACACGAATTCAAGGTTGGATCTTCGGACAAAAATACTTCTACAGGTATCTTCTATACACATACCAAGTGGCTAATCTGTATCAAAAAGTGCAAGGTTTTTACGCTTACCACACGTACTATGGGACACCGTACGGTGTTTACCACTTTCAATATGTCGGTGAGCAATGGACATAGAGCAGTGATTTAAGATACTAAATTATTTGTTTTTTAGAGCTGAATTCAATGGTGCTAACAAAAATTGTATTATCTTTATTTGCCTATATAAAAAACTCAAAACCCATTTTGGGGGGGGGTTTATCCCCCTCATCCCCCCTTCCGGTGTCCGATTGGGCTGGTTTACGAGTGATTAGCACTTTACACGTCTGTACCAAATTTCATCAAGGTTGGACCATATTTACGACCGCTATTCGAACGAATGGTGTTTTTTTGTTTCTGGGGGCCCCAAAATGAGAAGTTAACGTGGTCTTGGGCTTAGGTCTTACCATGAGTGCTATGGTAACAGATTCTTCTTTATAAGGGAAATTCGCTAACTCTATAGGGGAAATTCGCTAAAAAACAATTATTTTGAACGATTAGATTCGTGTAACTATTTTATTCGGTATGTTAGTTCTCTAAAACTAATAAAACGCATAAACAAGAAAGTCTTTCAGACTCATGTATGTAGTAATGTAGAGGTGTAGTAATGTTTTGCAACAATTACTACACCGGATAAAGTGGGCTTAGGGATGCCGGAGTAAGCAAAGTCCCAACTGGATCGTGTGTGGAATCGTCAGAATGTCATGCATCATTGTTCGCCTGTTCATGTCAGTGCTGACTAAATGGTTAACTCCATATGCACTAAATCCAGTACCACAAGTTCGGATTCAACTCCCTGTATGCCCATCCGAGTTTCGACAATTTTCCAATATCGTTTATAAACTAAAGAGGAATATTCCAAACAAAAGCACTCCTACCATTTTGGCCACGAAATAAATCAACAAAATATGCAAAGTGATCAAGGAAGAGAATTAGTAGTGGGAAAAGGACAAGGGGAATAAGGTCTGGATCATAAACATTATTGGTAACAGTTTTATTTATTTTAAAGGTTGCAGGTTCGTAAATAATTCTTTTGAAATGTAATTTTTCAAATTTTTAACACAAATTATTTCAATTTGGTAGAGAGGACTTTCAAGTCCGAACTTCACCTCTTAAATAAAGACTTTTTTATTCTATTTTAATTTTATTAAACTGAAATTTATTTTATTTTAACATTCATCCGATTTTATTTAAATATTTTTTCCATTATTAATATATTAATTAAATGACAGATGGGTAAAATCTGTAATTTAACTAAAAATCTTTTAATGAGTTGTACGAATTTATCCGAAACGCAATTAATTAGGATATATTAGATGTCAAAATAGATTCATTGTTCGTGAAACAAGTATTGATTTCTTTTTGTTCGGTCCATACAAACTTTGGCGACTACAAACTCACTCAGATTTGAAATTGTAACAAAATCAAAACACCGTTTTGCTCGACAGGTATTTTCACTAATATTTACAGATTCTGAGACTAAACTTCTGAACATGCGTCCTTGTTGATCAAACATCGGCAAACAAGAATCACCCAATTTCAAGCCTCATGGAGGCTAAAAGAAGATAAAAGAGCTAAGAAAGCCGCGGACGCTGTCAGACTAGACGCGGCGTTGGCTGGAGTTTACCAGTTTGGACATGGACTAATTCGCTTGTTTTTACCGTCAACAATTTTAATTAGCCCGGCAGAGTGGTCGTCACTCCGCGACGCCCTGGAATAGAACGTGTGACCTCCTCTCACCTAATGTGTGCCGATGTTTGCTTTGCTAACCGCATTAGAGCTAATTCTATTGTGTACGAATGTGATGCAATTTTAGTTAATATATTCACATACTTCATTTCCGCATTCTTATGAAATGCTTGTCAACAAAGCAATGCTTAAAGTGCATCAACATTCGTCGAACGTTCGTCATCGGACATCATTCCTTCCAGAACAACCTCGGCAAGGAGCAGATTTGTTTCCTTCATATTTTCTTTCATCTTTTTGAAAACTTATGGAGTAAATTCTGATCGCACACCTCTTATTTTTTATTTTATTATGTTGCTACCGACTTTTTTTTAAAACTACATCGATATCAATGACATAAGTTTTTTTCAAACCTATTTTTAAATAGCTGGCAAAACATAAAATCTGTGTTGTAAATTTTTACATTCGAACAACAAAATCAACAATAATTGTACTAATATTCATAAAATTCACAAATAAGAGTGGTATCCAGTCCTGAAAAGTGGTCACAAAATAAAATGACGAAGTGGCTTTTACTATATTTAGCGACTTTAGACATAAAGACATTATGAAACGATCGTTAACTACATACCCAACAGTAATTTCATATCAAGTAAGCCCCTCTCTTTTTTCCAACGCCAGCAGTGGCGTGATGGGCCCATATATTAAGGTAATGACTTTTTGTCCCGCCTGGCACCGTCGCCTTATGTGTGTCGATGTATTCTTCACAGCCACATAAATTACTTTTATTTTTTACTTTGAAGTGGTTACTTTCCTCTTTCGTCAATGAAGTTGCGATTTTAGCATATTCTATTTTTCAATTCATTTGGATTAATTAATCATTTCCAGCATAGTACTGAATGTTTCAAAAAGTAAAGTGTGGTTTCAAAGCCTTGCAGAACCTACTCTATTCTTTGCAAATCATACGTTTTAAAAGAGCAACTAAAAAAGTTTTTCTTACAGGTATCTAATGTTGTTATAATTTGTCGAGATAATTAACAAAACTTCAAGCTCCTCAAAAAGAGCCGCTGTGTTAATAGAAGCAACCCCAGTTTCGGTATTATTCCAAAGGTAGGATGCAAAAAATAATAAAAACACACGTATTTTGGGTTTTAAAATGCTCAAAAGAAATTGAATTGCAAGTTTCTTTAATCAGCTTGATGTTTTACATGTAAAAAATACAATTACATTAAATACCTGCAAAAAAACTGTTTGAGACGCTTTTCAAAGTTTTGTATTACTAGACGTTATCGGTGACTTCGCCGACTTTGAAAATGATAGAAAGATTTTTCAAAATGAGATTCTATTTAAATTGGTTACATGTTCATGTAAAATATTCTTGATAGATAATTTAGATTCGTCGAAATCAAGCTGCTGGAGATTAACCTAACAAATGGATACGTTGTTACATTAGACTTACATAAGATGACAAACAAACTCACAAACTTTCACACTTATCATTGGTAAGGTTTTTAAAGATACAGGGTTTAATTCAATGAATTGATTTATTTTAAAGGGAATGAATATTGAAAAAGAAATTATATAAAGAAGTGCATTTTGTCGAAGCTGTACTGTCTAATTAGGTCTGTACTAAACATCGCTGCATATTAAACAAGTTGACCATTCGGTGCTCAGCGTTTAACCACCTTCGATGCTTACGAACACTCAAATGAATCGGGAGTCTGATTTTCGGAAGTTGAATACGTGCTTATAATTTTCAACTTTTATTTGAACGTTACACTGTAAATTATTAAAAAACCGATCCTCCGCAACTTCTTCGAGCTTTAGTCAACTGTATGATTATCTTTAATGTAATTTTCTTCACTAGACCTTAGAGCCATTTGGTTACTAAACGATAATTACGAAATATTCTGCAAATATGTAACAGAATATCAAGATATCCTTGATATAATATCACACAACTGCTCTAATTCTTAAGAAACAATAAAGTTCATACACTAAAATCGGCACCCGTTGCGGCGTACAGTATTATTTAGTTTCAATCATCGCCCCACTTACCCTACAACTAAATTAACAGATTGTATAAGGCATCGTTCAAAGTGTTATTTACATTATTTATTTACAATTAATTATACAATACTTATTCGTTGACCACGGCCGTCACGGTGACTTAATGACCGAGGAGCGCCTGTCAGTGCCGGATGTCGCGTGCCCGGAGAAGGGAGGTGGCCCCCGACATGGCTGAGCAATTAGTTCAGATATATATTTAAGTCGTAAAACTGGCATTTTAAGAATTCAAACCTTCAATCAAAATGTTGAAATCCGAAATTAACATCATTCGTTAATTCATATTCGGATCCTCACTTGTGCTTTTTAGATTTTTTTAATGTTTGTTTTTTAAATTACAGTATCGGCGCTATAATATTATCGAAGAGGCTTCTTAACGAACTCAGAGAACAGGATCTTCTAAACAGATGAAGACTTGACTCTAACTGGAACGAAGAGGGCACTAACGCCCTTCAGAAGATGTGATAGTGTTATGGACTTTCACAGCAACGGAGCTATACCCACATTTAAGCTTGGTTGTGAGGTGCTGAATCCACAAGAACCATCCAGCTTTTCCGTCTACAATAAAACGGCAGTGAGGTTGATGTTTGGTTTAGGGAGGACAGATTCCACTCATAACCTTTTGACACTTCCTTGTTAGTATATTTATGATTGCCTTTCTTCCTTGGTGAAGAAAAAACATTTTTTTCAAATCTGTAACACTAGGTATCCATTACAACTTTAGACCATCGATGTAAAATTTACATCGATGCTTTAGACACAACCCTTAATTAGTTGTACCTTATCATGCCACAACTTTTTTTAAGCACGCCTTTTTCTGCAATAAAACTTTTCAACAGATTACTCATTCACATTAAATCAGGGCTAGAAGTAACTGTACTCAGGAAAAAGTTAAAAGACTTTTTAATTTCTAAAGAATATTACAGTGTCAGAGAGTACATGTCTGGTCCTAAGCCTTACTTAGTACACGGATTTTATTTTTTGTTATTATTGTATTAATTTACATTTGTTTTAATATGTTATGTAGTTTATTGACGATTTGTCCTTGTTATTGTAGACAGTCCATGACAATAAAGGATTCTTATTCTTATATCCATTGAAAATGTTTAAGTATTCACTAAGATATTTGAACAGATGACCTATAACCGAAGCGGTTTTCTTTTCACAGTCAAACCTCAATAATGGTGACACGGATTTTAACGTTTAAGGTGTCAGTTAAAGGGATTTTTGTGTAGATTTGTCAATACATCTCAAAATCTTTAAAAGGGCGTCACTACAGTAAAGGGTTAACGTTTCGAAACAGTATAGACTTTTTATCGATCTCAGTTCACTTCATTAATAACTGAACATATGGTGACACTTTGAAATAGTTGTGCAGATAAACCACTGATTGCAGCACTTATCATTTTATTTTTCAAAAAGAGCGGCTTTATTTTTACAGCTGCTTGGCTACTGGGACGTGGCAACAAATTGGTTTCAACCGTTTTAGTTTCTATATTTTCGTTTTTTTTAATTAATTACGTAATTTAGGAATACTGGCAATGGTGACTTTATGATCAGTGTTTTTATGTGCTTATTCAGTGCAGTTACCACTCAGTTTATCTTTTTACAATGTAGTTTACGATATCAATACATTTCCGCATAGGAAGTGGTTTTTTGTTTGTATTTTTATTTTTAACTTAAGCCAATTTATTTTTGGATTTGATGCAGTCATAATGCCACCGATAAGAAGAGGACGCACAGTGACAGTTCGGAAGGAACACGAACGTAACACTCTCCCGATGTAACATTTGATAGGTACAGAGCGGCATTACTGGGTCATCGAGGTGCTCCTTCCAACCACGGACCAATGAACTTAAAATATTCGCATATTTTGCCTTATTATTTGCCGTGTGCCTTATTTGCATATTTCGGTATATTTTAAAGAGCTTACAGAAAAATCTCAATCTGAGAACACAGCTGTTAGACTCAAATCCAGAATTTATTCGACGGTTGTTGCTGTAAGCAGAGCACGATCTTATGCCGGTACATTTCAGAAACAAGAGATCAAAGGAAAACTGGAATAGGCTAACTGGAAAACTGTGTCCACAAAAAAATAAAGTTTACCGGGAACTCTTTCGGTTGTCAAATGACTTAGAAATTTTCAAGAGTTTAGACATAATTTTGTTACTAAAAGCCCTTTGATTAATCTTTCAAAGCATGTAAGTTAATAGTTCATGCTTTATTCTTTTATATTACCGTATGATTTTTTGCCCGACTTTGAGCAATATGTTATCTAGTATAAGATTAATTCTTTCAAAACAATAATTTTATTTTAGAAAAGAACAGTAAACAAATTTAATTTTCACTAATTTATTACATGAGGCTGGCGTGTTTGTTATTTTGTTCATTTTAAAAATATTACTTGTCTAACAACCTTGATATCTTTTAATTTAATTGAAATAAATGTTACTTACGTAAACACCTGTAGATATCAAAAATATTTTTGTATAAAT
Source organism: Flexamia atlantica (assembly GCA_035578135.1). Lineage (NCBI taxonomy): Eukaryota > Metazoa > Arthropoda > Insecta > Hemiptera > Cicadellidae > Flexamia > Flexamia atlantica. The sequence goes on along the minus strand of JAQJVK010000016.1, from coordinate 15,978,369 downwards.
TGCCGGACTAGTTTCAAGAGTTTAACCTCTCACCCTCAGCGGCATTTCACACCTCATAAACTAAGCCAACATTTCTGCAGTTGTCGATAAACAATAAAAAGAAATACACAGTCCACAAAGTACATTACACGGCACGAATAAACATTAAAACACCGACGTCGGTACACAATTAAAACAGTCATCACACCCGGCCGGTTGTCGTAGGCCTAATAACTGCAATGAGAGCTGGTGGGTTAAAGGACATGTCAGAGCCTGTGTTGAGTATCAGCTGATCAGAACAGAGGAATTATTGTAGATAGAACTGCTTTAGAAGTTTGAAAATTATTTTGTCAGAAAAGTCCTCTTTCTTAATTAATAATTTATTGCTGCCGGTATCCATGACATTGCTGTAAATAAGATATTCCTCCCACACTTGCGCTTTCCTGTTGTCATTACATTTTTTTTTAATTTTCAGAGAATTATCAAAATCTATTTTATGGTTGGTGTTCTGTTTTAGGTGTTGATCAACTTTAGACGATGGATTGTTATGATTAACAGCATTATGTTCTTTAAATCTATCTGCAAAGGTTCTATTAGTGCCACCAATAAATTTTTGTCACAATGAACACCACCATTACACTCAATAATATAGGTACACACCTTTCGAATCAGCTTTTGAATACTGTGGTTTTACATCAAATGAAGGACATTTAGACACTTTATAGCCTGGACTGAATGAATTACTTTTAAATATATTACCTATAGTTTCACTGTACTTGTTTACATACCTAAACGGAACAAACTTTCCTCTTACTTTATCAGTAGGTTTTTTTAATAATTTGAATTTGGTTTTTCTTATTAACTCATCAGCAATGCAAGTATTGTATCCATTGTTATATGCAATCTGCTTAATGATTTTCTTTTCTTTCTCATATTCCTCCTGTGATAAACTATAAGTTAATAATCTGTAAACCATAGACCTGAATGAAGCTAGTTTGTATTGCTGTGGGTGATTGGAATCTTTTGGAATCACCAAATCAGTTTGGGTAGGCTTTCTAAACACACAAAACTCCAGCACTCCATTGTCAGTTTTATTAACCTTTATGTCTAAAATATTAATTGAGCCATTTTCTTCAACATCTAACTTAAATTTGATTGGGCTGTTTATTTTGTTGACGTGGTTTACAAATAAGTTTGCTTGCCTTTTTGTTCCTTTAAATGAAATAAAACAGTCATCTACGTATCTATTGTAGAATAAAATCCTATTACTATGTGGGTTTTTACTGCTAAGAATGTCATCCTTCTCAAAATTCTGCAAATATAATTCTGCAAGTAAAGCAGACAACGGACCACCCATAGGTAAACCTTTTGGGTCGTAGTAGAATTTGTTTTTCCAAGCAAAATGATTTTGTTTCGCGATTTCTTCAACTATTACCCCAATGTCATGAATTTCACCATCAGAAAATTTATCAGAGTTTTTAATCTATAAATTAAAACTTGTACAGCCCCTTCTCTAGGAATGTTTGTGTACATACTGTCTACATCCATTGTTAAAAGTAAGGATTTGTGAACATTTTTACACCTTTGGAGTTTTTCTATAAAATTCACTGAATAATTGCTTGTATTTTCAGAATCAACATTGATGTTATTTTTTATTAAATTAGCTAAATTATTTACTGATTCTATAAGAAGGTGAACATACACTATTCATAACAGGTCTGATAGGCGTATTATCTTTGTGAGTTTTAACCAAAGGTTTAAACTGTGGAGGGGCTGCCTTAGTATTATACAAGCCCCGTCTTTTATTAGGTGGAACAACACTATTATTGTCAATTAAACCTTTGTCAGCGTTATTAAATTCCTTCGTTTTATCATTAATTTCCAAAACCTCATTTTCGTTGAAAAAATCATGCACTTTTAAGTAAAGGTCAGTGCCAAATACAATCACAGTGGCATTAGATTTATCCGCTTCAACTACCCTCGCTGCTTTATCACATATTTTTCCTTTTATTTGCTTAATAATCAATCAGTCATTCATAGCAAGTTTATTATAACGAATGCGTCTCGCTTTAGATTTTGAGATTATGTTACCTATTTTTAGCTGCCTCATATCTAACTTTATCCCGTTTATCCTTATCCATATAAGATATAGCGACCTCTGTTTCAATTATAAGGTTTTTAAGATCATTGTCATCATTACAGCTAACTGCTGGACTATACTTAGACCACTTTCCAAGCATTGAACTTTCATCCTCATTGAAAGCAATATCAGTTAGATTAACTACACGTGGGTAAAATGAATGCTCACTGCCATCAATTTTGTTGGAATTCACACTCTGGGCTTCAACAAGTTTGTTTAGTTTTGCATTAGTGATGCGAATCTTTTCCTCACGTTTCTTACATATCGAGAAACAACATGCATATCGTTTTGTTACAACATCTGAAACTCTGCGTCTGTTAAGACTTTTTTCATGTCTTTTTTAATAGTCTTCATACGGATAGATATTTCATTAGACTTTTTGTACAAGCTTTTGATTTAATTGTTTAGCCAAAACAGTTTAGATTGCTTTAGTTTTTTTTTGGCAGCTTCAGACTGATTTTTTATATTAACTTTAATGTAGTTAGGCACAACACTTTTCCTTTTACAAGACTTGTTGAATGAATAACTTGCTATAGTGCACATGTGTTGCTCTTTTTCATGTTTTAGTTTGTTTATGAGTTGATTGGCTGGAATAGCTTGGTTTGCCATTTTTACTTGTCTAACAGCCTTGATACCTTTTAATTTAATTGAAACAAATATTACTTACGTAAACACCTGTAGATATCAAAACTTTTTTTGTATAAATTACCGGACTAGTTTCAAGAGTTTAAACTCTCATCCTCAGCGGCATTTCACACCTCATAAACTAAGCCCACATTTCTGCAGTTGTCGATAAACAATAACAAGAAATACAGTCCACAAAGTACATTAGACAGCACGAATAAACATTAAAACACCGACGTCGGTACACAATTAAAACAGTCATCACACCCGGCCGGTTGTCGTAGGCCTACTAACTGCAATGAGAGCTGGTGGGTCAAAGGACATGTCAAAGCCTGTGTTGCAGTATCAGCTGATCAGAACGGAGGAATTATTGTAGATAGAACTGCTTTAGAAGTTTGAAAGTTATTAACTAAGTATCGACAACTGCAGAAATGTGGGCTTAGTTTATGAGGTGTGAAATGCCGCTGAGGATGAGAGGTTTAACTCTTGAAACTAGTCCGGCAATTTATACAAAAATATTTTTGATATCTACAGGTGTTTACGTAAGTAACATTTATTTCAATTAAATTAAAAATATTGTTTTTTTACCGTCCAAATAACTGAAATTTAACTGAATTCGTCGCTTACTTAAATATTGCAATAAATACTTTTAAAAATGATTCTGATTTAATAAAAGTACATTACTAAAGACACATTTTTCAAATCTGATAATTCAAGCTATCGGTTGAATGTTTTGTAAGGAACTTTAAAAATTTATGTTTAACGAAAGTAGTCTCATTCTTTTAATTGTTTCCTTTTTGTCATACAGGATCCGAAGCAAACATAGATGTTTAGGAATGATTGTTAAAATACCTATAATTAAAAAATAATACTATTTTAAAATTTCATAATAAAACATAAACATTATAAACGTTTAGGATAAAGCCAACTTAAAGCTAACCCCGACTACTATTATTCAGGGCCGCCAAACGGGTTGCAAAAAGATGATCTAGTTAAAAGTGCCAAATATTGAGCTCACGCTAATGGAGAGTGCGAATCTGTAACGAATAGCGACAGAGGAGGGCAGACAGTGGCGGTTGTTCACCCATAGCAAGTGGTTGGCCTGGAGGCCTGCCAACAGCTCTATGTCTATGTTGGGCGGCAGACTATACATCACCACGTAGCCTCCCCTGTAGGGACAGCGCCGGTTGTTCACCCATAGCAGGTGGTTGGCCTGGAGGGCCGCCAACAGCTCTATGTCTATGTTGGGCGGCGGACTAAACATCACTATATACATGGCCTCCCCTGGAGACAGCGGCGATTGTTCACCCACAGAAGTTGGTTGGCCTGGAGGCCCGCCGACACCTCTATGTCTATGTTGGACGGCGGACTACACATCTCTATATGGCCTCCCCTGGAGACAGCGGCGGTTGTTCACCCATAGAAGGTGGCTGGCCTGGAGGCCCGCCGACAGCTCTATGTCTATGTTGGACGGCGGACTACACATCTCTACATGGCCTCCCCTGGAGTCAGCGGTGGTTGTTCACCCACAGAAGGTGGTTGGCCTGGAGGCCCGCCGACAGCTCTATGTGTATTATTGGCGGCGGACTATAGGTACATCACTACATAGCCTCCCCTGGAGTCAGCGGCGGTTGTGCACCCACAGAAGGTGGTTTGGCCTGGAGGCCCGCCGACAGATCTATGTGTATGTTGGGCGGCGAACTATATATCACTACATAGCCTCCCCTGGAGTCAGCGGCGGTTGTTCACCCACAGAAGGTGGTTTGGCCTGGAGGCCCGCCGACAGCTCTATGTCTATGTTGGACGGCGGACTACACATCTCTATATGGCCTCCCCTGGAGACAGCGGCGGTTGTTCACCCACAGAAGGTGGTTTGGCCTGGAGGCCCGCCGACAGCTCTATGTCTATGTTGGACGGCGGACTACACATCTCTACATGGCCTCCCCTGGAGTCAGCGGCGGTTGTTCACCCACAGCAGGTGGTTTGGCCTGGAGGCCCGCCGACAGCTCTATGTCTATGTTGGACGGCGGACTACACATCTCTACATGGTCCCCCTGGAGACAGCGGCGGTTGTTCACCCACAGAAGGTGGGGTTGGCCTGGAGGCCCGCCGACAGCTCTATGTGTATGTTGGGCGGCGGACTACATCACTACATGGCCTCCCCTGGAGTCAGCGGTGGTTGTTCACCCACAGAAGGTGGTTGGCCTGGAGGCCCGCCGACAGCTCTATGTGTATTATTGGCGGCGGACTATAGGTACATCACTACATAGCCTCCCCTGGAGTCAGCGGCGGTTGTGCACCCACAGAAGGTGGTTTGGCCTGGAGGCCCGCCGACAGCTCTATGTCTATGCTGGGCGGCGAACAATATGTCACTACATGGCCTCCCCTGGAGACAGCGGCGCCGGCGGTTGTTCACCCACAGATGATGGTTTGTCCTGGAGGCCCGCCGACAGCTCTATGTCTATGTTGGACGGCGGACTACACATCTCTACATGGCCTCCCCTGGAGTCAGCGGCGGTTGTTCACCCACAGCAGGTGGTTTGGCCTGGAGGCCCGCCGACAGCTCTATGTGTATTTTGGGCGGCGGACTATAGGTACATCACTACATAGCCTCCCCTGGAGTCAGCGGCGGTTGTTCACCCACAGAAGGTGGTTTGGCCTGGAGGCCCGCCGACAGATCTATGTCTATGTTGGGCGGCGGATTATATATCACTACATGGCCTCCCCTGGAGTCAGCGGCGGTTGTTCACCCACAGAAGGTAGTTTGGCCTGGAGGCCCGCCAACAGCTCTATGTCTATGTTCGGCGGCGGACTGCGCTACATGGCTTCGGCGTCACTCTGGCTCTAAATAAACGATCGCCAACGTTTTGGGGTCATGTCACTTTGTCCATCCCGCATCCGACGCTGGGTGGAACATAAACAAATTATTTGTCCCGGCGGATATTTGGTCGTAACTGCGGCTGATTTACTCGCCCCTAATATTGTAGTGATTTACAGACGTCTGCGGTGGCCTGTTTTGCCGGTGGATCTCAGATGCAGCGAATGTCGGATCGTAAAATCGAAAGTGCGGCTTTTATTGAAATATGCGTCCTGTGAAGAGAAACGGGGGTGGTTGAAAATATAACTTTGTGACAAGTGATAGTAACTGTTCATATTTTGCGTTTCGTATTTTCCTTATGCCTCTTTTTTATCAGTGAAGTCAACATTGCCTTTTAGTTTATCAAAACTGGTTTTTACGATGTCTGGTTAACGGTTATATGTGTTTTAAACAAGTCTTTCTCACGATGATAATGTGTTCTATTCGTTTTTTAAAAAGCTTATTTGAAATCAGTTTCATTAAGAATGTCGAATAAAGATGGATTTCCAAGACTGCATAATATAAAGATCCCCAAAGATATGATTTAGGCCTCCTCAGTCTTAATTTTAGATTATGGGGCTGCTGGGATGGTTGAAATTTAAAATAAACTCTGTTAAAATGCAAGATTCACGTTCTATAATTTTAGAAATTCATGCACTGTTTAATACTTACGAGCCCCACCCAGTCAAATTGATATGCGGTATGTATAAAGATTCTTGTCAAGTTTTTAAAGTCATCACGATTTTTCTTATTAAAGAAGAAACTTCCAAAAACTTTAAATTCACTTTAGATTATTTTGGAGTAATGTGCAACGCCTATCTCAATTTTAATTAATTATGGAAACTTCAAAGTTCCGTGCAAAGTTTGAGCTACTTAGAATAAAACAAAACAAACTTTAATTACATATATTGAGAAAATACTAATTCCAATTTAACTGTGGGCCCCTTTCCTTTGAGCACAACTAACAGTGAGAAATTAATTTTAAAAATGTTGACCAACTGAATTTATCTTAATGCAATGAGAACATCCAATAACGGTAGAATACGGAGAATGCGGCGAGGGGGAGCGGTGCCAAACCGTACAATGTTGTGCGCGTCGCTCGTCGCCGCTCCGTTCACACCTCGCCCACCACCATTAAACAACTTAATGTCGAACAATCTTCGACTGGTGATCAACTCATCAATCTGTCACTTTTAACTGCGATAAAATATGTCTGTTACATTTACAAATTAACTAAATAAGGCATAACTTAATATCAATCACTTTTCGGACTAATCACTAATGTTACACGTGAACAACGTGATCCGCAATTAAATAGGTGGATCAAAAGATCGATATTTATGGCTATTTATACAGAAATTCATCGAGCATTCTAGATTGTATAATTAAAGCTCTTAAAAACATCAAAATTCTGCATGAGGTCATAATTTAACAAGTGTTCGTAAATGTAAAAATTAAAAAAAAACTGCCCATTAGCGAAACGGTTCGTGATTATCTAACAACATAAAATACCATGCACATTTGCACATTGACAGCTAGTGGTGACCGCGGCTTATAAAACATCACGAAAGACGTTTCCTTCGATACCTCTCAGGATAAACCGATTTTCTGGAAATATAGCTATGGAGGGAAGACCGTAAATAAATTTAAAGTATAATAATAATAATATCTTTATTGTGTCGACAATTATTATATATTGTATACAGTATTAAAATGTTGGACAGAAAATAATTATCTAGGAATTTCGACAAATCTCTTCGTTCCATATTTTTACATATTTTTTAACAATTTTCATATCAAATCCATTTCCTCAATTACTTTTCTCACTCCTGACGCTATATAAAGGAACCTAAATACTGAATTATAAATTAAAACGTTTATAGCTAATTCAAACATGCTGCATCATCAACAATGACTGAAATCAAAATTGATATTTGGCGTCGATACGTACATCTAGGAAGCATACAGGAAAACCGGGATTAAGGGGGCGCCACACGAGGGAAGCGCCACTGCACGGCGCCGGCGAGCGCACGAAATAGGCCACCAGCTGCGGGGATACGTCAAGTCGAACCGACAAAAAATGTGGGAGGCGTTAAAACGCGGACGTACCGAGTAGATTTAGAGGCGACGCGCCTAAAATAGCGCATTATGAGTGCGGTTAGTCTGTCGACGGCGCGCTTTTTAATAAACCGGCGGGGACCGAGCGCGACATGCTCTTTAATGAATCCCGGAATCAACATTTCGACTAGGCGATAAAACAAAGGCTTTGGAAGCGTCCTGTAACTTTAACTTTCCACTGTTCCGAAACGCGTGTTGTTGAATGCGATAAATATACGAGGCGGCTTGGAAGCGACGAAATTCCGTCCGGACAAACAACTTAATTTGTTACGCCCGTACCGCGGCCAAAAATTACCAAAGCGTTCGAATATATTTCCAGCTTCCAGACAAGAGAGAAGTCGTTTATTTTATAGCCGGAATATTTTTCGGTGTTAAAGTGACTCGAGAGGAATTTCATTATGACACTGTTGTTATTAACAGAAATTTCTGGGAGAGGGTATGAATGAATGAATGAATGAATAGTTTATTTCCAAATAGAAAATAATATACATTAATAATAATAATACGAAAATACAATTGGAAATTAGTCCCCAAATGGGCTTTCGCCTGTGGTTGGGGACGAGTCGAACAGTCCATGATTCAGTTCTAAATAAACTATTTTAAATACAATAAAAACTAAAGAAAATAAGAAAAAAAGTAGAGAAGTAGATGCATGCATATGATAAAAATTTGTTAATTATAAAATTAAATTCTATGTCCCTGAAAATTTATGCTTGATAGATCAACTGAAACTTGGCCCAGTCGCTCACACATGCAGATCAGTCGCACAAGGAATCAACCGTCATACACACACACACACACACACACACACTCTCTCTCTCTCTCTCTCTCTCTCTCTCTCTCTCTCTCTCTCCTCTCTCTCTCTCTCCCTCTCTCACGCGCACGCACACAGCCACACACTCACTCACTCCCCTCCCCACCCCCACTCACAACGCTCAAGTAATGTACTTCCTTGACATTGTCAAGGAATTCAAACGTATCGGGAAGTGATGTAATCTCGAATTCTAAGTCGACCTAATTCCAACAACCATTTGTCAATAATTTTTTTGTAAGTACGCAGACTGCAAATAGGCGGCGATTTAATAATAGTTGGAAGTTGTGGATAAACAATATTTGCAAGATAAAAAGGCGACGTGGTATTTATTGTTTTTGTTAACCTAGGAGTAACAATTCCAAAATTAACCGATGATCTAGTTGAGTATGAATGCGTAATATGTTGAAAAATGCTTTCTTTATTTTTGAAAATATACAGAATTAAGGTTTTTATAAACAACTGAGAAATATTCAATACTTTAAAATCATCAAACAAAATCTCAGATGGGTAGCGACGATTTTTTTGGAGTGCAACTTTTATTATGGATTTTTGAACAGTTTCAAGAGGTGATAAAACAGTTTGGAAACAACCGCCCCATGCTAAAATTCCATACTGCAACAACGATTGGACATATGCATAATAAACAGTTTTTAATAAATCTGGAGGAAGTAATTTATTTATACGTGAAAAAATAAAACAGAACTTACGCAACTTGTTCCTAAGATACATAATGTGACTATTCCATTTCAGACGGTTATCAAAAAAAACACCCAAATATTTATATTCCATCACTCTCTCGATACACTCACACAACTCACAGTCATTCAAGTTCACACCCGCACACGTGTGCAAACGTAGATGCAGGTTCATCGGATCGTGGTCGGCCCTCAAGGAAACAGCCATATATTTAGTTTTAGAAATGTTTACAGAGAGCCGACTTTGATCGAACCACTGCTTGACGGTGCGAAGGCCTCGCTCCGCCACACGGTACACTTCCTCCCAGCTGTCACCCTCAAAAAGCAAAGCAGAGTCATCGGCGTATAAAAATAAGTTACCGTTGTCCAAATTTACCCTTCCCAAATTATTGATATAGATAAGGAAAAGAAGAGGCCCTAACGTGCTGCCCTGTAAAACCCCGTATTCAATATTTAATGGGACACTGGATTGCCCCAAAATCGATACCATCTGGGAACGATCACTAAAATAGCTCTCAAACCAGTCCAGCGCTATCCCTTTGACTCCAATTAAATTTAATTTATTTAAAAGAATTCCTCTGTCGACAGTGTCAAAAGCTTTAGCAAGATCTATAAAAACCAAAAGAGGTTTTTTATTACGTCCAATTACATCATGAATATTTTTAGTGAGAAGGAAAAGATCGTCGTTAAGGTTTTTATCTTTTCTAAATCCAAATTGATTTTCAAATAGAATATTATGCATTAAAAGATAATTTTCAAGTTGAAATCTTACACATTTTTCTAATAATTTTGACAACACACTTGCTAACGTAATAGGTCTAAAGCTTACACATTGGCCCTTTTCCCCACCTTTATAGATTGGAATTACTTTCCCCATTTTAAATGAATTTGGAAAAACACCGGAAGTCAAGCTTAAATTGATTATATGAAGAAGAGGATATTTAAGAAAATGAAAGTTATCCTTAATCAACCTAGCAGGAATACCATCTACCCCGGGTGCCGACCCTCCTTTAATTTTATTCACTAAATTCGCTAGGTGTTCCTCAGAAATTGGCTCCAGCTGGAGGTTGGAGTCCACCATAAAGTCTTCATCCCTCACAATAATCTCAGTCACAGGGGGGACGGCACTGGCTAAGTTGGCTCCAACATTGACATAGTATTCGTTCAGTTTATTAGCTACAGCTCTAATATCCTCAACCTCTACGCAATCCTTATTATCTAAAAACTGATTTAAAGGGAAATCATCTTTTACTTTTTTCGTCCCCATCACCTCAACAATATTTTTCCATAATTTACGACTATCATTCCTGGAATCTAAAATTTTGTTACGATAGTATTTATTTTTTGCTGTGCTAATTACTTTACTTAATATATTTCTGTACCGTTTGAAGCGTAACTTAAGAGAAACATTAAATGGCTCGGTTTTCAGTCGCCTGCTCATCTCATCCCTGACACGGATTGACCGGACAATACCTCCAGATATCCATGGCTTTATTTTAAAATGCTTTGAAGAATAGGTTTTTAATTGAGAAGAATCCTCTATTATATTTTGTAACTTAAGTATAAATAATTCACATGCTACGTTAGTGTCAGATGAATTTGTAACCTCCGACCAATCCGTGTGAGAGACAAGACGATCAGCCATTGCTAGGTCTAAAACTATATTTTCTTTAGATACAGGAACTGAATTAATACAAGATTTGCTAACGTCACTTTGAATTTGTGCAATAGTAAAAAAGTGATCTGTTAATCCACATTTTATAATAGCAGATTTAATCAAATTTGTATATTTACAATCTGTAAAAATGTGATCAATACAACTTTCAGTGTTTTCCGTAACTCTGGTGGGGACGTTAATGCAACTAATAAAACCTGATCCATATAAAACATCAAGGTACCGTTGAGATAAAGCGTCTAATGTCTGAGGTAAAATGCAGCAATTAATATCTCCAATCAGCCAGTACGTCCTGCCCCTGGGCCTGCTATCTAAAAAGGATTCCAGGTCATCGATAAAGAGCGATAAGTCACATGACGGACTCCTGTATACCGATAACAAAGAAAGCCCCACACCGCCAAACGTTACATCCACCCTTACACACGTCGCACCATACATTCTCACTTCCTCAGAACAAACAACAAAACACTTCCTCACAAACACAATCACACCATCATTCTGATTTTGACTTGCTTTATTCAAAAACACATTGTACCCATTCATACTCACATTCGCACTAGATTCATCCATCCAAGTCTCAGTTAAAACTATAATATCAAACTGTTTCTCAAAACTATCTAAAATAACTAACAACTCATCAAAATTTTTATTACAGCTACGGATATTTAAACTAAGGATATTTAAATTATTTTCAGAAACATTATACTCCCTAAAAAAATTAAAATCTGTGAAATCATTATATATGCATGCATTAACATCTTGGTAAGTGATTATCTCGTCCAAAACTGCATCCATTATAACTAGAAACAGCCCTGCCTAATCAACCCATAAAATATAATCAAACAAACGAAAAAAGCATTCATCACGTTTAGGAAATGTAAATCTTAGTATACATGCATTATTTTCTGATTAATTCTATCTCATTTAACTATGTCTAATTGAAACAAAAATTACCTTGCCTGACATTGTATACCAAAATATATTATAATATACATCAGTAGGATACTGTAGTATACCTAAAACAAAATTAATAAATAAATTTCCAGGCAGATGGCCTGTTTGAAATAATCTGGAAACTATAATACATGCTACCCTAAAAGTGTAGTAAATCTAAATATAAATGCATTAATTTCTGATTAGTAAATGTTATCTCTTTTTAACTATGACAAATTATGAACACAAAAAACAGCCTTGCCTAACATAGCTTCAAAAAATGATATACATTTGTTTCAGTGTATAATACTGTTCGTACTAAACGAGGAACTGTTCATACAGAAAGAAACTGAAATTAAAATGAAAATCAAAATCAAAATTAAGCCCTGTTATTAAATAATAATAATCAATATGCCTAAAAACATATAACTTAGCCAGGTAAATGGCCCGTTAGACGTAGATCTTGGAATTACTAAATAACAAAACAATTTCTACTTCTTTCAAATATTAAGGTTCATGCGAAGCATGCATTACGAATGATACATGCAAACTAAAAGAGAGAGAAAAAAAACAAGGGTAAGACATATCACTGACTAAGCTTACTGACGAACTAACTACCAAAGTAAAACTGATGCCAGACTAACAAACAATCATACTGTTTTAAATAAAAAAAAAAATAAAAAAAATAAAAAAAATACTGGGTACAAATGATTTTACAAGTAGATTCTATTTAGCGCACCCTACATGCAATTTAAGTGTAGGCCTACTCTATAGAGAACTGTAAAAATGACAAATTGACGAAATAGATAAATAAAAACTCGAGAAATAAAAAAGTAATGCACAAAAACAAAATTGATAAAAATTCCGTACTATTATTGTATGCTGCATGCTTTAATTGTCAAAATGTGAAATAAAACAAAAAAAAATTAGAATGCAATCAATGACATTTAGGCATATATTTAAGCATAATCAGCTAAATTATGGATTGACAACTTAATTAATAATGCATTTTTGTAACCTGTGTCTATTTATTTTAAGAAACTTCCTATATAGCATGCTGTAATAAATAAAGCTCATAAAAATTGAGCAGGCTATTCAGATATTAAAAAAAATAAATAAATAAATAAAAAGTAATTTAGAAAGTAAAAAATTAATTTAAGGTACAAATGCATGAAACTATTTTTTTTAATGAATGATAGAATATACATGCTATGCTACCTAAAGTGTGCAGCCTCCTGGAAGATACTCAGTCGCCCCCCGCTGTCGACGCCGCCGCCACCGTCGCACCCGTCGACCCGTCGCCTCCCACACCGCCGGTACGCACGGCGTTATCAGCATCCTCCGTAGTTCTTATCCGCGTAACTGGTCCATCCGCAGTCTTCCTCACCAGAATTTTCCCTTCTCTCGTCCATGCGTAGGCCAAACGACCATTCTTGGCGAGGGATTTGGCGTAGCCCAGAAGGCGGCGATTTTGAGGCGTGAGGTGGTCCACGAGAAGCACGGGGGCCGGGGGAAGCGACGCCGCCAGATCCGACGTCTTTATCTTCTGTTGTCTCGCTGCCATCATCCACTCAGCTCTAGTTGAGCGAGATACGAACTGGGCGACGATTGAAGGGTGATATTTTTTATCTTTGGGCGCGGGCAAACGATGGGCGATTGAGATGTCGTTTCTATTATAGTTTATACCAATTGCTTTGGCGACAAGTTCGAGGATGTAATACACATTTTCATTCTTCGTCAGTGGTATTCCTTTAATTTCAATATTTCGGTTTCGGGAGTATTGTTGAATATCATCAATTTCCATCTCAAGATGGGATACCTTATTATGAAGTGAAATATTCTCATCCCTAAGCTTTTCACATTTAGCCCTCAGGTCCACATTGTCCCTTTCCACTGCGGACAGTTTTTCTGACAATTCGATGAGGGTTATTTGCATAGAATTTAATTTGTCGTTTACCTCAGTAAATCCTTGGGCACTTGATGTCTGACCCGCAGATATATCACGTTGAATAGCTTGAAGGATATCCAATAATTTTGGGTCATCTAAGTCCGATTTGACGCTGGAAACCGACGCGGATTCATTCGCACAACTGTCGCACTTCCATGCGGCCAAGGCTTGCGCCGACATCGATGCAAACTTGGCGTTCGTACGTATCCGGGAACATGTCGCGTGATACGACGATCCGCACTCGACACATTTCGAGATATTTCTTGCACCTGTGATGTCGCGGCTACACCTCGCACAGTTCATTGTCATAAAAATAGGCACCAAAAATCACGTTTGATAAACCACAAAACACACTTGACGAAAATAAGTCACTTCACACTAATAGCGCCGCACACACTGGAGGAAAAACGTAAAACGTTTAAATAATGAAATGGGAAATTTATACAGTTATTCAATACTAAACACGTGGGCAGAATAGGCAGGTTTACACGAGCACGCGCGGTTCACCGCATGACCTTCCTCCTCGGCGGACTGATAACGACTGCCAAAATTTTTGGGTAGTTGAATATTTAAATAAAATAAATGAAAGGTTTATATAAGTTTACTTTCATTGCTTTAGACCATTAGCAGAGGGGGGGGGGCAAAAAGATTAGAATTTTTATCTCTGCTCTTCCCTGAAGACCGTAATTGAACGCCAACTCTTCTTCAAGGATCGTCTAACAAAATACTATACTGCTTGAATAGTTGAAATGATTACAGGAAAAAATTTTGGTTTAAAGTTAACAACTTTGAGATCAATTTCCATGAGTAAAATTGGGGATTAATTTTAAATGTGCACATTTTATTGGACCATTTTTTGAGTCTATATAAAAATTCAAAAGTTTCACCAGCCAACTGTACAAGGTATTTCATAAATTTAAGAACACCACTGAGTACCAATGCGATGGCCTATTAAAACGATGTACAAGTATTACATTTCGATCTGAGTAAATAGCAGGTGTAAAAAAGCCGTCTTTATAGGCAAAAGCTCTTTCTTAGATTAAACTATATTCGTTTACTTACATCTGACAAACACTTCCCCCTTCTTACCTAAAATCAGAAGAAACAAATAATTAAATCCAAACATAGTCCAATACATAATAATTTAACTAAGTTTAATTTTACAATGAGTTAAGTAAGACCGACTTTCCAAACATATTTTTTATCTAAAAACAGAGACTGTTGCGTTTACAACGCACAGCATTACTGCAGACTCTGGTAGTGTACCAAAACACGTTGACGAGGCACTAAAGTTATTCATATGCACCGAGCGGTGGCGGTCGCCGGTGAACGCATGCAGCCAGTTACACTAGCGGCTGCCAACATAAACACCGCGTGTAATTGCACAATAACCGGCGTCGAGTGACGAAATCTATCGCCATAATGTCATTTGATTTACGACCCCACTCAACTATTAAGCGGCGATATTACTGCGGCCGGATTTAGTGCGACTGAATCACTGAGTGTCAGTCCTCTTCTCTTGCGCTAATTCGTGATTGCAACTCAGAAATACATGAAAGTCAAAATTTTCCTCAAGTCAAAATAGCCGGATTAATTTTGTATTTACATTTCCACTGTTGTTAGTTGTTAAGAACCACAAAACACTCATGAGACAAGTTAAACGTTTTGATGTAAAAAAAGGAGACCTGTTTAAACGTTTTGATGGTAAAAATTTAAAATACACTCCAAAAAAATAAGTTTGGTTTTGTTTTAAATACTCTTTGCCCCATCCTTGCTTAACCGAAGATGTGTTTGAAAATAACAGAGTCGTATTGATCCCGCAGTCAAAACATTTTAGGGTGGATTAGAGGCAACCCTCGTTGGGACGGTGTTGCTTTGCATCCATCACCCATGGTCAAGTGATGAATGCTTCCTTATCAGTGTTGCACTTCCCGACTCGTTTGAAATTTTCAATGAGGTAGTCTTCCTGCGGTAAACTATTAACATGACCTACTAGATTTCGACTAGGGCGGTGGCGCGTCTTGTAATCCAGCTGGTGGAGGTCACGGATTGTGGATAGTTATAAGCGATGGCTTGTGGGTGTGACATTCCCTGGTGGGGATTAAAGTCCGTTACGTCCATCCATGAGACCAACCTCATAAATAGACCAGTTCGTAAGTTATTGGTGAAAACGTGGTTCGGATCCCTTAGTTTACAATGGCTGGTGGGCTATTTAAGAACACGCTAGCCTTGGTAAAATGACTACAAGATCGCGCCATAATTATCTTACACTCAATCCTAATTCATACTTCGCTCAAAATACCTACCAGCTCGACATTTCACATAAGGATATAAAGTATCTCAAGTACTAACATTTTTTTACGTAACTTGTAAGTACTGTCCTGTTGTTACCTGCTCCAAAACTGATCAAGGGCTCAATATTGCACTGTCCCCAAACGCGCCTGAACTGATCGCAGGTGTCACGCAAACCTAGGATTAACTAATTTGGTTTAACCGTTACCTCCCTGACCACTGGCGCAATGCGACAGCTCCCGATTTAATATAATGAGTTCTTTTGTTTTTATTTTGTTGTTATTTCATTAGTAACCCTTAAGGCCCATGGTTAATATTTTATATTACTTGAAATAATTAATATTTTCTTCGTGCCTTAAAGACAAATGAGTGGAAATAGCATTGCAATTGAGCTCGTCTACGGGGAAATAACGTCCTGACGGCCAACGAGCATGTACAAAGTATTTTTCGTCATACTGCTGCGAAAACTACTGTTTTCAAGACATTCGTTGCGTGGCGAAACTAGCCGTTTCCACACACTAGAGAGGGAAAAAGCCAACTGATGTTGAGGGCATCAGTTGTTCGTTATTACAATGTAGGACAGATGTCAATGTACTTGCATGTCAATGGAAAGTTGTCGATCGTATCGAAAGTGGTTACCGATTATTATTATCAATTGCATTTCATTGTTACATGGTTGTCGGTTTGATCAATTTGTGCAACTCACTCATTCCACCAATCGATTATTAAATGCGCTCGATACATCGATAGTTGTTCATTGTTGTCAATCTAACCTAACACGAAATGAAACAGACAATCAGCTGATTGTTTTAAATAGCAAGAACAAGATGGAAGCATCTTTGGGAGATGTCTTTTAAGGTAATAGATTGGTTTTCTTAAGTCGTTAGCGTGTTGTATTGAGCGATGTAATGAAAAATATAGTTCATTACACGAGGCTGAATAAATATTTAATTTTGCCTCAGTGAGAAGATAAGCTGAGCGATAACGATGTTAGCGGTAAGTCTGATTCATGATACGAAACAGTAGATTAAAATATTCATTGTTGCAATCGATAGTACACAGCTTTCGATGTATCAATCGTTATCATCAGCTGACATAACATCAAAACAATTGACAAATAATCAGCTGATTTTAAACTGCAAGAACAAAATGGAAACAACTCTATCGTCTGTAAAACCTTTTGTTTTTCAAGTAGTTAGCTCAATATTTTATGCAGTATGACGAAAATATAGTTCATAACACGGGTCTAAAGTGGCTTTTCGTTACTCGCTCAAATTACAAAACCTTGAGCTCGTACGAAAACGGTCACTTTCGCCTCTTGTAATGAAATTCACTACATCCTGCAATCTAAGTCGAGGAAGGTCACAATTTTTGAGGTATTAAGTGTGATGATTGACATCACCGTATATCAAACACAGGGTGTCTACTGACATCTGATTTTAGAATTCCAATATTTTTCCAGTACTTTTGTACAAAATTAAAGTATCGCAATCACAAGCGAACCATTGATGAAAAGTGATGAGTGCCATTGATGACACCTGATAATTCAGCCCAAATCATGATCAACCAATAACCTGAAAATCAAGATAAAACTATTCTTTTACAACACACTTATATATGATTGATAAGTACTTTCAAACAATGATAATGTTTGTTTTTTGAGTTTATTTTTACAGTTATAAGGGCTAATTCCCCTAATAGCCCTCTTTTCCATCAACTTATTTTTGCCTAGTAAATATTATTACTAAATCAAATTATTAATACAGTAATAGGAGTTAGTCAAAAATCATTATTGATGAACTACGGCAATGGTAAAAAGTTAAAAACGCAGGTTATGAAAAAATATGGATGTTTGTCTTAAGTCGCAGAGCATATTTTTTCTCTACAATGTCTAGTATTCATTGTGACACTGGACTGGAATATATGACAAATAATTTAAAATTACCTTTTCATCGTACTGACACAGAAACATCTATTTCCAGTTCCTTTTTGTTGGCTCGAAAGTTACCCATTGCGGTCCTAGGCCGGAAAAACGGAAATAAACAATCAGCTGATTTGCACCAAACGAACGTTTAATGCTTGTTTGTTGGTTACTTTTTAGAGGAATATAGTGCGGCAGCACTGGCAGCAGTAGGCCCCTAGCAAATGTTTGTTCTGTTTGATATAGGTTAGGTTCGAAGGATTGAGAAACGTATTGGTTTATGCGAGGACTACGTTATGATTGAAAGTATGTGTTTTTCTGAGTAGTATGATGAAAAGTATCGTACGTTACACGGCCGGAAAGTTTTACCGTACTCACATAAAAATCCCGCTCTCACTTTCGCTCGCGCGGGAACTATCATGTTCGTCCGGCAAAACAGTACTTTCCGGCCTAGTAACGTAATATACTATATCCAATCACTAATATTTTAAAGACGATATATCGTTCCTTGGAACATCATCAGGTCTTGTGAGTATGCAGCCACATTAACCAATGTATTGCTACATTATGGCAAGTCAATTGATTCACTAAAATGTTGTCATCTTCTTTATAATAATAGACAAGCATTTTTTCCATAAGGTTTTTGTACTCCTTCTTTCTCAGCCTGTGTGCAACGCAGCAATAATCTAAGCACACCGATAGAATTGTATTTTCCTGTAAATGTGCAGAATCCCATTGAAATTTATATTAGTCTTTTAGAAATGTAGAAAATTGAATTTAAAATTTCAAAAAATTAACATTAGCCTTATGAGTTGCTGTTTTGGTGATAACCAAATGTAAACAAAGATTAGCATCATATGTAGCTGTTACCACATGCTACTTTTCATAGAGTAAAGATTTGGTGTAGAAACATTAAGCCATAGTTTATTGGGGCATGGAGTAAAAATATAGAATTTGATTGAAATCAGGACTACTTAGAGAAGATTAAGGATATCACACTCAAATGTGTTACATTTTACATATAAATGGAAAAAATAAAGTTTACTTGCTTAAATAAGATTAAGAGATACAAATCTGCTGATAAAAAGGGGAAAAAAGTACATTAAGTTAAGTTCCTACCATCCAATGTTCAAACTGATCGACATGCAACCGGCAGGGCCAGCGAGGGGGGGGGGAATGCACAGGGGCCTGGACTCACAGGGGGCCCGGATCCACACGAGATTAGTAAAAATGGGGCCCAGAATCGAGATAAGTAAAAGAAGGCGGGTTTCTTAATTGCACAGGGGCTCGAAAATCCTGTCACCAGGCCTGGCAACCGGAGTACAAATGGACACATTATATTAAAATTTTGTTTATTGGTGGATAATGGGTAAAATATAAATTACATTTTAGTGATAATAATAGGAAGAGAGGGAAGGAGGGAAGAGTTCCAAATGGTAGGAAATAAGGGAGGAGAGATGGTAAGAAGAGAATGAAGGAGAAAAGGAGGGAAAAATGGAAAGAAGGTCGGAAGGAAGGGAAGTAGAGAGTGAGGGAAGGAATTAATGGAGGGAGGGAGAGAACTGTGGTAAGGGGTGTACAGGATAAATTGACTTGATGACTGAAGTTTACTTTCCTCTGATTCAATACTCATTCTTAAAAAAATAAACATGGAATCTTAATAAAATAGTCACTATCTTAGTAAAATACTAATTAGTAATAACCATGCCATAAGCCAGAAGTGAAGTAAATAATTAGTCAAGGATTGAGAAATTCTCTTTTGGTTTTGGCCCCCAGTTTGGTTATATTATGTGTTTACATGGAAAAATGTAAACTATATGAAAAGTATTTAGAAACGTATAGGTATATGCGGGGATCATTTACAAAATTAGCTATCCCTTTGTCACTTTGAAAATTGGTCGAATTTTCGACCACTGGCGATCTCTGGTAGTCATAATAATAAAAAGCTGTCATTATGCTAAAAGGTTAAAATTTGATAAAACTGGAGTATGCTGGCCAGCACTATTTCACTATTTTCACATTTAAAATAAAGTGAAATAAGGAATAATATTTTATGGCTGATTTACAATTTCAACCAGCGCTTACTCGTACAAGTCGTTATCTAATGAAACTTAGGGAATGTAATCCTTAAAAAAATATAAGATCGGGGAAAATAAGTAGAAGACCTAAATTTCAAAACAAACAGTGATGATAGCGAGAGATTCTTAACCGCCATCGAGAATTATCGTTATATATTTTTATTGAAGTATAATACCTAAATGCCTTACAACATAATGAAGCTACAAAGATTCGTCCAATCCAACTTAAATCCAATGTTTAGACACCCTTAACACCATCTAACATCAACAAATCCCCTAAAACCCACAAATTTTATTACACCTCCACCTACCCTAGTTACAAAAATACCCGAAGAGCCCTCACAATATCTCTCCGTTGTTTCACCATCGCGATGAAATGACAAAACTACAAAATGGAAAACTCCGCTAGTGATAGGCCTAGTTCAGAGAGTGTCGTCAACAAATAAATATAGTGATTCACAGCCGACGCCGCAGTAGGCTGTCGCCGCCGGTAAACAATCTAAAATGGTCGTAAATCGCTCGATTTATATATACGATAAATATTTTATAAGCGATAAAACCTCGGTTGTCCGAGTGTGTTGTGCTGTTGTGACGTCCTCGGCCGACGACCCTGTGTAAATAAGGTCCGAATATTGCCCCAAAGCCGCGGGGTGACGTGTGGCCGCCAACTGCGGGATTACCGCCGCCCGCCGCCGCTGAGACATGCACGACTCACTAGGTTCGGCTATTTTCGAGCGGAATGTTCACACAACTCTAACTTTTCATATTGATGCTCGATTCTCACGGTCCCCGGCTACTTAGTGTCAAAACTCTGCGCACAAAACGCCACGCCAAAGAATTATGAAGACTGGTCACGAATTCCTCCGCTAATGCGGACATCGTGCAAAATTTACCTTCAGGGCTCGCTTATACTATCACCAAGACTTTTGCACAGTGCGAATGTGTACCTAGCGGCTGGCACTGACCGCCTTGCCAAGCCGTAAGTGTTCGGACTGTTGCACTTGGCTGAACTACACCGAGTGGTTTTTACTACAAGAACTAAAACTGGACTTGTTTTGTTCGCCTGAATACCACCTGCCTTGGATCAATGGTGATTTCCATTCATCGAATTCTTGCTGAAATTATGTTGTACATTTAGCTCACGTTGCATTGATGATTTGAGGTTGCTTATTATTCGACTTAATAGATAGGCCCTAGTTTACGACTAAAATATTTTAAAAAAGTAATTCCTAATACAAATCTTTATCAAGAACTTCATAAATGGAAAACTGAAAGATGGAAGGAGTTTCCATTGATGATTTATTTCTTTATCTGGTGTACTGTATATCGTTTTTCACGACAAGGCCTGCAGGTATAAATCATATCTTATTGCCTTTACCTTTCCGCTCAAGAAGCAGTCACATCTAGCCAAAGCCTTCGTTTCAAAAAGTCTACTATTAATAATATAACTAATTGAGTACAGGTTTTCTTAGAGAAGTCGGGACAATTATTTTTTATTCCCTTTTTTAACGAGACATCTTTCGTTAAGTATAATTTAATTGTCACGGTGCAGTATCCAAAAGCCCCCAATAACATTAAATTTGATCGACCAATCAGCAAAGACAAGTCGATCAGATACTGAAAAATCAGTTGAACATGGCAAAATACTGATTTTTGCACCTTTGTTTGAATGCATTTGAAAAAGATTACCTCTACCCGAAGGCTAAATCGATAAGAAACTTGTCATTATTGTGAGTTAGTGTCGTGTAAATATTTTTCTTTTGCATTGTATCTTCTGCATTACATCTTCTGCATTAGTTCTCTTCTGGTGAATGTCTATTTGTCACGTGCTCAAACACACAATGCAAAAATGGCCCTATATTTTTTAAGTTTTCTACAGGTTTCTGTGACAAATTTTGCCTTGATTTGCTTCATGATTAGGCGGACCACAATGGCAACATTGACCTTTCAATCGTTCAAACGATTACTAGTTTTAGCGAATTTCTTTAAAGGAATAAGCTGTTACCGTAGGTCTCATGGTGAGAACTAAGCCCGAGACTACGATTAGTTTTCGTTTTGGGGCCCTCAGAAGCAAAAACACCATTCGTTCGAACGAGTAGTGTTTTTTGCTTCTTGCGGTCCCAAAAAAAGTATCATGGTCGTGGCTTAGGTTTTATGATGAGCCTTACGATAATGGTAATAGCTTCTTTCCAAAAGGGGGAATTCGCTAAAAACGCAATGGCGTCATATGAACATTGAACGATTCTATTTCTTGAAAAGGTATAATTGTAATCAAAGAATTTAGTGCTCGAGAGTTCGGTGAAGATGGAAGACTACAATTCTTGTTCTATACGCTGAGTTGAGATTATGCTGTGTACTGATTCAGCTGCGCCCATCTCTCCTATCAACTTTCCATCTTTACCCTCGTAATTTTAAGTGCTATCCTGTGTTGAACGGAATTAAATCCGTCCCAGTAGTCTTCCAAAATGATTTTTCTTGTCTTAAGTACCTCAACTATCGACAAGTTTTTTAGACCCATTAACTGTCTGTCAGCCTTAAGAAAACAGGGTTTTCACTACTGACCTATCTTTCTTCAATTCAGATACATTCTCAGATTCATTATTTATTCTAAAGATTTTTCAAAAAAGGAGGGACGCCATGATGGATATGCCATTCTCTCATAGGGCCTGATGATGATTGGTGTGACCAATCGAAATCGATTGCCATTTTCCATCATTGTGTATATTTACCATCTTGTATGTAAATACCGTATTAGTGTAAATATATTTGTAAGTGTTGTAAGACTTTTTTTACATACAGTGAATACAGCAACACATATCATGATAATTGAGATATTATTTAATCAAAATATTATTCAAGTATTATGTAAAGACGGCTTTTGTTTGCAGGATCAGATATGGCCACCTGAGAATTTCCAGCCAGCAATCACTAACTTATTTCCTCTCAATGTAGATCTTTGGAGGAGTACCTTTTGATGAAAATACAAAAAAAAAAACACTCAGAGCAATGATTCTGAACAGTTTTAGCGAATTTCCCCAATAGGGTAGAAGCTGTTATCGCACAGCTTCTAAGGGGGCCCCCGCCGCAAAACCCCCCCAAAAATGGTGTTTTTTTAAATTTTTTTTTTTTCAAAGCAAAAGACAAATAATCCGATGTTCGTTAGGACTATTGAATTCAGCTAAAAAAAACAAACAATTTAGCACTTTGAATCACTGCTCTATGTTCATTGGTTACCGAGATATTGAAAATTGTAAACACGGTACGTTGTCCCAATGTTAACCTTATGGTAAATAGGTAAAATTCTATATCCTGCTTATTTCTTAAAATATTTTGATAAAACTTGGTAAATGGCTTCTTCTAGTTCATATCTACTACATATTGAATTAAACCACCCATTTTTAACATATCTGCTGCAGCAAACTTGCATTCTCATTCCCCACGTTATTCTTATGGAGCTTACAAAAACATGTCAAATCTCACTATGTTGAAATGAAATACATTCTTTTGCATTTGAAATTCACTGGTTATGTAAGTGGCTGCAAATTGCATTATCAGTTAATTTCAAATGTGAAAAAATACATTTCAATCCAACATAGTGAGAATTGACATGTTTTTGTAAGCTCCATAATAATATATACAGGCTACATAAGAACATACAGAATTTAAGGCTGTATACATTCGCTCAACTACTTCTCTTGCTTAGGTTGTAAGGCTAGTTTACTTACAATCAACCTTCGATTGGGAATAAGAAATAAGTTAAAGAAGAAATAAGAAAATAAGGGAATACTGTCAAGTTCACTCGTTAGTTTAGTCATAATTAAAATAAGTATTACTTAAAATAGCTAAAGGTAAAAAAATGTAATAATGTCAGCAAAGGGTTGATTTGATTCCTTTCCAAATTCAATCTGTAGTGTTTTAATTTAATAGTAGAAATTAATAAGATATGGTAAATTTGTGTCCCAAATTTGTAATCAAGTATCCTCCAACACGTCTTGGCCGGGCCCCGCCCACTATAATTGTCACGGGCTTCCGAAAGAGACATTAGGCAGCAAGGTGCACACTCGTTTGGCAACAAAAACACATTACTGTAAATCAACACTCCGCACTCGCCGCGCTCAAACCCACCTCCGCCAAACCCGAGGCTATAAAGGGGCTTCCTTTAAACCGGGGGACACTTCGTGCGGCATCGAGGCTTCGGGGTAGCGGATTTGTACCCCCCAAAAAAAACGCTACGTCATTTTGACGTCACAGAAGGCGGGGCCTAAATCGCTCGAGAAACAGCCCGCGACTGAAAATGTACCACCCAATACATTATTAAATCATCAACACCTAAACGGTTTGCAATTAAATTATTTCCCTTAAGTCTGACCCCGGAATTGTACCCCCCGGATTTGTACCGGGTATGATAAATCGCGATCTTCAGGCAACGTTGTCCCGTATGTATGTGTGTATGAATGAGCAACAAATGTATGTATGAATGTGAGAGTGATTGCAAAAGAAATCTTAACATATTAACTTACAAAATTACTTAACATATTAAATTATTAACAAACTTGACGCATTGTATGCAATATATATATATATATATATATTGTCGAAACAATAAAGATATTATTATTATTATTATTACCCCCCCGTGGTCATATTCTTAAGTCCGACCCCGGATTTGTACCCCCCGGATTTGTACCCCCCGTCGCCAAATCCTCAAGTCCTACCCCGGATTTGTACCTCCCGGATTTGCACCCACCATCGTCAGAATCTTTAGTCAGACCCCGGAATTGTACCCCCCGGATTTGTACCCCCGATTGAGTTAGGACGAAATGAATGGCTTAAAAACCTCCTCCGTGAAATTTTACATATTTATATCAAGTTTCATGGCAAACAGTCCAACGGAATACGAGACAATAAACGTGAAACATATATAATCAAACTAACAAATTTTTTATGAATTTAGATATTCAAAACAATATTTTATCCAATACTTTCATCACGTATTATTGACAGATTTTCTAGCCTACTTAATGATGATTTTCTAGCCTACACAATATAATAATAATAAGACATATTCGTAGAATAATATTAGGCAATCATTTAACGAACAGCCGTTGATTTACAAGAACTAATTAAAAAAGTCAACAACAACGAATATTGACCCGGTATATTTCCATGGTCGGTCAAACTGGATTTGAGCACAGGGGGTACATATCCG
This sequence comes from Flexamia atlantica, assembly GCA_035578135.1. Classification (NCBI taxonomy): domain Eukaryota; kingdom Metazoa; phylum Arthropoda; class Insecta; order Hemiptera; family Cicadellidae; genus Flexamia; species Flexamia atlantica. The sequence goes on along the minus strand of JAQJVK010000016.1, from coordinate 15,953,086 downwards.
GGGGGTGCAAATCCGGGGTAAGAATATGGCAACGGGGGGTACAAATCCGGGGTTCACGGGGGGTACAAATCCGGGGGGTACAAATCCGGGGGGTGCAATTCCGGGGTCGGACTTAAGAAGTTTAATTAATTGGATTTATATTTAGCTAGCAGCTGTTCAGCCAACCGTGAAATGTCAGTTGATTAAAATACATAATAATTTATCCATCCTAAAAGTTCGCGGCCGGAATTGTACCCCCCTTCCTGTGACGTCAAAATAACGTAGCGTTTTTTTCTGGGGGGTACAAATCCGGGGGGTACAATTTCGGCGACCAGAGTAAAACATGTGGATATCGTCTGTCAATAGGATTAAAAACAATGTAGGGGTTTGCATATAAAACAAAATTTTACTCATCCTTGAAAAAGCTAATGGGCGATCTTCAATTTCGAAAAAACTGAGTCATCTCCAGAAACATGTGTTTTACAATAAAAACTAATTACAATAAATATCCTTTATATGTGCAGCAGCTCAAAGAGTTTGGTCTTATATTTCCATGGCTCCTAACAACATTTGCGCCAAGAGCTTATTATTATACAGTTTAGAACGATATGGAACTCAAGATGGTGGTATTCATTCTCGTGCTATGAATATCTGTCTCAAATGAGGACTAAAATACAACGTGGGGATTAATAATCAGCAGCCTTCAATCTCTTTTAGTTTATATTTTTTAAATCTAAAGTATTCTCGGATGAAATAAAAATTACTACTACTAGCCTTTGTGTTTTACAACTGGATTTTTGGAAAAGTGCATTGAAATAAAATAAACTTAAAGTATTATTTTAATTGGTTTCACCCTTGACAATTACCAAGTCAAAGAAACGCCCTCATAACAATTTATAAACGTCTAACAACTAATACAAGTGAATAAATAAAAGTTCCTAGTTCCTATGAAGATAATCTGATTTATTTATCAAATTATAGATTATTTTTAAGTGAAACACCCCTTCAATAGTAGTAATTGGAGTATTTAAAGTAATCAAACCCTGGATGAAAATGTGAGATTAATTTCCTAAACATCAATTGACGTTGTTTTTTTTTAATAGAATGTCTTGACCTAAAACTGTAAAATTTTAAGTGTAGAATTGTCGCGGAATTCGCAATGAACGGGAATGTTACAGCTGCAGCTACATTTATTGATCAACGGCCGACTCAGTGCCACAGAGGAATTCTTTTAGTATTACGGGCAGCCTTGAAAGTAAAATGTTAACATGGAACTTCAGGCACAAACAATTAAGAATTACAATTTTTTAGGGAAAACTCCCCGTGCAGTGATTGTGCAAAACTTGGGCGCTGTTCGATTATGACAAACTCCAACAAAAACTGTGTCAAATATTGATGTAGTCCGACTTTGTAAATGTGCATTAAAACACCTGGATTTGCCACATGGTTAAGACCGGGATTCTGCAATATAATACAACGGCTTTTAATATAATGCAATATAATATAACTTCGCATCAGGTGTATAAGCTAACATACAGATCTAGGTGTTGATGCACCGAAAGTAACGATAAAATACTAATACAGTAAGTGGGTGAGATAATACCGTCCGTGAAGTAACTGAGTTTACAAGTATTGTCAATGCCCGATTTTGATGGTATCCGACTTCATCTCCGTAAAACCAACAACAGCCACTACATTGGAATTAATTTAACTTTGCGTCTAGCGAAATAAACTCCCAGTATGCGAGCACTGAGGACAACGTTCTGAGAATCAGCCTGTAGGTGTGTCGAAGCACCTGTCCGCCGATATCCGTCATCCTCTGATGCCTTCGCCGGAAACGGTACTTAGCGGATGTCGCAATGTGAAAAAATGTGCTAAAACCGGGCGGCCCTTGGCTGTCGCACCGCATTGCGGCGCGAGGTGTAAATGTCCCGTTATTTAACGACCTCGCGTTATATTTTTAATTTGTAATTTGGACAAGTCAAAGTGAAAGTAATGATTTGGAGACCGGATGGACCAAATTCAATTTTAAGTTAAAATATTTTAATCTAATAGGTTATGAAATTTTTTCAAAACTTACAAAATATCCAATAGCGATCCAACGCCGTTTCCAAATTTTCAGTAAACTGTAACAGCAAACTGGCACATACTTTCTCCCTTAAAGCCATTTAAAGAAATAATTTCTACAATAAAATAAAACAAATTTACAACTATCCCACAAATCAAATGTTATCAAAATCGGTTAGTAATTAATGGAGATGTAGGTTTGAAAATAACTTCCATAATAAATAAAATTTACTGTGTTTACCGCCAAACATAAATATAAATTATCTCAGAAACCAGTTGATAATTCAAGATACTGAATTATTTATTTTTCAAGCCATATTTAATAGTTGTAAGAATATTTTGATTCATTACTATAATTTTAAGTATATTTCAAAAATGATTATTTTTTTCACTTAAATCCCCATAACATCTGAACCTGACTTTTACATGCTTGCGGGCGGTGTCATTTTGATTGTCATCTTAAGCACTAACAACCATGACATTTTTTCACAATCGTTAAAGCCGTTTTTTAAAAATTAGGATTACTGTAGTTTTTTATGGATTTTTATGGAGATATACCCTTTAAAATCAAAAATTCAAAAAAATGACAAAAGACGCCAAGAGATATTTTGGTGATATACCAACAAGCCAAATGCCATGAAGGACACCACTCCAATAACCACGCTTTTGGATTCAGGAAGCACTAAAACGAATATGTCCACTAAATACCCCCGTTGCAGCACACCTGCATACTTAGCGAATTTCAAATGCTTAAATATATCACTTAGACGGAGCCTCAAAACAAGTAAAATCAACTTAGGTATATCCTAAAATTAGCATTCAACAATTTTCTCCATGCAAATAACATGGGAAATGAGAATGCAGGTTTGCTGCCATGGAAGTGTGAAATTTAGGTATTTTTTGCAATAATCCAGTAGATGTCAACTAGATGAAGGCATACCCCAAGTTTCATTCAAATTTGTGGACAAATAAGAGATATTTAGAATTTTATTTTTTCCCATAAGATTAACATAGGGACAACGTGCTGATATCTGTGCACCACTAGCAATATCTCAGTAACCAATGGACATAGAGTAACGATTCAATATATTAAAATGTTTTTTCTTTTGAAGCTGAATACAAAGGTCCAACAATAATTAAATTATTCTTATTTTTTATGTAAAAAGTCCCAAAAACCCATTTTAGAAAGGGTTTACCCCCTCTTACCCCCCTTCCAGTGGTCCGATCAGGCCGGTTTTCGAACTTGACCGAATAATTACTACTTTACATGTCTGTGTCAAATTTCATTCAGATCGGTCCAATTTTACGTGAGTTATCGTGTTTAAAGTCTCTCACACAGATACACAAACACGTGCGCGCGCGCAGACACACGCACACGCTTATCGAACGATGGTTTATTACTATTTGGGACAGAATCCATAACACTGCTTAAATGAAAACTTTATTTTTATTGAGAGTACAGTATTGGAATAGTTATTTGTGTGTTGGATGAGAAAATAGTACAACATTGTCTCACGAGGGAGACGATGTGATTTACTCTCGAAATACACACATTTTTTCCCTCACCTGCAATAATAAATATCCTGACCATAAACATTCATTTTATTAACTTACTAAGCAATAAAAATATTAATTTTGTTTCGTAATGCATAAGGTTAATATGTTCTGCGCATGCATAAGGTTAATTGCAACCTTACATGCACCAGCGATCAGCTGATTGTTGCAACGTGCTTGCATGCTTAATTCTTACATGTTCTCGCAGCTGATTGTTGTAAATGTTAATCTTATCTGGTTATTCCTGCCACTAAATCAACTGTCGGCGCCTGCCTTCGTTAAGCCGCAACATATTTACACAAACATTTTTGTCTCCCAAAGTACAAAGTAATCACTTTACTCCCGCTGGGAGATAAATTATTATTTTACTCACCCAATACAAGGAGTAAAAAGCGTCTAAAAATGGCAGGTGAGGAAAATAATTTTTTCTGCTACTCTGCTTCGGCGTCCTCGGCGCCCTTTATACACCCTCGTTTTACACAACTGCAACTGATTATAATAATCTTTCCTCCACCCACGGCCGCGGCGCCTGCCGTCAGTCGGCGGCGAGCTATGCTGCAGCCGCATGCGGATGTGGCGGCGGCGGCGGCGGCCAAGCGGGCGGGCCAACGATGCAGCCACACTTGGCTACGTACACGCCCTCCGACACATCTCTTGGTATGATTTACGCCACCGACACCACTGCGAACTACATTTGGAGTTCCCCAACGGTTGGAACCTAACTAGAGTTCTGTTCTCTAAACTTCCAGATGAGATAAAGATACCATTAGGACAATTTAATAGTTAAGTAGTACTATAAAAAAAGATCTGCCACATGGATAAGACCATCAGAGAGAGGTGGGCGGTGAAGGGCAATTGTATTCCATCTTAAAAATGGTATCTTTCGTTTAAGAAATAGGCCTAAAGTGTCGAACATTTTTTTGATACTTCAGCCGAAACAGCTTGAAATAGGATACCTCTAGCCCGAACACCCTGTATACAATTACCGTATACTCTTAGGTAGTATGTTAAAAATGTAATGGTTGGTATGTAGTTAATAAAATATTTTTATTTTACACTAAGCAATTATATCACCCAAAATCATGCTTTAGTCAAAAATTATAACAAAATTAGCCTCTAAGTTTATCTCTTCATGCATAAAACAACCACTTTAGAGGTCACATGCCGTGCTTTTGCCAAATCTACTGCACGCCAGACTTATAAATTGCCGTGCAGTGTATGAAGGAAAGAAATGAATCGACGATGTGGGCAACAATGTACAACAATAGCGAGGTTGTTAGATGAGGCCACCGCAGTCGCTTATACTGGCCCTAGCCTCTTGGCAGCGAACACAAGATTCAAAAAACTTTGACTTCTTCAGAGTGATATGCTGAATCACGACTATAAGACTGGTACAACAATAATTGGAATATCATCAATGTTGTCACTTCTGATATTTTATAATATTCATTTTAATTATATTGTACCATAAACAACAAAAAAAGATATATATTATCTTGACCCACATCCAATCTGCATTGTGAAAGTGGGTGCCACGACGCCACCTGTCACCATACATAATGGCGGTCCATTCAACTCCGCACGTAGACAGCAGAATCTGAAATAGACGCGGCACAAACAACTGCCCACCATCACACAAATAGAGGCTGAATAATAAAATGCCTCTTTGAATATTATTTTGGCCGGATAAACATGTTGATTTTCCTTATGCCGGTTATGCGCACTCGAACTATTTTCCTTGTTAGATAATTTTAGTGGACAGTTTTAACCACCAGTTGTGGAAATTGAGGTGCCGGAACTACAATCTAACAGCGGTGCGACCCATCTTCCCACCCGCAATAAACGATCAAAAATTTGTTTTGTCTTTGGAAATGATAGAAGATTCACAAATTATTAGATTAGGTCTTTTCAAATCAAAATTAAAATAAATTAAGCATCACCAGAAATTGTACATGTTATAAAATAGATAACCCTGTGCAATTATTCGAGACTGAGCTTTTTCGCACAAGCACTTTTTTTGGCACAGTACTTTCGCCGGATCAGGGGGGATCCACAGGCGAGTGCGAGTTCGTAGATGGTGCATTAGGCACGCCCCGGCCACTTGTTGGGCCTCAAAATCCTCACCGAATCTTCCAGCGAAGCAAACTTGCCCTCTCCCGGCTAGTTTGTACTTACGCCATTGAAATTTTCAGCAGAGATCGATACATTATCCTCGCAGAACAAGCGCTCCGGTTGATGACATGCGATCGTCTATTGCGGTGGCGGAGTTGCGTTTGCCGATTACGCATGATCGTATTTTACTGCTAATTTACCTTTGCTGATCACGAGCGACAGTTTTTAAAGCAAATTTACTCCGACTGATTACATTCAATTTCATTTTTGAGGTAGAGTTCCGCAGTCGATATCAAGGCAAACTAAATGTCAATCAATCTACGCATGCCAATTTATTCAGTGAACTACTGAAAAAACGGCTGATAATGAGAACCTTAAACCTATTACTAATTTTAAGCAGTCGTATAATAAGACTCCGTTAGTAAGTGTAGATTGCTTTAAAACATATGCAAAAGCTGAGCATAAAAGAATATTGCGATCTAAAAACCTAAATGGTATAAACATACGACATAGTTCTTAAGAGTAATTTATATCCCAAAATATATCCAAATCTAAAAAATTTAAACATTTTTTAAATTTAGAATTCGCCAGAACCTAGTCCCGTTATTCACTCTGACGCCTCTGACGGCTAAAACTGACTAACAGGGCGAAACTGTGGGCTGAAGAATGATTTAGGCGCGCGCGTGAATCATGCGTGCTTAGTCAAAATAAAATCGGAGATTCGGGTCGAGCGTAATCGATCCCATCCGAGTCGAAAACGCCCCAGATGTAAATAAACCAACGGCGCGAAGAGTGATTAGTGGTGGAACAAGGGGGATTTATTACCTTGGGGCTACTGCCGAGCCATCCACAGCTTGTTGACGACAGGTCTCCGCGGTGAGTTTTCATACCGTTGTCACCTGACAAAACCTTACTTCTAGATGATTAGGTACATATAGAAACCTTAAAAACTTCAGCTTCTTGTTTTAGCTCAATCGGAAGATCCGCTCCTAATATATCGGTCTTCAAACTCAAACGCCAATTTTTTTCTTCAAACAGTAAGGGATTAGCGCCGAGCGCAAGTGGCTGATTCCGTACGGTAACTGTAGCAGTTGACGGCGCCCCCAGCGCGTTGAAGCTCGGGACACAATCCCCAACTGAACTCTGCCACCGATGAATCCATAGGGGGGATTTTGATATGCGCCCCGTCAGGAAGGGGGCTCCTCTTCAGATGGTGGGCATCCCATAGCTCCCTAAGCCCCAGGTGGGCTGGCTCTCCTTTAGATCAGCCCACCTACGCTGACGTCTGGATTCCCCCTGAGTTTAGGTAAAGTTAGGTTGGTACCACCAGAAGCGTTGTGTTTAGTTTTGCATTGCGGCAGGCAATTGTATTCTTTTTTATCGACGTAAATTAATTTAATATCGACTACAACACTGTTCATACGAGTATCTCAGCCAGACACTCGGAGTGTATCCTGTAGAGGGTTTGGGCTAGTCCCTGATGCCGTCGCATTCCTGTAAATATCCTCATTTCTCCCAGCGGTGCCGTGGTTTAGTCCTATCGTCATTCAATCCCTAAATTAGCGATAATTATTTCTTACATGGCATATAATAGTCGCAGTTCTATAAGTATTTAAAATACTAAATATCTGCCATGATATTGGTTCCAAACGAAAATTTACATTGTTGCTGATAACGTGTATTCCAATATAAAGACATGTCACCAAATATAGTTGGATTGTTTTGCGCTTTCTAGGATTTAAGTAATATTACTCGTGATAAAAGACAACTAGAAGTATATTAAAGACAACTTACTGTAACACTTGAGTTTGCTGGCACTAGTTTTAGTCCCTCACAATAACTGACGAAAACAAATGGTCAGCCCGAGACAAAACGTTATGTAACTCGTTAGTTACTGTCGTGTGTAAACGGCGGTCATAGCGCACTCAGCTGAAGCGAGAAAAAGATTATTTAGGAAACAGCACCACGGTCGATCAAACCTGAATCTTGTATGCCAATCGAAGCGCAACCACCATCGACATGATTTTCATTACAGATTTTAGCGAATTTCTCAAGTAAGGAAGAATACTATCACCGTTAAATCTCATGTTAAGACCTTAGCCCTCAGGTAGACCATCAAAATGTTTAGTTTTGGGGACCTAAGAAGCTGAAAAATTATTTAGTCAGAAAAAATACTAAAATCCCCAATACTAAAAGTTCCCCATGGCTGTTCTCAAGTTCCCTAAACTATGGAATCGAGTTGATTTGTTTACATTCGTCTGCTTGCATGGATACGTTGCTACAGCAGACTTACATAATATGACAAACAAACTTTTTTGTACATAATATGACAAACGAACTTTGTTTACATAATATGTAAAAAAAACAAAGGTCAAAAACATTCACATTTAAAGGGTGTTTTTTTTAACGCAACCCATTTTTAAGATTGAATAAATACATATAAATATGAAATGAGTATTGTTTTGTTAATCTTTACATTTGATACAACATATTATTTAAGGTTGATCACATTTAGTTTACATTATATGTTCAAAAAATCTGCCATTGGAATTTGTACAAAGTTGTGCTCTCTCCATCAAATTCCTGAAAACGTGTTGCAAGGCAAGTCTTTGAATTTCTTGCATTAAATTTGTTATGTTTGTTTTGATGTGCTGAATATCCTGTGAATTGATTTCGTAGGCCTTACTTTTTATGTATGCCCAAAGAAAATCATTATATAGTTGGTTCTAATCCGGGGATCTTGGAGGGGATAATCCTTCACTAATAAAATAAAGTTTTGGGTTGCGTTAAAAAAAACACCCTGTATTAGCAGAATACCTTATGTTATTAACGATAAAAATGTCTGAATATCAGATCAAAAGAAGAAGAACGTGTTCTTTGAATATATGTCCTCAACTTTTAATCGTCTCATACTGACTAAAAATAAGGTTTTCAGTGATTATATTATTTGAGTAACACTCGGGGCTATAAAATAACACCTTCGAACATACCCTGGGTAAGAACATAACCAATTTTTGAGCCAAGGCCATCCATTTATTAAGGCATTAACTAGTACGACTTTGTAAGGCACCTTTCGCGCCCCGTTGACACACAATAACGAGGCTCGAGGTGACGAAACGTTAAAGGGGAGATTGACGCGACAACCTGGCAGCAGTGGCTACTCCCACCTGTAGCCCTGAACTTCTCTATTTCTGCCTCACGGTGTTTCCGCCAACAAGTATCACTGATTTCCGGGCCAGAACCTTTGTTGTGACTGCTAAACTAGTCCAGAAGCTGAGGGTGGTTGTGCATGCATGAAAGGATAACGCAATATGTTTGGTGATCATCCATAAATAAAGCCCAAATTGCCCAGAACGTTTGAGAAAAACTTCGAGTCTGAAAACCATCAACTCCAAACTTGAATAAAAAGTCTCGGTGAAAAAATTCGAGGAGTAAAATTAGTTGTTGATGGAAATTTCCCTATCAGGGTGCCTACTGACTTCTGATTTTATAATTCCGTATGTTTCCAGTACTTCCAGTAAATGTTTGGAAGAAATTTCAGTATGGCAATCGCATGTGAACCATCAACGTAACTAGGGAATACCGTTTATGACCCTTGTTGTTGATTGTAATCATGTATTAACTTGTATATGTAATTAGCTGATGAACACGGTTTTACCCGTGGAAAAACAGAAAAACTTCCTTGGATTCATGATTTAATGTTAAGGTATTCATGACAACTACATGAGCTTGCCTATACTTTAACACTGATACTTTGATGTATCATAGGGCGTAGCCCCGAGGGAATTTTTAAAAATCCGTTCTAAGTGGCTGCCTATGCCCTGAGAGGAATGTTCATACAAAGTTTCAAGCTCCTCGGTCAAGTAATTTCGGCTGTGCTATGATAGGTGAGCATCAGTGTTTGACAAAATATAGTAGATCAAGATGAAACTATTCTTTTGCAATACAATTAAATTTGTTTGATAAATATTTTCTAACAATCATAATTAATTTACGATTTATATTATTATCTATATAATAATACGCAAGCGAGTTTCTTTTCACAGTCAAACCTCAATAATTGCTCGACGGATTTTAACGTTTGATATATCAAATTAAAGGGATTTTTAAGTAGACTTTTCAATAAATCTCAGAATTTTTAAAAAGGGTGTCACTAAAGTACAGTAAAAGGTTAAAGTTTTGGAGCGGAGGCGCTAGGTATTCATAGACTTCATCGGGCTCAGTTCACTTTATTTACATCTCAACATATGGTCACACTTTGAAATGATTGTACTGGTAAACCACTGATTGCAGCACTTATCGTTTTAAAAAAGAGCGGCTTTATTTTTACAGCTGCTTGGCTACTGGGACATGACAACAAATTGTTTTTATATTTTAGTTTTTAGCGAATTTCATTTATAGAGAAGAAGCTATTACCGTAGTACTCACGGTAAGACCCGTGACCATGATAACTAACCCCAGACCATGATAACTATTCGTTTTGGGTCCCCCAGAACAGTGACGGCTCGTGTGTAGGTTCAATGGTTCAGTGAACCCCCTAAATAATAAAAAACAATACATTTTTTAAGTAAATAGTAGAAAACCCCATTGTTAAACATACTTTTATAAACAACATGGCAAAAACCATTTTTGCGTTCGGGCGAAGCTCTCACGCAACGCCGGCAGAGCGAGGTTCAATTCGCCGAGTGAACGAGTGAACCCAGCTGGCTAGGCGAGGGGTGTGGGGGGAGGGGAGGGGGGCTTGCTTGAAAGCAATGGACCAATGCTAATGCTCTCTGCTAGCGGCGAGCCGAGCGCTGACGACATTGGCCGACCTCTTCCGAAAGAGTAGTTTCTTTCCTAACCACTTCTGTTTCAGCAGCACCCTACGGAACGCGCGCTGTAAAGCTTGATAATGTTGTTTTAATGGTTCGGGCGATGTTTAAGTTTATTTATTTAAATATTGTGTGATTTCTGTTGTTTTAGCGAATCTCCCCTATAGTGAAGAAGCTATTACCGTAGGTCTCATGGTAAGACCTAAGCGCGGGACCATCATAACTTTTCATTTTGGTTCCTCCAGATACCAAAAACACCATTCGTTCAAATTTTTATATATATATATATATATATATATATATATATATATATATCTACTATATATTTGTCAAATGCCACTCAGTGGAAACATCGTACAGCCCAAACTACTTGACCTAGAACCTTGAAACTTTGCATGGATGTTCCTCTTAGGGCGTAGGCATCCGCTAAGAACGGATTTTACAGAATTCGTAGTATAAAGGGGTTTTTTGCGAGGCCGAAGTTTTCAAATTTTCCCATTTAAAAGTATGTTGGACGATTTCTGTTTACATTTTTAATGTTCATAAAACAATAGCTTCGGAAATGTACACGTTGATACAGATGATAATAAATTGATTTCTTTGATCATGGCTTCATTGATTTTTGTTGATTTGTTTCAAGGACATAATTATGTACTATATAAAAGTTACATTTAGTTTAGATAAAATCCACCATTAATTAGTTAAGTGCCACCATCTATATTTCGGTAGCGGGAGTTAGCAGTTTTAAACGTGAAGAGCATACTGCCTTTTGTGGCTGAGACTAAATCCCGGTAAGATGGAAAGAGAAAAGAACAGTGGTTTTTCAGTCACAAATAGAATGTGCTGAAATGATATGATTCTTTGATCTACTTATGTAAAAAGTTATAAATTATACAAATTCCTGATTGTAAGTTATATTTATACTGTCTTTTCTACTGTATTTTTGTCAAATACCACTGACCTATCCTATGTACAGCCAAAACTACTTAACCTAGAACCTTGAAAATTTGCATGGACGTTCCTTACAGAGTGTTGACATTCACCAAGAACGGATTTTTTTAATTCGAGGTTTTTAGAGGTTTTTCGTGGAGCTGAAGCTTTGAAAATGCCCCATGTTAATGTAATGGATGATCTTTTGTTTAAATTTCCAATCTTATTCAATCAAGCATATTAGCTTCACAAACGGATACGTTGTTACAGCTGATTTATAATTTGATTCCTTTAATCATGGTTTTATGGTTGTTTTGATGATTTTGTTAGGTTATTCGTACTATATAAAAGTTACATTTGGTTTAGTTTCGTACCTTATACGTTCAATCATAAGCTCATTATGTGGTACCATCTTTTTAGGCAGCGGGAGCTATAGTTATTTCCTTAGGCCGTCCTTCATGTTTTTAATTACAATCATGCCAGTTACAATAATTTGGCAAATTCCTTTTTCATCTAATTTGACGGTGTCCCGGCTTTTCACGGAAAAATAAATGCTGCAATCAGTGGCTGATCTTAAATTACTCCTACCCGTCCATATTTTAAGTTAAAAACTAAGAGAATCGAGTTTATCCAAAACGAGTGAATCGAAATAATGCCCACGGATAGCACCATAACTGTTTCGAACATTCAGCCCTTTACTGTACTTAATTGATGCCCTACTTGGCAATCCAGGGACGTAATGGTAAATCTACAAGGAAGTACCTTAAAATCGACACATTTGGTGTTAAAATCGGTCCGGCCGTTTTCGAGTTATAACGGTGAAAAGAAAACCTTCACTGTCTACTGTGGTATCCTACATCCTACTGTGGTATCTACATTTTATCCTACATTCCGCCATAAAACAAACATATCTCTACATGACATATTCCTTGATATAAATATTTTGTATTCAGTCCTCTAGATTCTTCATATCAAGGTTAGACGATAATTTTTATCGTGAGCGAAGCCACGGGTTTTGCTAGTATATATATATAAGCCAAAACCCATTGACTGACTGACTGACTGACTGACTGATCACAGTTTCTCAAAAACTATAAGACTTAGAACAATGAAACTTGGCACAACTATTCTTTACAGGCTCTGGATGCGAACTAAGAAAGGATTTTGCAGGATTTTCTCTCAAAGGGCTTGAATGTGGTATATGATGAAATTCAAAATGGCGGCCATTTTTAGCTTTCATAGCTTATTTTCTCATAAACTACAAGAGTTTGGGCCATGAAACTTGACACAAATGTTCTTTATAGGCACTAAATGAGAATAACGAAAAGGTTTTTAAAATTTTCTCTCTCTGGTTGTTAAAATAGAGTTTATTATAAAATTCAAAATGGCGGCTATTTCAGTTTTTAAAACTATGGATGGAAGGCCTATACAATATTTTTAGGGGATAGAAAAAGTACATTTCATTTCATTTCGAGTATATGTATATTGACTAGAAACGGAGTTTCAAAATTAAAATTAATTAGGTGATGAAGATTTAAATTACAAAAATATACCATTACAGCGTTAATTTTGCCTTATCGATAGGTTAGAGACCCGATCTTCAATGTGATTGAGAAAGGTTTGGGAAATATGTGTTTGGCCAAGGCACATAGGCCTACAGTCTACTTTTTCTTACGGTTTTCGGCCTAATTTCAAAAACGTACTAAATTCATATCGATGTTAAGTCGAAAAGCCGCCCTTAGCGTAATTTTTGTTTTATATCCCGGTTTATTTCTCATTCTCTGTATTGGCAAATGGGAGAAAGCTAATTCATACTATTTGCTAATCATGAGGGAAAATTTTTAGAGAAAACGTTACACCTTCTCACTTCAATCTAGGATGGAATTATTAGCTTAATGGTGTAATTGTACGCCAATTGCCCACAACCCAAATCATTCAATTTTGATAACTATTCCTAAAAATTACTTATAGCATAATATGAGTTGATTTAACATTAGTAATTTTTTCAGCGGGCGAAGCTGAGGGTATATCTGCTAGTGTGTGTCGGTGCACCGCAACTGAGCCAAAACGATCAGGTAGACGGCGTAACTGAGCCAAATTGATAAGCGGTCCCTCGAAAACGGGTCGTAACTGAGCCAATTTCCCGTCCCGCGCCCGTCCCGCGCGGCCGCCGCCGACCGCGTCCCAACCGCAGGACTGTTATTATTCTAAAGATCGAGTACTCATGGTTAAAAATACAATTCAGTTATAAAAAAAAAATTATCCATTATGAGCAACTCACATTCACTGGAAAGGGAAAGTATGAAATTATAAGAGGTCAGTCAAATTCAATAGATTTATTAGATGCTGCAAACATTACGTCAAAGAGATCTTAACAATAATATACATAACCTACACAACTGCAAGATCACAGTCATAAGTTTTACATTTTCAAATTTAAAAAAGTTGGTCAGTTAAAAAAATATATAAACTGCTATAAAAATTACGTAGTGCTATAATACTATAGAAATTACAATGTATAAATTCTATTAATGCTATAAAATCACACAGGTAATCAAAACTCTAAAACGATAAATTACATAATATATAAATAATAATAAAATATATACATGTTAAGTCTACAGAAAGAACCGGGCAAAAGAAAGCGTTGTAACCGCCTTCAAATTTGTTGATAATATTCAAATATTATTCTTAAATAAATACAAAATCTCGATCTAGAAATATAAAAATAATTTTTATTAGGCTTCAGAGTTAAGTGCCACGTCCTCCCATAAGGCCAATGTTAACTTACGAATTAGTTAATTGGAAATAAAAAAAAATCTAGCTATTTCAGTGAGAAGAATTTTGATATCACATTTAGAGTAATTTATAAACAATTCCAAAAATACGATTTTTTGCGATTTTTTAACAATCAAACAAAAACTATGTCAACTATGGAATCGCTAGATTTTTTTTTAACTTTTAAATGAGCTATCAAGCAACGATTTTGGTTGAGCGGTTGATGCTGTAACGAATTTGGATATTGACATTGGTCTTATAGTAGAAGCAGGTAGTCACGCGGGACTGGAGCGATCTTTTCGCTCGGCATTTGCGGGAACGCCGGGTCTAGCTACCTGGACCACTTTGGCTCAGTTCCGCCTCGTACCCTGTAATTAATTTTTCGCCCCTGTCATTAGGAGTGCATTCTTGGCTCAGTCGTGGTGTAACCGTGTGTGTGTGTGTGCGTGTGTGCGTGTGTGCGTGTTGTGCGCGTGTGCGCGTGTGCGCGTGTGCGCGTGTGCGCGTGTGCGCGTGTGCGCGTGTGCGCGTGTGTTGACAAATATACAGTAGATATATTTGTAAAATGCCACTCAGTGGAAACATCGTACAGCCCAAACTAATTGACCTAAAACCTTGAAACTTTGCATGGATGTTCCTCTTAGGGCGTAGGCATCCGCTAAGAACGGATTTTACCAAATTCGAAGTATAAAGGGGTTTTTGGCGAGGCCGAAGTTTTCAAATTTTCCCATTTAAAAGTATGTTGGACGATTTTTGTTTACATTTTTAATGTTCATAAAACAATAGCTTCGGAAATGTATACGTTGATACAGATGATAATAAATTGATTTCTTTGATCATGGCTTCATTGATTTTTGTTGATTTGTTTCAAGGACATAATTATGTACTATATAAAAGTTACATTTAGTTTAGATAAAATCCACCATTAATTAGTTAAGTGCCACCATCTATATTTCGGTAGCGGGAGTTAGCAGTTTTTAACGTGAAGAGCATACTGCCTTTTGTGGCTGAGACTAAATCCCGGTAAGATGGAAAGAGAAAAGAACAGTGGTTTTTCAGTCACAAATAGAATGTGCTGAAATGATATGATTCTTTGATCTACTTATGTAAAAATTTATAAATTATACAAATTCCTGATTGTAAGTTATATTTATACTATCTTTTATACTGTATTTTTGTCAAATACCACTGACCTATCCTATGTACAGCCAAAACTACTTAACCTAGAACCTTGAAAATTTGCATGGACGTTCCTTACAGAGTGTGGACATTCACCAAGAACGGATTTTTTAATTCGAGGTTTTTAAAGGTTTTTCGTGGAGGTGAAGCTTTGAAAATGCACCATGTTAATTTAATGGATGATCTTTTGTTTAAATTTCCAATCTTATTCAATCAAGCATATTAGCTTCACAAACGGATACGTTGTTACAGCTGATTTATAATTTGATTCCTTTAATCATGGTTTTATGGTTGTTTTGATGATTTTGTTAGGTTATTCGTACTATATAAAAGTTACATTTGGTTTAGTTTCGTACCTTATACGTTCAATCATAAGCTCATTATGTGGTACCATCTTTTTAGGCAGCGGGAGCTATAGTTATCTCCTTAGGCCGTCCTTCATGTTTTTAATTACAATCATGCCAGTTACAATAATTTGGCAAATTCCTTTTTCATCTAATTCGACGGTGTCCCGGCTTTTCACGGAAAAATAAATGCTGAAATCAGAGGCTGATCTTAAATTATTCCTACCCGTCCATATTTTAAGTTAAAAACTAAGTGAATCGAGTTTGAAATACTGCCCACGGATAGCACCATAACTGTTTCGAACATTCAGCCCTTTACTGTACTTAATTGATGCCTTACTTGGCAATCCAGGGACGTAATAGTAAATCTACAAGGAAGTACCTTAAAATCGACACATTTGGTGTTAAAATCGGTCCGGCCGTTTTCGAGTTATAACGGTGAAAAGAACCTTCACTATCTACTGTGGTATCCTACATCCTACTGTGGTATCTACATTTTATCCTACATTCCGCCATAAAACAAACATATCTCTACATGACATATTCCTTGATATAAATATTTTGTATTCAGTCCTCTAGATTCTTCATATCAAGGTTAGACGATAATTTTTATCGTGAGCGAAGCCACGGGTTTTGTTAGTACTATATAAATACACGCAGTGTGACTTACCGCGGTTACCGCCGTAATTTACAGGGTTGCAGTGAGCTTAAGCCGCACGTGTGACAATAAAGCCTCAGTCACCAGCAGCTTTACTGGGTTTATATTTACAACCTGTCACCGAGGGCTTCCTGCTTCTCGGACACTACCTGCTAAGTGCATCTCAATAAAATATTCGGTTTATTATTTAAATGTCAAAACAATTTCGCTTTTTAGCGAATTTCCCCTGTAGGGAAGAAGCTAATAGCGTAGGTCTGATGGTAAGACCTAAGCCCCAGACCATGATAACTTTTCGTTTTGCAACCCCCAGAAGCAAAAAACACCATTCGTTCGAATTTTTAGATATATATATATCTATATATCTATATATATATATATATTAATTTTTTATATTTTTACAACTTTATATTGTACATGAATAAGCGAAAAGCGATATATAGTACAGATTATTGAATTTTACAGTTATTTTTGATGATACAAATATATATATATATATATATATATATGAATATATGTGTGTGTGTCTGTTAGCACGATAGCGGTCGTAAAAATGGTCCGATCTTGATGAAATTTGGTACAGACATGTAAAGTGGTAATCGATTGGACGAGTTCGTGAACCAGCCCGATCGGACCACCGGAAGGGGGGGTAAAGGGGGATAAACCCCCTCAAAAATGGGGTTTTTGAGCTTTTTACATTAAAAAAATATTTGTCGCCAGCATATCAGTGCGACCATTTAGAAAATGCGCATTTTCTTGGGGATCCTCGGCAGAAAAATGGGTTGTATGGGGTTCTGTATTATAAGATTAACAAAATGGTTACGAAATCACACCTAGTCTGTCTGTATATATATGTTTGATTTTTTAATATTCATCGGCGTATCTTTAACAATAATAGTACGATAATCGATACATCAATAATATGTTGTTTCTGTAGGGAATAGTCACTTTACTTTATTGAGCATTTAGACAAGTACATGCATATGCCAGGTCAATACAAATACAAATAAATACATAAAAATAACGGTTCTTCTATGACAAAAAATGTACATATTACATAAGGGTCTTATCACACATAAAATCGTTTACACTATAGTAAGCCTTGCCAACTAGCAGCTTTTTCAAGTCTCTTTTTTCAAGTTTGATTCGTTTTTCAGGAGGCCAGGCAGGTTATTGAACATTTTAATGGCAGAAAAATATAGGTGGTTTTCAAAGAATGATGTTGTATGTCGGGAGATATTTAAAACGCCCTTTGGTTTGCTCCTTGAGTTGTAAGAATGTACTGGTATAGAGTAATTAAAGATAGAGAAGTTCTGTCGGAGAAAAGAAAGTGTTTCCAGGATATAAATTGAGGGGAATGTTAATAACTTGTTGGCCTTGAATAAATCTTTGCATGAATCGAGTTTTGGGACTTTAAATATAACCCCAACAGCCTTTTTTTGCAATCGAAATACCGCCTTTGATCGAGTCGTTTCTGAATGAATTGTATTATGGTAAAAGGGCTCTCAGGTTGTAAATATAATGAATGTTTACTTTTTGCACCTTAATGTTGTTACAATTAGAAAGTTTGGAAGAGATATAATGTAATTTAATGATTTAATTGTTTATGTTTATTGTACTTCGTATACTTGTATTTTAGTGGTAAGCACTTTTTGTGTTCCACAACTGCCATTTGATTTTATTAGTTGTTAAGTACCAATAAAGCCTCCAAACAGGCTAAACGGCTTGGAGGAATAATTATTTCTCAATTACATTTCGAAAGGTCAGACTTGGCATCTTAAAATAAATTTAATCACAATTGCACCATTTGTACCTTTTGTATTTGTATTTATAAACAAAAATGTAATGTAATGTAAATTGAGAAATAAATTCTTTCTTTCTTTCTTTCTTTCTTTCTTTCTATATAATCATGATTGTTTTTTTTCTGTTTGAAATTCATTGTTACATGTAAAATGAGATTATGCTTATTGGAAAATTTTTAACTCGTTTTAAAATATACATGACTGTAAAGGCTAAAAGGGAAATGGTAAAGACAAGTAACGTGAGGCGGGACACTACTACATGACCAAATGGTGGACCGGTTGATGAGACGGGCAACACGGCACGTGACTGACTGGCTATCGACTGTGGAACGGATATGGTGACAGTAACTAGGAGCGCAACCCGAATCTGTATCGTTAACTTTTCCAGAATACACATTCAACTCTTGCGAAACTGCTGCGATAGTGGTGCACAATGCACTCTAATATGACAAATCGTCTACAACGCACCCATATACCATAAATATCGTTTGTCGCAACAATCCGGCGTCGGCGACCTGGATCTCCACTTAGCCGCTATGACGGATGACGCGCCGCGCGCGCGTATGGTGAGTGTCCTACAGGAATTGATTTCCCTTGTTCCCGTATATTTATCGCAGCCACCCACCGATCGCCGCGCGCCCGGCTTAATCAACTATTTCCGAGCGCTGATGGTTTGCTTACATCAGCGCCTCGTTTTTTCACTGTCTCCTCGCGGGACGTTTAACTCGCGACCCAAATCCCAAATATTGTTTTGAGTGAGAGTCGCTGACTCCTGTTGCCGTCAGGAACGTCCTGCTGCGTACTTTGTCACGCGCAACTGACTTTCGGACGTTTATGGAGTTAAGTTTGGTATATAAGAAGTTAAGTTTTCAGGAAATCAGTTGTTGCACCCATCGATGCTGAGTTTGTTTTATACATCGATGGTTGCACCTGACTCATTTCTCTCTAAATAATCTACGGCTACACCAAAATTACAGTTACGGAAACCCACAATTCCAGGTTATAATCATGTGAGACCATATTTTTACAGTTTTACGCTATTTATTTAATATTATTTAATATAACAACAAATGTTGTAATTTCATTTCAACAACTTTATATACATCATCCAATAACAAATCGATCCTAATAAAGTTTAATTGTAACTAATGTAAAGAATATATATATATTTTAAGTTTTGAGACTTCGGCATCAGGAATCCTTTAGAAATCTATAGACTTTCAAACTTCACTTACAACCCCTTCCTAAATGTGTTTCATCCAGTTTTCTACAACGACGGTCAATGCAGGGCATTCACTCATCTCTTTTTACGAGCCAATCAACCATTGAAAGAAATCATTTTTTTCCTTACCCATGACTACAATAAAAATATTAAGACTAAAAAAGCATATACAGTAGGCAAAAACGAATTCTGTTTATTTCAAGAAGGCTAATAAAAATCTGTATCATTAATTGTTTTCAGCGATTTCACATTTTTATAACTCCTAAAGAATGCAATGGGATCGTAGGGAAAAAGGTAGCACAGAGTTATGTACATAAAACCAGAATACTAGAAAACCAGGATGTTGTATGTTTGCTGCTATCAAGATCCCAAAATTAACAGGGACGATTTTAATACGTAACTAGAGGCTTGAAGGGGCTAATAGCCCCTAAGCATAATCCTTCTTAACTATAGTACAAAATACCTTCTTAGAAAATAGTCGTTTGGATCCACAAAATTGCAATTCCAGTATTTTCCCCGCATCCCTGAGATGGAGACCTTCAGTGTCAGCCCCCCCCCCCCCCATCATCCTGCAACCTTCCAAACGCCCACAATTTCTTCGCAAAAATTTCCCTTACGTAATCATTTGGTATTAAATCTGCATCGTTAAAACATAAACTAAACAAACGTACTTAACTTTTTATGATTTTAAATTATGAAAAACTCAAACCCTTAATTATTATAAAATCAGAAAATCTTAAATTTAAAATTTTTTTGTTATATTACATTGAACGTGCATAGTTAGCTGTATTTTGAAACAAATCCCACACATCAACATCTACCATATGGCTTTGAATCAAGCATTAGCACCACATATGTTTAATGTAAACAAAGCAGACGTTTTTCAATCCCAATGCATTTTAAATAGGAGATATTTTTCGTTATTTCTCATTTTCTGGTATATTTGGACATAATCTGCTATTTTTCCCAACCCCCTGGGGCCGAGACCTTTCATTTGAGCAATATCCTGTCATCCTGCGAGCTGGCAAACTCTCACAATTTTGATTTGAAAAATTCGCTTACAGAATCAATATATATATATATATATAAAAGAAGAGTTGTGTGTTGGTATATTTCGGGCTACAGCCAAAACTACATGTCGTAGATACTTAATCTTGGTGTCAAATGAAAGCTTAGAATCTCATGATGTGCACTATGATGATTTGGTTTTGATATCTTTAAGGACTTAGGCACAGGGTTGACGGAAAGGGATCCATGTCAAGGATTTTGGAAGTTCTTTAAATAGTTGCTATGGTTACCATCAGAAATAGCTACTATGGTTACTATCAGAATACAAAACTAATTTTAAAGCAAGAATTCGACAAGCAATAAAATAATCTCCCGGGCAAAGCCGGGGGTATCAGCTAGTTAAAAATATAAGATTGTTTTTAAATGACAGGTACTTTACGTTATTTCTCATTTATGCAATTTCAGTATTTTCCCCGAGTGCCTGGGATGGAAACCTTCAATTTCAGCCCCCTCCCATCATCCTGCGACCTTCCAAACGCCCACAATTTCGGCGCAAAAATGTCCCTTACGTTATTATATATATATATATATATATATATATATATATATATATATATATATATAGATGGATCATTTGGTATTAAATCTGCATCGTTATAAGATAAACTAAACAAACGTACTTTACTTTTTATAATTTTAAATTATAAAAAAATCAAACCCTTAATCGTTATAAAATCAGAAATCTTAAATTTAAAATTTGTTTGTTATAGTACATTGAACGTGCATAGTTAGCTGCATTTTGAAAAAACCCCACATGTCAACATCTACCATATGGCTTTGAATCAAGCATTAGCACCACATGTTTAATGTAAACAAAGCAGACGTTTTTCAATCCCAATGCATTTTAAATGGAAGATATTTTTCGTTATTTCTTATTTTCTGGTAGATTTGGACATAATCTGATATTTTTCCCGACCCCCTGGGACCAAGACCTTTTATTTTAGCCCTCACCCATCATCCTGCGAGCTGTCAAACTCTCACAATTTTGATTGAAAAAAATCGCTTACAGAATTAATAATATAGATTTTTCGGACGTTTTATGTGTTGGAGGGATTTTGCGGCAACTGCCCGTTTATATAATATAATGCCATTTACTGGGAGTTAGTTTTTATGGATCATTGATTAGCGCATTATCGGGTTAGGATTGGCTTCTGGCAGCTGAATAAAAATCCACGTTCTCCTTTTCTTGATGTAAATTGCGCTTCCAAATACAACTTCTTTAATTACGATTTTATGATTAATGACTTAAAAGATATAATTTTCAAATATTTACAAAGACATTATTGTACACTGTAGCCTCGAAAAAAATTCAAATTAAATTTGGATTTTAAAAGTACTTAAAATAACGAGAACGCTTACTCCTGTAAAAGTGTATCCCAGCATAATTCGTGTTTGCTCAATAATTTCCGAAAATATTATTTTAACCACAAACTCATCGCACCAATAGCAGACCCGCCGGTCGCGAGCTTGTTTTGGAGCCAACCAGCTTTGGTTCCGCTCTAGATAAAGTTTGGCCCTCAATCTGGACGTGTTTCTTTCTCTGTCTGCCTTCACTCATCGCCCACTGTTAGATGATTATTTTAAAATTAACTGACAATGGTTGCTTAGTTTAAGATAAAGAAGAGCTCTACACAATAGAATCTGTATTCAGTGATTTTTTTTTACTGTAACAAAGTTTACAAATTCCACTTATCTCGGAGTTTTGTCAGCATCCCCCTCGGCTTTGGTGAAGGCCAGGGGGAAAGTTAAATGATCGATACGCCCCGGACGTAGGGGAAGCCCATGTTTATTGTTTTGTTTGTGAACTTGAGCCTGCCCCCTTGTATAGGGGGGAGTAGCGTCTTAGCGTCTATTGGTAATAGGTTATCGACATTTCATGGTTGGGGGAATGTTATTGCTCAAGAAATCATTATGCCGACACAACTGGCGCTGTCTATACGTGAAATACTCTTAAAAGAATATAGTCAAGTCAATTTACTCGATGACCCTAAAAAACTGAATTCCATCAAAAACCGCCTTCCTGCAATTTTTTTTAAGTTCCTTATGTTACTTTTCGTAGCATGACTGGCCTAATAATATTTCTTATTCTAATGGCAAATATTAAAAAACCGATGATGTCTCTGTTAATAGCTAACCGATTTCAATAAAATTTGGTATGTGGGATAGTTGTAGATTTAATTTATTTTATTGTAGGTTTTCTCGATTTAAGGGAGAAAGAATGTCTCAGTTTGCTAAAACCATTTATTCAACATAAGCGGCTCACCGATCAGTTTGGAGCGTCCAGGAGGCCGGGGGGCTGCCCAGCTGCGTCACGGTCTGAAAAATACGGCAGCATGAAAGTGCGTGTATCAAAACTTACAAATAATACTTACAACTTACAAATAACTCGCTGCGTCTTGCCTCAATATTTCCCCTCGACATTTGGCCGTCCCTCCCACTACCAGACAGTCGGGTGTTGGCCGCCCATCGCTGCGTCTTGCCTCAATATTTCCCCTCGACATTTGGCCGTCCCTCCCGCTACCAGACAGTCGGGTGTTGGCCGCCCATCGCTGCGTCTTGCCTCAATATTTACCCTCGACATTTGGCCGTCCCTCCCGCTACCAGACAGTCGGGTGTTGGCCGCCCATCGCTGCGTCTTGCATCAATATTTACCCTCGACATTTGGCCGTCCCTTCCGCTACCAGACAGTCGGGTGTTGGCCGCCCATCGCTGCGTCTTGCCTCAATATTTACCCTCGACATTTGGCCGTCCCTCCCGCTACCAGACAGTCGGGTGTTGGCCGCCCATCGCTGCGTCTTGCCTCAATATTTACCCTCGACATTTGGCCGTCCCTCCCGCTACCAGACAGTCGGGTGTTGGCCGCCCATCGCTGCGTCTTGCCTCAATATTTACCCTCGACATTTGGCCGTCCCTCCCGCTACCAGACAGTCGGGTGTTGGCCGCCCATCGCTGCGTCTTGCATCAATATTTACCCTCGACATTTGGCCGTCCCTCCCACTACCAGACAGTCGGGTGTTGGCCGCCCATCGCTGCGTCTTGCCTCAATATTTACCCTCGTTATTTGGCCGTCCCTCCCGCTACCAGACAGTCGGGTGTTGGCCGCCCATCGCTGCGTCTTGCCTCAATATTTACCCTCGACATTTGGCCGTCCCTCCCGCTACCAGACAGTCGGGTGTTGGCCGCCCATCGCTGCGTCTTGCCTCAATATTTACCCTCGACATTTGGCCGTCCCTCCCACTACCAGACAGTCGGGTGTTGGCCGCCCATCGCTGCGTCTTGCCTCAATATTTACCCTCGACATTTGGCCGTCCCTCCCGCTACCAGACAGTCGGGTGTTGGCCGCCCATCGCTGCGTCTTGCCTCAATATTTCCCCTCGACATTTGGCCGTCCCTTCCGCTACCAGTCGGGTGTTAGCCGCCCATCGCTGCGTCTTGCATCAATATTTCCCCTCGACATTTGACCGTCCCTCCCGCTACCAGACAGTCGGGTGTTGGCCGCCCATCGCTGCGTCTTGCCTCAATATTTCCCCTCGACATTTGGCCGTCCCTTCCGCTACCAGACAGTCGGGTGTTGGCCGCCCATCGCTGCGTCTTGCCTCAATATTTCCCCTCGACATTTGGCCGTCCCTCCCGCTACCAGACAGTCGGGTGTTGGCCGCCCATCGCTGCGTCTTGCCTCAATATTTCCCCTCGACATTTGGCCGTCCCTTCCGCTACCAAACAGTCGGGTGTTAGCCGCCCATCGCTGCGTCTTGCCTCAATATTTCCCCTCGACATTTGGCCGTCCCTCCCGCTACCAGACAGTCGGGTGTTGGCCGCCCATCGCTGCGTCTTGCCTCAATATTTCCCCTCGACATTTGGCCGTCCCTCCCGCTACCAGACAGTCGGGTGTTGGCCGGCCATCGCTGCGTCTTGCCTCAATATTTCCCCTCGACATTTGGCCGTCCCTCCCGCTACCAGACAGTCGGGTGTTGGCCGCCCATCGCTGCGTCTTGCCTCAATATTTCCCCTCGACATTTGGCCGTCCCTCCCGCTACCAGACAGTCGGGTGTTGGCCGCCCATCGCTGCGTCTTGCCTCAATATTTCCCCTCGACATTTGGCCGTCCCTCTCGCTACCAGACAGTCGGGTGTTGGCCGCCCATCGCTGCGTCTTGCCTCAATATTTCCCCTCGACATTTGGCCGTCCCTCCCGCCACCGGACAGTCGGGTGTTGGCCGCCCATCGCTGCGTCTTGCCTCAATATTTCCCCTCGACATTTGGCCGTCCCTCCCGCTACCAGACAGTCGGGTGTTGGCCGCCCATCGCTGCGTCTTGCCTCAATATTTCCCCTCGACATTTGGCCGCCCCTCCCGCCACCGGACAGTCAGGTGTTGGCCGCCCATCGCTAAGTCTTGCCTCAATATTTCCCCTCGACATTTGGCCGCCCCTCCCGCCACCGGACAGTCGGGTGTTAGCCGCCCATCGCTAAGTCTTGCCTCAATATTTCCCCTCGACATTTGGCCGTCCCTCCCGCCACCGGACAGTCGGGTGTTCGCCGGCCATCGCTGCGTCTTGCCTCAATATGTCCCCTCGACATTTGGCCGTCACTCCCGCCGCCACCAGACAGTTGGGTGTTGGCCACCCATCGCTGCGTCTTGCCTCAATATTTCCCCTCGACATCTGGCCGTCACTCCCGCCACCAGACAGTTGGGTGTTGGCCGCAAATCGCTGCGTCTTGCCTCAATATTTCCCCTCGACATCTGGCCGTCACTCCCGCCACCAGACAGTTGGGTGTTGGCCACCCATCGCTGCGTCTTGCCTCAATATTTCCCCTCGACATCTGGCCGTCACTCCCGCCACCAGACAGTTGGGTGTTGGCCACCCATCGCTGCGTCTTGCCTCAATATTTACCCTCGACATCTGGCCGTCACTCCCGCCACCAGACAGTTGGGTGTTGGCCACCCATCGCTGCGTCTTGCCTCAATATTTCCCCTCGACAATCGACCGCCCCTCCCGCTACCAGACAGTTGGGTGTTGGCCACCCATCGCTGCGTCTTGCCTCAATATTTACCCTCGACATTTGGCCGTCACTCCCGCCACCAGACAGTTGGGTGTTGGCCACCCATCGCTGCGTCTTGCCTCAATATTTACCCTCGACATTTGGCCGTCACTCCCGCCACCAGACAGTTGGGTGTTGGCCACCCATCGCTGCGTCTTGCCTCAATATTTACCCTCGACATCTGGCCGTCACTCCCGCCACCAGACAGTTGGGTGTTGGCCACCCATCGCTGCGTCTTGCCTCAATATTTCCCCTCGACATCTGGCCGTCACTCCCGCCACCAGACAGTTGGGTGTTGGCCGCAAATCGCTGCGTCTTGTCCCAATATTTCCCCTCGACAATCGACCGCCCCTCCCGCTACCAGTCATAACCGCCGGGCTATTGTCGGACCTTGCGCTTGGCCCGATACACTCTTGCACTGTGTTTTAAATAGCGCTCGTTTTATTTGTACCGCTAATAACAGGCGCAATCTAGGCTACCAAGCATTTTTGGCCACTGGCTGACAACAAATTACTGTACACCGCTCTTTTATTCCCGGCCGCATTTGTACCGTGCAGCACCCGGCCGTAGATTATTCTCGATGTCCAATTGTTTTAAAATCACTTAACGTCCCGCTTTTAAAGAGAGAGTGTTAAAAGCTGCTGATGCTTTAGTTAACGAGGACACCGAAGACAACCGGTTTATACGGACAGCAAACAGTATTTATATATAATATGGTCTGCTATGCCATAGTCCATACATTAATAATAACATAAATGCACTAAAGTAATTTAAAAATTCTGTAAAAAAATCCGCCGATTACCAGATTAAAATCTGGTGTTAGAGTTACTTTACCTCACGAAATTGCAGCTCAGACTAGGCGATGATGACACTAAATATAGATATATACATAAAATCAAAGCCGAGGCGTTAGCTCGGACCGAGAGAGGAGCTAAGCCGCTGACCCAGTGTTTTGATCGTCACACAGCGACGGGGGGGGGGGGAGGGAGGGGGTTTGGGCCATGGGTACGAACACCTGGGGGTTAAAAACAAAATGAAAATTGGGAACTCAAGCACAGATTTTGCAAAAAAATACGATACTCGGCATGGTCAAAACACAACATTCAATGACATCTCTAGTGAATAAAAAATTAACTAAAGCTCAGTTTTAAGGATATGGTTAAATCAAAAAGTGGGAGATTTATTCAACAATTGGGCCACTCATGTTGACTGTGAAAAAGGAAACAAAAGGTTTTTACAGTAAACCTTTAGAAACTACTTGTAGCCAAAGTTTTCACGGTTGGTATCAAATAAAATAAAAAAGCACAAAATATAAAGAATATGGTTTAAAAGATTTGTAACTGGAGGTAGAATTCTTTTATTTGGACTCGACTCAAAAGAAGACAATTGCTAAATTCACATTTTCTTGCTGTGAATCATGCACAAAGGACACTGATATATTTAAGTGTATTACCATAGCGGTGAGGCACGTTTTGTAAATCCTCCAAAACATTTATTTTTTCAGACGCCACTTTATTCATATATTTTCACGGCCAGCCGCAGACTTACACATACACGTACGTAGACGCACACACACGCGCGCGTACCGCTGTCGCAACTCTTGGCTCTTTGCATTTATATGTTCGTTTTTAGCTCGTCCGTGCCCCTTTGACAACGCCGGTAATGGCTCTTGAAGAATTAGCTTCGAAATAACTCTCCCGACGCGTCTCGTTCTTGTCAAAATTGTTGGACTTCACTGAGATTCGGTGCGATCCCCAGGCCAAATAAACAAGACACGAATAAACAACAACTAGGAAACAAAAGTAAAAATTATTTCCGATGAAAAAATGAAAAAGTTAAAACAATTTAATAAAATACACGTGCACGCAGAATACTACCGAGGAAATAATACTACATGGGTTTGAATGTACTAAAGTATTATCTCTACTAGTGTACTAAAGTGGTTTCACGAGGCATAAAAGGTATTTTTTACGTGGATTGTCCATGGATACAACTTTCCAAGCCGGGTTATTTTTAAAAACTAGATAAGTGGACGACTGAAATTTCTCTGGGAAATCAATAACTTCATGAGAACACAAATCACTTTAACAAGAGAAAAAACTCTTACAGGTTTCATCTTTAACAGATCAACCCAAGATTTTATGGCAGTGTGATTACGACTTGGTTTGAAAAGACACTGATTTAAACCGGAGTAACTACATCCTCTGAGCCTAGTAGTATATATTTAATTATTGAATTTATCAACTAATTAACTATTATTATTGACTTAATATTATCTTTTTTAAATCTAATCTTGCAACAAAAAATCGTCCGAGCCAAAAACATTTTGACTGATTAAATTTTACATTCAAGAAGTAAAAGCACTAGCGACCCAGAAAGTACTTTTTTAGAAGCGATTATAAAACACACTGACAAAACAAACTGTGATTTATACTAAAAGCTCTTTCTTTAAGCGTTTTATATTAAGATACTTGTGCTGTTTGTTGGCAATGCCCGAGTTATTCGTCACCCACGCCGACGCCAATGTCATCCTTTTGCATGTGCATGTGAGATTATATACTTTGTTGCACTTTGCCGGCCAAATTCACACACTTGTTTCAAATCACACCGCTTGTGGACGATGGCCAATTATATGATTCATTAACTTGTTTTAGGCGGAATCCACGTGGACCTCCGATTAAACACACTACGTTTAACATCTGAATTAAGCGTTGTACCAACTGTCAGTTAGAGTAAAAAAATCCGAGATATGTGTTAATTCATGCTCGATAGTGCCCGTACTAATTACGTAATCCTACTTATTAATATTATAAATGTGTAAGTATTGGTGTTTGTGTGAATGTCTTTCAACCACGTGAAAAATACTGGACCAACTGAGCTGAAATTTTGCAGGAATAGAACATCTATATTAGAAAAGGACATAGGCCTATTCACTTCTTAAAATCCCCTCGGGCTACGCCCCCCTGGACGTCCTTAGCTTCAATGTTCACATTTTATAAGGATGTATTATTCAAATACTGAATTGTAAACAGCTGTGAATACTAACATTTTACAGTTCAAAGAGCAGAAGTAAGACCAGCTGTAACTTTTATCGTGAGCGAAGCCACGGGCAACTGCTAGCTAGTGTTTATGTTTTGGTATGTGAATGCACACATGGTGTAAAATGCACAGGCCGTGAATGTGGTACAGTGAAATAAGTAAAGACTGACAGGCATTGGAGCAGAGTCGGCTGCCGGTACGTTTACCTTAAATTACGTTCGATAGCGCTGGCATTATTCATGCCATTTATATTAAAAAAATATGAGAACACTCGGTGAATTACACGCTTTCATTTGAGGATATAGTTTATTTAGCTCCGACGAGTAATGTGAATGTCAGACAACCAAATAACACGTACTTTAACTTTTACTTACTTAGCCTTCCATTAAAGATCTATGTATTTCCAGTTGTTATCATTTTCTTGTATATGTATTTGGCTGTGTCGTATGTATTGTACGCTAAAATCTGACTTTTTACCCTAGGAAAGTATTTAGCAAATTCCAGTTGTTTATTATTACCAAAATTAAATGTTGCGGAGCATCGTGGGTCCTCAGTTATGTTTATGAATAAATGATTCTCACAAGGGAAATTATTTCAAGCGACAATGGTGACAGCAGATTCCCCCTAAATGTTAAATTTTATTTAACAAGGCGCCAACGCATGAATGAATAAACAACGTTCCCAGGAGGGCTGCATCGCTTTTGCTCCACGGTTAAGGGTCATTTTGGAAACATCGCTTTTGCTCCACGGGTCAGCAGGTAGATTTCAGAACCGGCCGAAACATCGCTTTTGCTCCACGAGAGAGGGGCCTGCGTTCCCTTTCCCCCACATTCTTCCTTTCGCTCACCATCAGGTTCTTACTTGATAACTGTTATTTAAACGTAATACTACAAATTTACTTTTTTCGCCTAATCGAAAATATTTATTTTTGAAAGAATTTTAAACTACTTCAATTGTAAGAGTAAGCGTAAGTAAACGATATTGTGTAAAATAAATGACTTACATAATAAAATGTGTTACTATTTAATACGTATCCACATTATAATTATTTTTTTACAAAAAAAACACTATTAGAAACAGAGAAGCCTTTTGACAAAAGATAAAGATTTTAGGCATGAGCTTGGAGCAGAAAAACAACGTTTGAGCCGTAAGAGTATATTTTCGGCGGGCATCAAACACTATTTAAATAACCTAATTTCACTAAATGCAAGCTTAGTATAGTTATGTCTTCCTTCCTAGTATAGTACCCAGTCATCCCTCTCGATCTGCTGTTACTCTGTTTTATATTAATAAAGCTGGGGCCAATAGCCTATTGGTTCCTAAAAAAAGGAAAGTTGAAATCAATTGAAGGTTCAAGGTGACATTATTTTAAAACGATTTATTTTTAAATACCCCCGTTGCAGCAGACCTGCATACTCAGCGAATTTCAAATGCAAAACAACATATTTCAATCCAACATAGCGAGATTTGACATGTTTTTGTAAGCCCCATAAGAATAACATGGGGAATGAGTATGCAGGTTTGCTGCTACGGGTATATTATAACTGAGTGGTTTTAATTCAATATTTAGTAGATCTGAACTAGAAGAAGCCATTTACCAAGTTTTATCAAGATATGTTGAGAATTAAGCGAGATATAGAATTTTACTTATTTCCCATAAGGTTAACATTGGGACAACGTACTGTGTTTACCACTTTCAATATCTCGGTAACTAATGGACATAGAGCTATGATCAAATATACTAAATTGTTTGTTTTTTCAAGCTGAATTCAATGGTGAAATCCAAAATCGGATCACTTTAATTTTTCCATATGAAAAACGCAAAAAACACATTTTTGGGGGGGTTTATCCCCCTTTACCCCCCCTTCCGGTGGTCTGATCCGGCTGGTTTACGAACTCGTCCAATTGATTACCTCTTTACATGTCTCTACCAAATTTCATAAAGATCGGATCATTTTTACGGCCGCTATCGTGCTAACAGACACATATATAGATATATATATAGATATATAGATATATAGATATATATATATATATATATAAAAATCCAAACGAATGGTGTTTTTTGCTTCTGGGGGCCCCAAAACAAAAAGTTATCATGGTCTCGAGCTTAGGTCTTACCATGAGACCTACGGTAATAGCTTCTTCCCTATAGGGGAAATTCGCTAAAAAAGAAGCAATCTGCAAAAACGGTACGTTTGAATAAATATAATGTAGTGATCTTGAATCTCATGTTCATGCCTAAAAGCTTGATGTTGTGTTAGAAAGCTTCCCTGTTTCTAATTGTGATTTATGGTAAAAAATAAATTAATGATGCATAAGACATAATAATACTATTTTATTTTGTAAGGTATTACTTTTAAACAATATTGTTTACTTGTTACTTGTCGTTTCTGTTGCAATTGAAGTAGTTTTACATTCTTTCAATTATAAATATATTTATTTGTTAAGGCAAAAAATAAAAGTCGCATATTACGTTTAAAAATGGTAGTATTCAAGAAAGAACTCGGAGCTTGGAGGTGAGCGAAAGAGAGAATTTGGGGGGAGAGGAAGCGCAGGCCCCTCTCTCTTGAAGCAAAAGCGATGTTTTGGGCGGCTCCGAAATCTACCTGCTGACCCGTGGAGCAAAAGAGATGTTTCCAAAACGATCCTTAACCGTGGAGCAAAAGAGAAACACGCCCCAGGAGCGTAAGGGACCAGCAGCCCTACGTCAGGCCTATCTTGTAAACAATACTTAGAGTAAGTTAATATCGGCCAAATAGAACCACCGGTTCCATTTTCGAATGGCATTCTCGATTCCCATAAACGAAAGAACATGCCCAGGAGAATACATTATAGTCAACGGATGTACAATAACATATTTCTCCAACATGGTTCCACGACCCACTAGCCACACTAAAATCATGGTAATTCTAAGATCCATCACCAAAAAGAAGAGCCCAGGAGTTGTAGTCAAAAGATGTTCACATAAGGTTTATTCGGGCAAGATGGCTCCAAAGTAGTGCCAAATGCCAGCAGCGGGAGGAAATGCCCAGGAGGAGTTATCGTCAGCGGCCGGCCAAAGCAGCGCCGCTCCGTCACATAAACCACTCATCTAATTGACTCTTTATTTCTGGAGTTATATCACATCAGCTGCCGTCCACTCGTCACCGCCGCGACATACCAGCCTAATGTTTCCTATAAAGGAACTTCATATTTGGAACAATTTAGCACTGTCCTGATAGTGACGTTTGATTAGCGACGTCAGATAGAGTCACAACTAGATGTAAATCACACTTATTTCCTTTTCTTTATTGTCGTTCCACCGAGAAAGGGATCATAAATAAATTACAGGTCTACTATTTACTTGATTTACTAAAATAAACAGCTGTCATAACTACAGGATAACAAAAATGATAAAAGGCCAATTCATTAATTTCCACGGGTGAGGCAGGTACCATCCAAGATGAAAAGAATAAAACCAGGTGGTTCCATTTTATCCCGTCATCAACGACCAACTGATGTAGTCGAAGATACGTCATCAAACTACTTTCCACTGAATTGTGTTTTAGTTCAGAAATCACAACTGGTAGACGTAGACGTAAATGCGTCGCAAGAAAAAATGCTAGTTACAGGACCACCAATTTTTGTATTAATTTTTTTCTATTCATATTGGAAGGTGTCTTCAGCTAGAAGGAAACAAAGTGTGATTGTCTTTCAGATATGAACAACAGCTATAGAAGATTTCAATTTAACTGCCAACTCATAAACCAAGGTATTAAATAAGCTTGGAATAATATTTAGTGACACAACTACACGGATGTTACAGGGTAATTGGGATAAAACGTTTTCAATTTAAAGCTATCGTAATGCTTGTTTTCGGCCGAGCCTAACGAGCACATCGCAGTCGCCAAGTAAAATTGTAAATGTGCAATCGCATTGCAACGCGTTTTTACCGCCCGGGCGGCCAGATTTAGCCGTTTTCAGTGGACAGTAAACCGCAGTAAAGAGCGCACCCGAGTGACGCGCTCTTTCGCCGACCCGCTAACAAACTCCAGCGTAAAACACTCGCATAAATAAGACTTGCCGCAAGTAAGTAAGCTGGAGAGGCTTCCGCCAGAAATACGTTCTTAAATATACTCCCTGATATTTTAACTGCAGTCACATTTGGCCGCGAGTAACGCGCCTGCAGTTTTTCAACTTATCGCCTCGAGGGAGGTGTGATTTGCACGATGCAAATCTGCCGTTCTCGCTCAGACTTACAAATCGATATCTTACGACCAGCTAGTTTAAAACGCTACACAAGAGAAGAGTTAATAGAAGAAGAAAATTGTTAAATTGTTGTTGTGAGTTAATTGAGAAGTTGTTAATCAATGTATTTAACACACTGAGAAAAATATCTTAGCGGAAAAGCAGAGTTTTTGCCACAAGTCTAGAATCTGTACTCGCAATACGTAAATAAGGACTTGGCTCACGTACAGGAGTGTTGTGTCTGGACCCAGCTCAATGACTCGGCAGAGTTTTGGGCATTAGTACAGACGCAGGACTCGCAGTCCTTCTTTAAGAGCTATTTCTCTGAAATTACGCTCGAACTGCCGTATTTGCAAATAATCAGGGAATTTGCCGTGATTTTAAGGAAAAATCATTAAAGTGACGTCATGAATGGTTTGTATACGTCACAAAACACGTCATAAGTTTATCCATGATTACTTTCTGCATGCAGCCAGCCCACTGCATTTACGGTAGGCGTATGGATGAGAACTTCAAATTATTTCCATGTGATTTGGTAAAAGCAGTTAGTCTTTACCTTGTTTTAGTTCGAGCTATCATCAGATATTTTATTGAATCGAATAAATAATTTTTAACCAAATCTGGATTGATTTTAAGTCCGTTGTGTTAGATTTATATTTGGGATTGAAAATTTACAAATGTGATACAAGTTTGAATAACAACATTTGGTTTCTATAATACATATTTTATTAATGTTTTTATAGATTTACTTACTGTAGTACCATTGATAGTAATTACATATAAAGTAAATGTTAGTGAACCGTCAAAAAGAATATCAAATTTACAATTTTTGAGAGAAAAAGCTTAGATTATTGAAGAATATCAAATCGTTTTATTTGTCAGCAGTTACTTATGTTAAATATTGTTTTATTTTAAATAGGTGCAAGGACACATTGATCAGTTTTAGACCTAAGATAAATTTTATCAGCCCAAAGATTACACGAAAAAATTACCAAAAAAAGTAATTGCACTGTTTAAATCCTGCTTCGATTTCAATAACTCAGGTATTGTTTAGCAAAGTCTTAAATAAGATGATTTGTAAGAAATAGAATGCAGGTCGAGTATAACCTTGCATTGATTTGCTGCCACTTTTAAATGTATGAAATAAATATGGCAGGGCAATAAATTGTAACTATTAATGGTGTAAATACCTTGTACTGTCAAAGTGATCCTTTGTAGTCTCATATTATGGGTTACGACAGTTTCAATCTCAGAGAGATCTTCCTCAGGCGATGGAAATCAAATTTCATTCCAGTGGAAGTCGTCAAGAAGCATTAAAAACCATCATGACACATACCCACGTAACACAAACGGACAGACGCACACAACGAACAAAAATTACTTTTTATAAAAATTCCGGTACCGGGAAACACGCACGACACGTACGGAGGGCTACTCTAGACTCTATCGCGCAATAAATTGTCACTGTAGAGAAGTACCATAGGCGTAAAACTGCACTTATCACTTCTTCAGATGCTATTCAACAACAACACTCATCAACAGGCAGCCGTAACGCAGTGGATATAGCAGTCTCCACCTGAACATACGAGTCAAGAAACATCGGGCGTGGTTAGAACTTGGATGGGTGACCGCTAGAAGGTCCCAGACACTTTTTACTGATTTTAAATCAAAAATACCCGTAAATGCAGAGAGTAGGCAAGTCAGTGCATAGAAATCGGTTGTATTTTACGAGAAAAGGAATTTCCATTCTGTGATAAACTGTGGTAAAGGCAAAATCAATCGCGGGGTATTCTGAGAAAAGTCTCTGCAATTACGAGAGCCAACTCTGATCGGCAGGACTTACAACCGAAAGTGATGACGTCATAGCCAGTGACGTCATAACTATGTAGACAAACTAAGTCCTGATTTTCCGTGTGGCGGCCTCACTGCCGGAGCATTGAGCCGGGTCCAGATTGCAGTGGGTAACCCGCACACCCTTATTTACGTGTATTTTCCACGTATTTCAGGACAAAATTTTTCTCAGTGCAAGTTTAAATAAATATAGGTTTAAGAAAAGACATGCTTACTTTACATTGTACTTCCACTTAAAATGGTGATTTACCCAGGTAGATATTTTAAGCCAAGAATGAATGAGAAATGAGTGTAGGATGAGTGCGATATTGCGGTCTTGTTACTGACTGAGGCCGACATGTTCCTAGAAAGGATTGTTAATTAGTCAAACAGCCACTGGAAACTAAAGGGACCCACACTTTAACGTGGTACCTGGTCAGCGACCACATAGTACAAGTAGACGGAGTACACGAGGTGCAACGACGTGAAGCTATAAATTTGCTTCATTTCCTGTAATGATAATAAGATACTGTACAACAAAGGTTAGTTCATTAGTATGAAGCACCATTACAATAAATATGTATCATATAGTTTCAAGTAAGTTACATATGACCAAGAATAATTCATCAGTATAAAATAAGTTAAAATAAGTATGATTAATAAAGTGGAAAGTAAGAAACATAAGGAGAAGACAGGATCATCAGTATAAAACATCATTACAATAAGTATGTTTCATATCGTTTCAAGTAAGTTACATACGACAAAGAAAAATCTAGCTGGATGAAACATCATTACAATAAGTACGTTTCATATGATGGCAAGTAAGTTACACACAACAAAGGGCAGGAATAGTGGTAAACTGCATTGAAAGAAGTATGATACATACTCCATCGCACGTCATTACTTACGTATTTATGGAGACATAACTGTGGTTCATACTTTCAAAAAGTAAAATACATCCGTCATATAAGTAAGATTTGTAATTATTTCTAGCCCATTAGCCTCCAAGCAGTGACGTCACATATTGTGACGTCATTAAACTACTGTCGGACTGTACGTACATTACATACTTATGAATTTAGAATGTCTGAACATGGAGTAACGTACTTAAAGAATTCAGTAACGAAAAATCCATTATATAAGAATGTTTAACAATTTTTTAAGTATGTTTAAACACCCTTTTTCTCTCAGTGTACATATGACGATTCACAATGAATTATTTGTTACAATATATTATTTGTTGTTAATTTGTTTTTAACTGTTTAGAAATACTGTGTATTTTTACCTCAGAAATAAACAAGCCAAAATTTTAATATTTCAGATTAAGTTTACACTGCATCTTGTCATCACTTGAGGGAAGGGGTTTTAAAATATCAAAGCAAAGTTGTCATCGAAGGCGACTCCGCGGACGGGAACTTCCAACTGTTGGAGTGAAAAACAGAGTATAAAAATAAGAAGAGCAAACGACATAGAAAAATGACGACATCCGAGTATTTAGCGTGCGAAAGTGGGGAAACGGAAGCGCCGTGCCGTGTAGTGGCAGATTTGCGGCCCCCACTTGGAACGGAGTCTTGTGATAAACTGCACCGCACCTATTAAAAATCTGAGGGAAGTTGAAAATTACTTCAATATAAAAATAGCAGGTCAACTGCTACCAAGCACTAATGAAGATTATAATGTCATAAAAATTAGGAAATATTTTTGAACATTTTTAACAAATAATTATTAGGTTATTTCGGGACGTTAAATGAAATATTTTCACGAATTTTGTTTTGAAAGTTTTAAAACCTGTTTAAAAGAGAAGTGGGAACTTTAAAGGAATATAAATAGAATTTCAAGATATAATAAAATAAATTATTATAAAATAATAAGAATTATATACAATTTATATTTTACATCTATTTAATATATTAATACCTATTGAAATTACCCTACTGATGTGTCAAATTAAAGGGAATGATTCGTAAGTTTTCCTGATTTACTTTTTTTCTTAGGGTCAAGCCTTAGAGCCCTCCAAAGATTGAGTCAATAAAATTCTTATGGAAGAATCCAATTTGAAGTAAAACAGCTAATTTGAGTAAACATTACAAGCGTAACTGCAAAAGTAATCTAGGACTTATTTGATACGCTAGGATTTTTTGTGATCAAGACTCCTCCAATGGTTCTGAACCGATTTTAATGATTTAGGTGACGTTGAAAAGAGCACGGTCGGTGTGAAGTTTAGTAGGGTATAAGATTTATGAAGGTTAGACTATAAAGGGAAAAGTATACAACTGATTGGAGTAAACACAGATTATCAGCAAAGTTATGTAGAAATTGTGAATGCCATTGCAAACGAAGCTGCACCAGAAATACAACATAAGTTTTCTCTAGCATATAATATTTAAGCTATTATTATACTAGGTTATTGAACAACATTATAATATAGGTAATTTAACGAGTTTGATAATACTTGGTTATTTGCAACATTTCCAGACATACACAACTGAACACAGCACAACTTTTAACGGTCGTAACGAAAACACTTTATTTCATGGCTAATTACTTTACCATAACTTTGTGCAGTGTAAAATCGGGAAATATAATTAGAGCTATTTTGGCTACAGCGCCCGGTCGGTTGCCATGTGCATTTGAGAGATAAGTGAGAAACAGCTGAATGCGTCCGAAATACGGGTCAATTAAGTGGATATTTATGAGCCAACCGCTGCACCGCCTCAGAAGGCGACGACAGCCACGCTACATTCGGTTATTATAAAACTTGCAATTGTCTTACCACCTTTAACGGTTTTAATAAAAGGCCCAGCACCAGGTTGACTGGTAGTTCTAGTTAGAGTGTAAGGTCAATAATAAACTTATCGAGTTCTAATGTGTCAAGTCAGACCACCTTTAATTCACGTAAGTCTTCCTGGTTGGACTATGAAAGGGAGGGGCACTTGCCAGAAGGTATTATGCGGTAACCAATCATATTTGGAAATCCGCCATCTTCTACGAAAATGATTATCTTCTTACAATGATTAACTTCTTGGCATTCGTATGAAACTAAATATGGGGTTTTCCAGGATTGTGTCAAAGCCGAACCTTTATGTTGTGTAATGCAATCGACAGCATACTTTTAAATTTACTCAATTAATTTCCAAATTACGCCCGCAGTCGCATAATGGATAATAAATCACAAAATAAGCATACGGACATTAAACACACGAAGTGAACAACTTCCACAGTAAGAAATCAAAAACTAGGGACCGTAGTTGCGATAAAGTGGTCATGCACGAGTCGCCCCCTGTACACCCGCGACCTCCGAGACAGCGTGGTCGCTGGCGGGGCTCCACGGCGCACGGCGGTGACGAATGAGTGAATCAGGTGAATATTACACAGAGCGGCGGTGCAAGGATAACAATAGTTTGAAAATTGAGTTCTTTCAAAATTCAAATTTTTCTTTTATTATGCTATTTAATGTGGTACAGTATGTTAAAAAAGTTCGTTGGAATTTTTTGGAACGTTGGTGCGTTGGAAATTTTTAAGTTAGGGGTTGGGGTGAGAAGGGGGTTGTTGGGTGGATGAAACTCTCATGTGAAATTTACTTCCCCTAGGTACATGTTTCCAGCAAACCATTCACTAAAAATTTATTTTAGTCTTTGAATAAATTAAGAAGCAAATTTTGAAAAAAACACCCCGTGCATGTACTACATATATATATATAAAGGAGAAGGGCTTTTCTATAGGACAAGAAATCTCAAAATCTATAAGACCTACGAAGCTGACATTTGATATTTATACTCCCCTTGGGCCATAAAACGCGTACTAAGAAATGGTTTTACAAAACTCCCAGAGGTTTCCGCTCTAGAAGACCACAGTTTCTAAATTTTCAATTCAAATCTTATGACACTTGGTTTAAATGATTTTTCACCGATCCATGACCGAATAAACATTGAATTCCATGGGTAACTGCAGTTAGTCGCTGTAGTTCTCAGAATAGTGTTGAGTGGTGTCCGTTGGGAAGAAACACCAATTGGGGTTTTGTCGGTAAGGCGCTGGATATGGTCACATTTTTATATAGACAGGCATAGAATAGAATAGAATATCCCCGCCGTAGCAGACCTGCGTACTAAGATCGAATTTCCAAAAACTTTTTTAGTTTTAAGGAAGTACATTTGATATGTTTAAAGAAGTAGATTTTACAACAAGAAAAATAAATGGGAAAGCAAAACTATATAATTGATGGGTGATATTGTATGTTTAATTTTTATCATGAGCGAAGCCACGGGTTCTTGTGTTATAAATGTGTATGTCTGTTAGCACGATAGCGCTAGCAAAAATGGTCGTATCAGAATGAAATGTGGCTCAGGTGCGTAAAGTAGTGATTATTCGGATGAATTCGAAAGTAGTGATTATTCGGATGAATTCGAAAACCAGCCCGATGGGACCATCAGATGGGGGTTAAGGGCCCATCAGATATGTTTTTTTTTATTTTTTACAAAGAAAAAATAATGCCATCTAATTTTGGCTCACACCGTTAAATTCGCCTTGGTAAAAAGAAAAACAATAATTTTGTATTTTTACTCATTGCTCTCAAAGAACTATACTACTGAGAGTCGAAGACGTTTGAGTGAAAGTAAGAATAAAAATACCAAAACCTGAGGGTAATTTCAACCAAACGTAGCGAGACATGACTTTTTGTATTCTCCATAAGAATAACATAGGTAATGAGTAAGTAGGTTTGCTGTAACAGGCTCGTATAAATTGTGTGGTTTTAAGTCAAAATCCAACTAACCTCGACTAGAAGAAGCCATATACCAAGTTTTATTCACATATGTGAAAAAATAAGGAGGATAGAGAATTTTATTTTCTTCCCATAACAATAACATGGGAACAATGTATGATGATTTGCTGCCACGGATATCCAAATACCCGCGTTGCAGCAGACCTGCATAGTCAGCGAATTTCAAGTGCAAAACAATATATTTCAATCCAACATAGCGAGATTTGACATGTTTTTGTAAGCTCCATAAGAATAACATGGGGAATGAGTATGCAGGTTTGCTGCTACAGGTATGTTTAAACTGGTTGGTTTTAATACAATATTTAGTAGATCTGACCTAGAAGAAGCCATTTACCAAGTTTTATCAAGATATGTTGAGAAATAAGCGAAATATAGAATTTTACTTATTTCCCATAAGGTTAACATTGAGACAACGTACTGTGTTTACTACTTTCAATATCTCGGTAACCAATCAATGTATACATTGCCAATGGACATAGGGCAGTAATTCAAAATACTAAATTGTTTGTTTTTTGAGCTGAATTCAATGGTGCCCACAAAAATTCGATGAATTTTATTTTTCTATGTGAAAAACTCAAAAAACCCATTTTTGGGGGGGTTTATCCCCCTTTACCCCCCCTTCCGGTGGTCCGATTGGGCTGGTTCACAAACTCGTGTAACTGCTGGAGTTGTTGGTTGTCGGGTGAAGAGATAGGTTGTTGGAAATAGCCAAATATGGACCAGGGTGGAACATTATGGATCAATGTGGATGTGTGTGGTACAATAAGGTAATACTGTATTATCAGGAAAGGATTGATCAGAGCAAACTATTACAACTATGAAATGAATAGGATAATTTAACTAGGTGGAAGGTTTACCCTGAGGCCGATCGTACCCATTGCCATATGGTCACCTAAGCCAGCTTTGATGAACAATAATTAAGTAACTAATTCCATGTACAACCTTATTAAACGCCAGAAGGGCCTACCTAGCATGTGACTGGGAATAACTGTCTGAAATTAAGCATAACTGTCTAATGGGTGATAACTATGATTCTCAATAAAGGTTTAATTAACTATTGAGCTAAGTAATTAACTGTTGGCAAGATAACTAAGACAAGCAATTTTCCCTGATGAAACTACATTTGTATTGAAAGTGCCGCCTCTGGGGAGGCGAAACACACAGAAATTCACATCTTACAAAATCCCCAACCAGAATTTTCCCCCCGGGCACCCCAAAACCAAGCTAACTAGCACATTTTAGTTTGATATAGACTAATTTAATAAAAAAAACCCTAATTCTTAGCATTAATACTTATAGCTGGTAGCTGGGTATGAAGGTTTGTTAATTACGCTGAAGCTGCAGGCGAAGTGGGGGAAGCCAGGCAGGTGTTCCAAAAACTTAATTTCCCTCTGACTTTCTCGAACTTTCAGATGGACTGGCCTCTGTTCAGGCTTTATGGCCAGTACCTGGTTTGTCGCTATATATATAAAAGTGACGCGCACGGCACACTCGTCCGAGTGATTACCACTTTACACGTATATACCAAATTTCATTAAGATCGTACCATATTTACGGCCGCTCTCGTGTTAACAGACATATAATTAGACCAGTTCGTAAATTGTTAACCGAGACGAAATCGTGGTTCGGATCCCACGTAAAAATGTAGGTCCCTTAGTTGCCATTGGCTGTTGGGCTATTAATTAACAGTCCTGTCTAAGGAATAAGTCGGCCTTAGTCAGTAACAAGACTACAAGATCGCGCCACAATCATCCTTCACTCATCTGTCATTCATACTTGGCTTAAAATACCTACCTGGGTAGGTCGCCATTTCAACTAATGTATCTAATGTATATATATAAATTCGAACGAATGGTGTTTTTTGCTTCTGGGGACCCCAAAATGAAAAGTTAACATGGTCTCGGACTTAGGTCTTACCATGAGTACTACCGTAACAGCTTATTCCTTTAAGGAAATTCGCTAAAATGGGGGATTTTAGGCCATAATCAATTATACCTTAACTAGTTGAAGCCATATGCCAAGTTTTATCAAGTTATGTTCTGAAAAAAGCGAGATGTACAATTTAATTTATTTCCCATAAGGTTAACATTGAAACAACGTACTGAGTTTATCACCCTCAATATCTCAGGAACGAATGGACATAGAGCAATGATTAAATTGTTTGTTTTTTCAAGCTGAATTCAATGGCGTAAACCAAAATTTGATTTTCTAAAATTTTAAACGTAAAAATTCCAAAAAAAAACCCATATTTGGGGGGTAAAACCCTCTATTACCCCCCTTCTAATAATCCGAATGAGCTAGTTTTCGAGATTATGTAAGTTTCT
Source organism: Flexamia atlantica (assembly GCA_035578135.1). Classification (NCBI taxonomy): domain Eukaryota; kingdom Metazoa; phylum Arthropoda; class Insecta; order Hemiptera; family Cicadellidae; genus Flexamia; species Flexamia atlantica. Next base: position 15,911,340 of record JAQJVK010000016.1, on the reverse strand, counting down.
ATCACTTAACACGTCCGTACCGAATTTCATAAAGATCGGATGATTTTTGCGAGCTTAAAAAAACTTTTTTCCCAGAAAATTGAAAAATTTCCAAAAAGTTGCCCTTTTTGGTGAAAAATTATGTATATTTCAGGTATTTTGATATAAATCGTTTTAGTTACATGCCAAAACCTCCCAAAAACAAATTTCATCGAAATCGGTTAGTTATGATGGGGTACAGACGCATATAAAAAATCCAAAATTAGAAACATGAAATTTTCAATCTTGTTCACCTTGGGTAAAGCCCCCAAAAGTTTTGTCCACCTCAGCGGTTTTAGGTCTCTGAATACTTGAGAAATGAAATGCCGCATACTATATTAGTGCACCTTATGACGTAAAATTTGGCATTTTTTTTGTATTTTCAAGTTTGTCCACCTGGGTCAAAGCCCCCAAAATTTTTGTCCACCTAGGTGTTTTTGTGGACCCTCAACTTTTCCCACGTCATGGTATGTGTCAAATCCGTGCACCTTATGACGTAAATTTTAACCTTTTTTCGAATTTTTGAGTTTGTCCACCTTGGAGAAAGCCCCCAGAATGAGGGCTAACAAACCCACTTTTGAAACCCCCCAGGATGCCTCTTCAAAACGGCATAGCTTTTACATGTGCACCTTATGACGTAATTTTGGACCTCCCAGCTCCCGGTCTATTATTAGCGAATTTCGAATTTCTAGATATATATGTATATATATATATATATATGTGTGTGTGTGTGTATATATATGTGTATAGAACATGTATATAGAATATATATATGTATATGCTTATAGACACATAGATATACACATATGTATATCTATGTGTATGTCTATCTATACACATATGTATATACACATAGATATACATATGTGTATATCTATGTGTCTGTAAGCACGACAGCGCTCGCAAAAATGGTCCGATCGGTATAAAATTTGGCACAGGGGTGTATAGTAATTATTTGGATGAGTTCGAAAACCAGCCCAATCGGTCCACTGGAAGGGAGGGTAAAGGGGGATAAACCCCCCAAAAATGGGTTTTTGGGGTTTCCACATAGAAAAATAAAAATAATCCAATTTTGGTTAGCACCATTGAATTCAGCTCAAAAAAACAAACAATTTTGTAATTTGAATCATTGCTCTATGTCTATTGGTTACAGAAATATTGAAAGTGGTAAACACAGTACGTTGTCCCAATGTTAACCTTACGGGAAATAAGTAAAATTCTATATCTCGCTTATTTTTCAACATATCTTAATAAAACTTGGTTTGTGGCTTCATCTAGATCAGGTTTAATGTATTTTAGTCTAAAATCACAGAAATTTCCATTTTTGTGGCAGCAAACCTGCATACTCATTCCCCATGTTATCCTTATGGGCATTAAACAAAATTCCATATCTTCATTATTTCTAAACATATCTTGATAAAACTTAATATATGGCATCTTCAAGAAAAGATTTACTAAATGTTGAAATAAAACCACCCAGTTTTAACTTGCCTGTAGCAGCAAACCTTCATACTCATTCCCCATATTATTCTCATGGAGATTAGGAAAACATGTAATATCTCATTACATTGGATGGAAGTATTTTTTTTGCATTTGAAATTCGCTGAGTATGCAGGTCTGCTGCAACGGGTGTATTTTTTAACATATCTTTATAAAACTTAGTATATGGCTTCTTCTATTCAGATCTACTAAATGTAGATTCAAAACCACCCATTTTAACGTACCTGTACCAGCAAACCGGCATACTCATTCTCCACGTTATTCTTACGGAGCTTACAAAATCATATCATATCTCGCTTAGTTGGATTGAATTTTTTTGTATTTGAAATTCGTTGAGTGTCCAGGTCTGCTACAGCAGGGTATTTTTCATTAAAGAGGTTTTATCAACTTACTGTACACGTTCACGAGAATGCGAATGCCTCAGAGCGCCGTGCACAGTAGAAATAGTAGCTTGGCTGTTGTGCGGTTTTTGCATACTTGCCGAAGCCCGGCGTCCGTTTAATGCTCGCTAATCCGCTTCAATTCATAAATTTTCATGTAATTCACTTCAAGTAAATAGAATGATGCAAGAGGCGCCGGCTTTACGTGTCATAATCTACATATTAATATGCAAGCACGATTTTTGTAATCTTTTTTCCTCAGCCTGCGTGCAAAGGACGCTCTAAGCACGGCGTTAGAATAGCTATTTGTGTATTAAGAGCGCGAAGTACGTCATTGCCGCTCGAGAATTGTAGATGGCCGCACGAAGCTTTAGCTGAGTGCGGCCAAACATTTCGAGAGCGGCAACGACTATTTGTGCTCGTAATACACACAATATTTTTCCTACCACAATTATTTAAACAATTTAACTTATTAACTAACCTGTACACAAAGGTTCATTGAGGTTATGTTTGCTTATTTCATTGGTACGAACCGGAAGTTAGTTTGTAGAAACGCCGACAGTGAAATCAGCTGATTTAGAGCAAGGCAACTAGAATTTAGAATACGGTGAGTGACAAAGGAATTCTGACCAATAGAAACTGTTCTTTTGTGTTTGACGTCATAGTTATCTCTCTTGTGTGCCACCTTAACCTAACAAGTAACCCTGATTTAGCGAGCGAGAATGACCATTCCCGCTCGCTTTTGCGAGCGAGAATGAAATGAAACCGGAAATGAACAGTTTTGCGTACAGTTGACAGGTGTGGCAATCTGATTATTTCCATGCAGTGGTAGGAAAAAGTACTTTCCTGTAGATGTGCACAACCACCTAATGGTTTACCAATAGTTTATTAGGATTATAGAATCATTATGTCAATAACATTGGCTTTATGAATTGCCATGTTGGCTACTCAATCAAGAATAACAACAAAATGCATATGTTTTATTGGAGCAATGAGTAAAAACTAAACTAAGACATTTTCTAGCTGAATTTCGACCAACAGGCGATTCCTGGTATTTATAATTACACTTTTTTAGTTACTCCTTACAATCGTTATCCCACACCTGCATTTCTCCTAGATGGTTGTAGTTTGCAAACAGCTGATATGATTACTTAATCACTTAATCACTTTATCACTTTATCACTTTAATAAGACAGGTACCTCATGGAGGACGTTACCCTGAATATAAGTGAAGGATGAGTGTGATGGTCGTGATGATAGCGGCGCGATCTTGTAGCCTTGTTACTGACTAAGGTTGGCATGTTCCTTAGACAGGATTGTTAATTAATAATAGCCCAACAACCAATGGCAGCTGGCTCCAGAAACATTTTTATTTACTTATACTTTATTTGCTTACGTTTTCGTTGTACGTTTACATTTTCTCTGGACGCGTTAACTCCATAGAACAAGATTTTGAGTCAAAAATTACTTACTTCCAACTTAAATTAAATCCTCAGTACCATTTTTGACATGATTGTGCAAGCAAGCACGCGAACACAGGAGCATAGGATGAGAATAGGACTGACGAGTAATGAATTGAGTACCTGGTGGACCGAGCCTTGCATGGTATAATTTTATGTTTACCAGTTCATCCAGTTACTATAAAATATTTCAGTGTCATAATATTTATTATTATACTTTTTTTATTACTTCATACAATCTTCATGTCACATGCTGTACTTCTCTTCGATAACTGAAACTGAAGTTAGCAAACAGCTGTTATGATTACTGATCACTTTATTTATTTATGTTTTATTTCGTTGGCAACACCGGCAACACATAAGACTCAATGTTAAACTTTTAGGCCCTTATAGACGGGGACAGTAAAACGGTCAGAAGACCGGACAGTAGAGGCTAGTACACAGTTGTTCCTTATGCCAATATATACAGAACCCTCTAAGTAGGGACATCCAACGTTAATTTGTTTAGTTCCGCCGCCGAAAAGCAGAGCAGAAATTAGCGCTGATGCATGGAATAGTTCAAGCTGGCCCCGTATAGTCGGCGCTTCTATTCACCATCCAAAATGGGCGCGTTCAGCCGCATTCCACCGGTGAGTAATATACTAACCTATAATAAGTGAACGGTAGTGGTGGACGTACCATCTACCGATCATTGTTGTGCATCCACCGATGTTGTGTTTACGGTGGATTCGGTAAGTAACCGGACATTGTTGATTGTCAAGATGCGGTGGATTTGCCTATTAGTGACTATGGTAATCGGTTACCCACCGGTGATTGCGGCTGAACGCGCCCAATGTCAAAATGAGAATGTTTGTAAACAAAAACATTATGGTAAACATTATGGTAAAAGACACAACAATACAAAACAATAACATACAACTGTCAAACTATTACAACCAGCTGCTTGACTTTGGAAAGTCAGCTTGATCCGTAAACTCCTACTACAATTCCAATCGGACTAAGAGAGGCCATCTCTTTTTCGGCGGCGGGAACTGCATTTTCCCATAAGGTGTCCCTACTTAGAGGGTTCTGTATACATTGCTTATGCCGATCATATGGGTTGACTCTGCCGCTATCTACCAGCAATCACTGAAACCTCCTCTACTATCTTTACCATAAAGAACGAATGCATTTGGAGCAGTGATTTGAAGAATTCATTATCTAAATTTATTTTAAAACTTACTATAATAGTAAATTAGTATTTAACCGGTTGTATATTAATGTTTTTGTGCAATTTATGAATATTGTAGCCACCCTTTTGCATAATAACATCAGGAAATTTTTTTGCTATGAACATTTGGGGGCTTTTAACAAATTGTAAGATATATGAGTGCTATACCAAAATAAATAATAAAGTATAAATCTTTTTTATAACATACAAAAATTATAGCCTCTGGAGAAACAAATTTTGAACAGCTTATGTCAACTTTATTTTTATTTGTTTACGTTTAGGGGTGTAACAGGTTTATAGCGCGCTATGCAGAACCGGATTTTTTAACATAAAAATACAGTAAGAATTGTTTTCTTTCTAAATTTTGCCCCGTCAGGCAGTTATCTGTCTGTATGTTTTTCTCATATAATTTAACATTGCTTTTGAAATATTTCAGGCATCTACTTCAAACTTTACACACATAAATAAGAGTAGCCTTGCTCGGTGTTATTTCATGTTTACCAGTTCATCCAGTTACTATAAAATATTTCAATGTCATAAAATTGATAAATAGAAACCTTTTTTATTGCTCTATGGTCTCTTCATCCCACTTGCTGTATTTTCCCTTAATGGCTGTAGATTCCAAACAGCTGTTATGATTACTTCATTTGTTTACACTTTCCTTGTTTATTTTCGTTGCTATCACGGCAACCCATAAGGCCTATGTTAAAATTTTACAACTTTAAAATTCGATTTATTACGTTATTAGATTTTCTCTGGCCAAGTAATCTGCATAAAAGACGTTTTTGAGTCATAAATTACTTATTTCCAGACTTTGAAGGAAATCCTCGGAGCCGTTTTTGAGATCGTTGTGCAAGCAAGCAAGCAAGCAAGCATACATACAAGATAACATTGCTCATATAAGAGTACAGGATTTTTTGTGATTTGTGAGCGATTTTAGCAAAGAGTAAAATTGTAAACCTCTTTTTTAATCTTAAACACTGTGAGCCAATAAATATTATTTCAAAATAGTCAAAAAATGTTGGTCTGTTAACGGTACGACGGTTAAAATATTTCAGGCATTAAATATACCTTTCAACGCAAATAATTCAAATTCTTTCTAAAACTCCTCCAGGTATCGAGGCACATGAAAAAAATTTGATCAGAATCGGGCTCTTCGTCTGTTGCTCTGTTTACATACTCTCAACTACTCTCACTCATTAACTCACATAAGGCCGAATGAACATCAATCCGAAAACCAATTTGTTTATTAAACATATGAAAACCGATATTTTATCAAAGAATACAATCCTAATTTAATTTCCCAGGCTTCTTTTTTTCATTGCGGGGATAATAACAAGCTACTGACAAAATTAATTTATCCAGGGTACAGTTTTACTAAATGGGATGTAATTTTAGGACAGGCTATTCACGTAGGTTTTTTTGTAAACCTAAAATTATTTGTGTTTGATTCTACAGAAAAAACAGAAGTTCTGTGTTACTAGATGCTTCTTGTCAGGTCGTTTTTTAAAACCAAATCAAGAAGATTTTTATCGTCACGTTATAAATCTTGTAAATTAATTCTTTGTAGGATATTATGGTTTAAAATCCAAAGTAACCAATGATAATAGCCATAAACTAGATACTCCGTAATTTAGAAGTTTGATTAGACTTTACTATATGTCCTAAATTTAAAATAGATACCTACAGAGGTTATAAATAAATATGTGAAAGGTATATTAGAAACCAACCGAAAAAAGCTATGAAGCTTGAAAACAATTATTAAAAAGTAAATTATGTTTTAAGATGCTGGGACAAAGCCTCAGAATTAGCCATGAGCGTGTTTTGCTTTTTTGTGTATGTAACGCCATAATGCCAGTGTTTTTCTTAATGTTTTGATTGGGAATGCTCCAAATCCAGCCTATTTCACTACCTAATAGCCATTTTTTAAAAGGCATAATTTAAAATATAGCCTAAACAGAAATAACAAATGGATCCAGTTTCAAAACACCCTGAGCAAAATATATTGCAGCGGCGCGGCGCGCGGCGTAGCGTCGCGATTCCGCGCGATCACCCATCCAAGTTTCGGCCATGCCCGACGTTGCTTGATATTTTTCTATTGTCCAGACTTCTGTCCAAAAATCAAACATGTTTGATTTTACTGTCCAGTATTTTTACTGACCGCTCGCAATGTTAATAGACAGGTAGGAGGAGACAGTAAATTAGTTCAGCGGACAGAAGAAGTTTATGGAGCGCTAGTATCGCTCCGATCATTTTAACATTGATTTAAATGGAAGAGGAGCAATGTGAACAGGTCTCTACTGTCCGGTCTTCTGACCGTTTTACTGTCCCCGTCTATAAGGGCCTTTTCCGACTTTAAAATTCATTTCATTATGTTATTATATTTTCTCTGGCCAAGATACCTCATGAAATTTGTTTTTGAGTCGGAAATTAGTCATTTCCAGAATTTCAAGGAAATCTTCGGAGCCGTTATTGAGTTATTTTTGTAAGCACGGACGCACGCAAGCAAGATAACATTGCTCATATAAGAGTAAAGCCCAGGTCCTTTGGTAAGCCTCTATATCTATGATGCAATTAACTATAGATATACTATAAGCTAAGCTGTTGGTTTTATTTGTTAATGTAATTAGGCGTTCTTATTTTCTTGTAATCTTTTATCTGAGGACCAGCTATAACCTTTAAAAATACTGAGCGAATATGATGTATAACGTTGTAAGCTCAACACAACCTTAGCCACCATAAATCGGTACTAGGCTCAGCAGGTCCCGCAACTCCCCTTGGTCGCCGAAAGACAAGCGGTAAAAACCTCGAACTTGGCAACTTTTGGGGCTTGGGCTGCCTCCAAGTGGTAAGGATTTTCGAAAACGTCCGCATTCGCCGTTTTTGTCCATGATGAATCGGCTTAAAGACAATCGCATATTTAATGTCAGACCGCAATCAATTTCAGAAATGAACGCCGCCGGGTTTGATGAAGTGGCCATGTGTCCTGCCCGGGCTAGGAGTGCCAGCGAATCACCCATTATTTTTCTTTATTTACTTTTCTGCGCCAAAATCACGAAAAAAGATTTAAGATTTATACCGGCTAGACTACTGACCCCGGCTCGCCCGGATGACTTGGAGGTTCGGAGAATAGAAACTAAAGGCTCTAAGTGAAAACTCATATGGCTATATATCCCATACGTGTTACCTTTTATATTCCAAATATACGTGCCAGAGTTGATCTTTAAACGTTTTGTTCATATAGGACCCACGTGTTAATGCTTAAACGATAGCACAAATAAAGAGTCTTGCTCCCTTTACTTTAAGTAAAACAATGTCTTACTATATAACTTATTAATAAACCTAAATCTCATCAGAACTCAAACCTGGCATAACATATTATAAAGTTGTCATGACAACCTGATAGAGTTCGATAAATTAAATATGAATCCGAGGAAGTTTTGTTTTCCAACGGTGACATAGGAATAATCAGCTAGTTTCTCATAATTCAAAGTTCATTCTGGAAAAAAATACATTTTGTTTAAAGTTAATAATTGAATTGATTATTATTTCCATAAATATTTAAAAAGTACAGCGCTCTAGGTTTATAAAAACATATTTTTTAGCTTCACTCAAAGATAATTACTTATTTTTTTACCAAATCAAAAGGAATAATGAAATAATAATATCAAACCAAGCTGCCCAGAGCACTGGTAATAATTGTTATGTATAGAATTGATAAGAACCCTGTAACAGGACCTCAGTGGCCCGAAAAGTAGCAACACATAGTTCGTGTTTGATTGTTTCAAGAATGTTTTTAACCTTTGTGTAAAAAGATAATTTTTAATTTTTTTACTTTTTGGGTTCAATACAGGTGCTATGATGTTAACTATTTATACGACTCAAATTAATTAGATAAGACTATTTGGACAAACATTTTCACGTGTTATTTCATCACCTTAGGAATATTGTGTTTATTAATAATATTTGTAACTGCTCAGGATTTGGCCTATATTTTTCCGATTTATATATATTTATATGGATTGTTCTGAACTATTAATGAATATAACAATTCGGTTTAACACCTCCCTTTGTTAACACTCACATACAGGTACGCAATACCAGTACATAACACGCTGGCAGTACAACGCTGGCAAACATGCTTATACCAATGAATACACAAACGTGTTTTCATTGCTTATACTCCTAGGAAAAATCCATTTATTCACGCACACATGTGACCACGCTTAAGAACACTCAAGACCACCTTCGCCATCATACACCCAAGTCGCACATGTTACCAAAAACACTCCCAATCACGCAGAAACAGTGCACACATGTACAGTCTCATTTTCACAGTCACACTCACTTACATAGACCTCCATACAATTTTTTTGTTTTGTTTTATTTGTTTGTTTTTTTATCACATAAAATTATGAGGAAAAGGATAGGGTTTCGTTTATTTTACAACTTTGTAAGTGCTAAGTATTTTCTTGATACCTTGGTACCTTGGACTTATAAAAATCACTGAGTTAGTTTTTAACAGCTTAACTATCAAGAACCTTTCTCCTTTTAAAACACTTTCTTGCTCCCCACTTACATCAAATTATTCATCGGACGCCATAGCACAGTTTTGATAACTAGGTCATCAAACTCACGACTGAGAAGACCATTTGCACAGGGAGGAATGACAGATAACCACTATAGAATTGTTATTTCATGAAATATGAATCATCCTAGTGACTACTAGGGGGATAGTACGTACTAGGATAGTAGATGAACATTTAGGAAAACCGGTACACCATTTAGGAAAACCGGTAGTAGTTACTACCTAGTTCTAGCCAATTTTTTTCACCTCGATTTAAGAAAGTGCTAGCACTACGTAATACGTACTACATATTAAGTACTAGGTTTAATTCATTTCACCCAATACAGTTATCATTTTCAGGATAACTAAATAGCTGTTAAAAACAGAAATTTCTCCGGGCGCATATTACATAATTTTCAAAAACCCCGTTGCAGCAGACCTGCATACTCAGCGAATTTCCGATGCATAGAATCACATTTCAACACAACATAAGCGATACAAGACAATTTTTTAATTCCTCCATAAGATTAACATGGGGAATGAGATGCAGGTCTGCTGCGACAGGTATAGACAAATTTGGCGGTTTCAAATCAATATCCAGTGGATCTTGAGTTGTAAGAAACCATATACCAAGTTTCATTAAGGGGATCCGCCACCTTTAAATGGTATTTTTTTTAATTTTTTGAAAATTTTATTTTTTTGTTGTGCATATTTTTCTGAGTATGTGGGTGAAATTTAAAGAGAAACCGACCATTTTTTCATTAAATAATATTAAAAAATAAAAGTTGTTACAAATCGCTTTTAAGCGTGAGTGAGTACCTACCAAAACATATTAGCCTACTTTAAAGCCCGTTTTCCGCAAGTTCTGTTTTTCCGTGTTTCTTATTGCATATGTTTGAATATCTTTTAAAGTATTATAGATATGCCACTCAAATCTTTACCACTTGTTCCTTGTTATATTACTGAGATATTTGGTCATAAGAAATTGTATAGCTCATAAAATAAAATAATTATGATTTTTTTTTAATTTTTGTAAAATAAAAAATTTTACTTTTAAAATATAATTGCTTATAACTTTTTTTTCTGAAATGGTATTTTAATTCTAATGACCAAAAAAGTTTCTAGGTATTATAAGGATCAAAATAAATTAATAATCATTACAATTGATCAAAAAATAAAAAAGTTATTCAAAGTTTAGCAATGCACCTAAAAACGCTAAAATAAAACGCTAAAAAAATTATATAAATACCCCCGATGCAGCAGACCTGCATACTCAGCGAATTTCAAATGCAGAACAACATATGTTAATCCAACATAGCGAGATTTGACATGTTTTTTGTAAGCTCCATAAGAATAACATGGGGAATGAGTATGCAGGTTTGCTGCTACAGGGATGTTTAAACTGGTTGGTTTTAATTCAATATTTAGCAGATCTGAATTAGAAGAAGCCATTTACATAGTTTTATCAAGATATGTTGGGGAATAAGCGAGATATAGAATTTTACTTATTTCCCATAAGGTTAACATTGAGACAACGTACTGTGTTTACCACTTTCAATATCTCGGTAACCAATGGACATAGAGCAGTGTTTCAAAATACTAAATTGTTTGTTTTTTGAGCTGAATTCAATGGCACCAACAAAAATTTGATAAATTTAATTTTTCTTTGTGAAAAACTCAAAAAACCCATTTTTGGGGGGTTTACCCCCCTTTACCCCTCCTTCCGGTGGTCCGATCGGGCTGGTTCACGAACTCGTCCGAGTGATTACCACTTTACACGTCTGTACCAAATTTCATTAAGATCGGACCATATTTACGGCCGCTATCGTGTTAACAGACATATGTATATATATATATATATATATATATATATATAGATACATAGATGTATAGATATATATATATAAATTCAAACGATTGGTGTTTTTTGCTTCTGGGGATCCCAAAATGAAAAGTTAACATGGTCTCGGACTTAGGTCTTACCATGAGTACTACCGTAATAGCTTATTCCTTTAAGGAAATTCGCTAAAAAACTGAAAGGTTAAAAATTAAATTTAAAACCTCAAAAGCTCATTAAATAAAGGTCCTAAATATAAAACCTGCATAAAAGTCTCTAACTTACAAAATAAAAAAATTACCATTTAAAGGTGGCGGATCCCCTTAAGATATGTTGAAGCGAGATATAGATTTTTTCTTACTTCCCATGAGGATAGCATAGCGGCAATGTACTGTGCGTGCCACTTTCAATATCTCAGTAACCAATGAACATAGAGCAATGATTCAAAATACATTGTTTGTTTTTTCAAGTTGATTTAAATAGTGAACGCTAAATTTGATTATTTTTATTTTTCTACGTATAAAAACCTAGAAAAGTTTTGGGGTGGTTTATCCCCCTTTACCCCCCCCCCCTTCCGGTAGTCCGATCGGGCTGGTTTACAACCCGCCCGAGTGATTGCCACTTTACATGTCTATACCTAAATTCATTAAGATCGGACCATATTTACGGCCACTATCGAGTTAACAGACATATATATTAAGTACGAATGGTGTTTTTTGCTTCTAGGGGCCCCGTAACGAAATATCATGACCTTGGGCATGATACCTACGGTAACAGCTTCTTCCCTACAGGGGAAATTCAAACTCAAAAGACAAAAGGCGAAGTGTCTACATTCAAAATACAATATATAAACAATTATACTTAGTTTAAAGGATGCAAATGATCGAGTATAAAGAACATGTGCGGCATAAGAATTCTCAAAACACAGACCACAAAAATCAATCACTCTCATTAAAACAGGAAAGAGCCCCCGACTAGTAAAGTGGCACAGGAATGAAAGAACAAACAGAAATAGGCTCATACTACTTTTTCAGCCCTTGGGTGACGGAAAACATTATTTTTACCCGTACAAGACAAGACAATGTTCCGTTCGGGGTTTCCTGTCCCAAATAAAGTGATAGCCCAATTTAGATTTAATTGTGGGGAGACGAGGCAGCGGAAATGCCAGACAAGACCCAACGACATATATCGTGGCCGCGGCGAAGCCTGATTGCACTAAAAAAGGCTTCAGGGTGTTAAAAAACTCTTAGATAATACAGTTTAGTACCTATTATGAAAATCATTGTATTTTTTTAATCAAAAATTATTCATAAAATCTAAGAAGCTCGTAATTCATCGTTGATTAAATCTATTACTGTCTGGTGGACCGAACCTTGATCGGTGTTATTTTGTGATTAAACACTCATAAACTTTTTTTATTACACCTTGCAATCTTCATGCCACACCCTGTATTTCTCCTACATAGCTGAGCTGTTATGATTACTTTATTTGTTTTCATTTTCGTTGTTTATTTCGTTGCTAGCATTGCAACTCATAAGGCCCAACGTTAATTTTTTCCAATTTAAAATTGAATTTATTTTTTCTTTGGCCAACAAACCTGCATAGAACACGTTTTTGTATCAGAATTAATTATTTTAAGACATTGACTTATATTGTAAACTGGAAAAACTTTTTTATCTCTAGTATTTTTATTATTTTTTTTGTTATGATTACTAATTTTTGTTATTATTATTATTATTATTATTATTATTATTATTATTATTATTACTATTTTGTTATTTTTTCTGATCATAGAGGAACTAGTCGATATAAAATGTTATGAATGTCGGAACTGAATATATGATTAATAATTTATATTGAATATTTTGTTGTATATATAATTTAAATATTTATGGCATGATATGTATTCTGTAAGAAACCACACTGCATGAATTATAATGTATTTCCCATCAAATAGAACTAAAAAATGTTAATGTAATTAAAATAAGATTTTCTCCCAAATAGCTATTTTAGCTAGAGAAGGACAAACGAGCACTGGTGTACACATTTTGCGCTTGCGAGAATAAATTAATTCAATTGAATAGAATTATTATTATTATTATTATTGTTGTTGTTGTTGTTGTTGTTGTTGTTGTTGTTGTTGTTGTTGTTGTTGTTGTTGTTGTTGTTATTGTTACTATTATTATTATTATCATTATAAATAACTACAACCTTGTCAAATTAAACTTAACAACCACGCAAAAACAGTAAAGAAAAAATACAGCAAGCTATGTATTTTTTTAAGAAAACTTGCTCTGTTTTGTAGAAATTTCCTAAGAATTATTTTAAACGATTCTTGTTTGAAACCCATATAGTAAGTTGAAAAGTATTTTTACTCCATGTAAACATACCGGTAAGCGAATCCTCAGAACAAAAAGTAAAGGTCGCCTTTATTTATAAGAAAAAACATTTTACAGTAGGAAATACCTTATTAAAGTTATCAGGAGACGCCATAAAAAATAAAGTACCTAACTATAAACTGTACAGCCTCTCAAATATAAAATATATAATTTAATTAAAATTTCAAGCCGATTATTTATATTATTTTGAATACATCCAGAAATATTATTCAACAATATTACTTTAAATACAGCACCGAATATGTTATCTATCAATGTTGTCAGCTTTGTTCAACAATTTTGGACGGTCCTGCTCTCTACCAGCGAAGTCTTAAAATAACTTTTGGCTACTGACTTGTGGTGCGGCCAACGGCGGCTTGCAGAACTTCTTCAGTTAAAAAATAGAAAACACATTTAAAGCAACCATTTTTTTCATCTGTTTGCATTGGTACTAGTGGAGATGTGCTGTTCAGGTGCTTTATTATTTTTCTGGTGATAAAACAATGTTTATAATCAATCAGCTGTTCGTTGACAATTCTATCCCCGTGTTAAATCACCGCCGGCGCCGCCCCAATTTATTTTTCTGGTTTCGGTTTCATGGACGAATACGAAACTTAAAGGGCTCGTCCCTTTAATCTAACCTTCATAAATGTAATTTCCTGCAAAATTTCATATTGAGCTCTTTCCAACACCTAAATTATTAAAACTGAAGGTGGAGTCTTGATCACAAAATAACCCTTAGGGTATTACAAAATTGTATGGATATAGATAGGGTACGTAAGAGGTGCCCATCCCCCCATTCTTATATAGTACATCACAACCCTAAATTATGAAAAAATTAAACCATTGACCCCCACCCCAGAAAAATAACCAGCTGATGTTACGACCCTCCTCCCCTCCTTGCGGGTACCTTTGTTGGTATACTTCATTCAGTGAGAAGCCCCGCCTCCTGCATCAGCTGTAATGTTGGCAGGCTATGTCACATGAGTACCTTATGTTATTTCTACAGAACTCCAAAGAGCTTCAGTAAAATCTGGAGCTGTAACTGAATGTCTGTTGACAAAGCAAAATATGGTTATGTTTGTTTCAAGTGAACGTTAAATGCACGTGAGCTTTAAAATGAACTAATAAATAGTTCATAAGACAAATTAATGCTTTATTTATTGTTCATATCATATAGTATATTTTCATTATTTTAAATAACTAAGGGGAATGGCTGTGAACCATCCCTGGGAGCATATGGACAGCCTCTTCCTCTGATTGGTTCTTTTCTATACAAATGTCATTTAAGGGGAGGGGCTTCACTTTACACTCTCACTGAATAAAGTTTAATAACAAAACCTACCTCCCTAACGATACTGATAAGGAGAAATCCAAAAGCGATGCTGTCAGGTCGAGAAGATTTCAAACCATAATTTTGTTTAATGCGATCTAAATTGGAAATACTAAGAATAAACATATTATCTAAAAAGAATTTAATCTTGAATAGAATATTATAATGGAACAGCATTATAAAGCAAATAAATCAAGACTGTTAGGCACTGGAGTAGTATCAGTTACTGATGTATAAAACAGTGTATTTTGTTATCGTGATTATGAAAACTTGAAAATTATAGGCATTTTACACTTTATATGATTATGGTTTAAAAGTTCCATTTTTATGTTTTATCTGGAAGAAAACGTATTTCTACACTGAAATTTATGTAGGTAGTTCATAATAATAATTACATTTAGGCTTTTAGGTTAATATTTAGTTTTAAAATTATTTGTGGTCCCATTTTGTTTTCCTACATTACATTGGCATTATTTTCGACACGATCGTGATACGCTATGACATGGCGTTTGGAAAGCATCATTAGGGAATTTGACTGAAACGATTAATACTACAAAACTATCGACTGTTTATAGAAAGTTGTACATTATGTACACATAAGTCATGGAGGACTTAAGCTCGAAATCAATACAATAACACTAGCAGGGTGTCTACCAAATTTCATATATGAAATTCCCGACTTTTTCCCGACTTTTCCCGACAATATAAAAAATATTCCCGACCATAGGAAACATGACCATTGCCTCCTATAACGAATACTTCAGTACAATACTTTTCAATAACTATATTTTGACGGCTGCAATGCAAGCGAAAGATCGCCAAAAGATGAGCAAGATGACCACGATAAGTCCAAAAGATTTGCCAATCGCAATGCGACCGAGATTTCCGGAAAGAACGAACGATTTTCCGGCCGCGTCGTGACCAAGAGATTCTCCGGCCGTGGTATAAACGACCGAGATTTGATGATGCGACAGAGATTTGCCGGCCGCAATACAACCGAATCATGTTACGGCTATGAAACGAGTAAGCGACACAAAACGATCAAGAAACAATTGGCCACCCGATAACCGAAAGATTTCCGGCCACCATAAGACCAATAGATTTGCCAGCCGTGTTATAAATTACAATATATCTGGCCTCGAAAAATTTAGCGATTTTCTTGTCGCAATACGACCGAGAGATATGATGGCCGCTAAAAGAGTAAGGAACTCGTCTGCCGCGAATCGACCGAAAAATGTTTCATTCCTAAAACGAGTGAGCGATTTTCCGGCCGCAATATGACCGAGATCTAATGGCCGCGAAATAAGTAAGGAACTCATCGGCCACAATGAAACCAAGAGATTTGCCGGCCGCAAAACAAGCGAAAGATTTCCGATCCCAAAAAGACCGACAATCTCGTCGGCCATGGTATAAATGATAGATATTTCGTCCGCGAAAAGATTGAGCGATTTTCTTATCGCAATACGACCGAGAGAAGTGACAGCCGCGAAAAGAGCAAAAAATTTGTCTACCACGAGACGACCGAAAAATGTTTTGGTCCCAAAACGAGTGAGCGATTTTCTGGCCGCAATACGACCACTCGGCCAGAGCGGTCTAACGAGAGGTTTAACGCTCGCGAAAAGAGGAATGAGATCATCGGCCGAGATGCGACCAAGAGATTTGCCGGTCGCAAAACAAGCGAAAGATTTCCGGCCGCAATAAAAGCGAAAGATTTGACGGCCGGGAAGAGCGCGGGATATTTGACGGCCCCAATGTGACTGAGAGGTTTGCTGACCCCGAAACGACCGAGGGATTTGCCGGCCGGGTTATAGATTTTCTGGCCTTCATGTGGCCAATAGATGTGATAGCCTCGAAAAGAGCGCACGATTTTAAGGTAGCAATACTAACGAGAGATGTGTCGGCCGCGTAAAGAGCGAGAGACTTGTCGACCGCGTAAGAGCGAGAGGCTTGTCGGCCGCGTAAAGAGCGAGAGACTTGTCGGCCGCGTAAAGAGCGAGAGACTTGTCGGCCGCGTAAAGAGCGAGAGACTTGTCGGCCGCGTAAAGAGCGAGAGACTTGTTGGCCGCGTAAAGAGCGAGAGACTTGTCGGCCGCGTAAAGAGCGAGAGACTTGTCGGCCGCGTAAAGAGCGAGACTTGTCGGCCGCGTAAAGAGCGAGAGACTTGTCGGCCGCGTAAAGAGCGAGAGACTTGTCGGCCGCGTAAACAGCGAGACGTGTCGGTCGCAAAACGAGCGATTTTACAGCTGTATTAGGACCGAGAAACTTGCGGCAGCGGTAAAAACGATAGATTTTCTGGTGGTGATATAGCTAAAAATTTGTCTGCCGCGATTCGTTCGAGAGATTTGCCGGCCGAGACAACGAAAATAACGAGGAAAACGACTATTTCGTTTTGTTTTATAGCCAAATTCGAATTTCCCGACCAAATGTTGAAATTCATTACTTTTCCCCGACTATTCCCGACCTTACAAAATCCCCGACATTTTCCCGAATTTTCCCGAATTCCCGACTGGTAGACACCCTGACTAGGTAATTCAATTATTTTATGGTGCAGAAAAGCAAGACATGAATTTATAACACTAACTTGCCTTCATTCAAAGGGCACCTTGGTTCAAAAATATAAGTGTAATGGCAATGGGGAAGCTTGGAACCACGAGGGACTGCAAAAGATTATTTGACTGAACTCACCATTTGATAAATACCTTCGTTGCAGCAGACCTGCATACTCAGCGAATTTCAAATGCAAAACAACATATTTCAATCCAAAATAGCGAGATTTTACATGTTTTTGAAAGCTCCATAAGAATAACATGGGGAATGAGTATGCAGGTTTGCTGCTTCGGGTATATTAAAACTGGGTGATTTTAATTAAATATTTAGTAGATCTGAACTAGAAGCCATTTTCCAAGTTTTATCAAGATACATTGAGAAATAAGCGAGATATATAATTTTTCTTATTACCCGTAAGGTTAACATTGGGACAACGTACTGTGTTTACCACTTTCAATATCTCGGTAACCAATGGACATATAGAGCAGTGATTCAAAATACTAAATTGTTAATTTTTTTGACCTGAATTCAATGGTGTCAACAAAAATACGATTATTTTTAGTTTTCTATGTAAAAAACTCAAAAACCCCATTTTTGGGGGGTTTACCCCCTTTTACCCCCCCCCCCCTTCCGGTAGTCCGATCGGGCTGGTTTTCGAACTCGTCCGAATAATTACTACTTTACATGGCTGTGCCAAATTTCATTCAGATTGGACCATTTTTACGCCCACTATCGTGCTTAAAGACAAAGATATGTAAATATATAAATAAAGTGTTAAGGACAACTATATTTAATATGCATGTATGTATGAAAATTAACAAATAGGTTTTTTTGCTTCTGGGGGCCCCAAAACGAAAAGTTATCAAGGTCTCGGGCTTAGGTCTTACCATGAGTACTACAGTAAAATTAGTACTCTTACACTCTTACTCGTACTCTTATAATACCTTGTATCCATCATGTGACTCTAAGATAGTAGCAATGGCTACCATGGTTTCAAAGCTTAAAGTTTCAATTCGGGCCTGCAATACGAAGAATGTTGTCCTCAAAATGAGGTAACCAAAATCTGAAGAATTTTGGTCTAGACTCTACTCTCAACCGCGCCGGTCTCTTGTATTCTTAAGTTTTGTCGGCCAATATTTTAACTATTGTAAACAAATGTGTACGTATTAGTGTTTTAGTGCTTTTCAGCTCATGACGACCTCAAATGGAGGACAATGTTCTTCGTATTGTAGGCTCACGATGGAGCTTTAAGTTCGAAACCACGTGGTAGCTATTTCTACTATTTTTAGCGAATTTCCCCTATAGGGAAGAAGCAGTTACCGTAGTACTCATGGTAAGAGACCTAAGCCCGAGACCATGATAACTTTTTGTTTTGGGGCCCCCAGAAGCAAAAAACACTATTCGTTCATTTTCATACATATATATATATATATATATATATATATATATATATATGTGTGTCTTTAAGCACGATAGTGGCCGTAAAAATGGCCCAATCTGAATGAAATTTGGTACAGCCATGTAAAGTAGTAATTATTCGGACGAGTTCGAAAACCAGCCCGATCGGACTACCGGAACGGGGGATAAACGGGGGTAAACCCCTCCAAAAATGGATTTTTTGAGTTTTTTACATAGAAACATAAAAATAACCCAATTTGTGTTTGCACCATTGAATTCAGCTCAAAAAAACAAACAATTTAGTATTTTGAATCACTGCTCTATGTCAATTGGTTACCGAGATATTGAAAGTGGTAAACGCAGTACGTTGTCCCAATGTTAACCTTACGGGTAATAAGAAAAATTCTATATTTCGCTTATTTCTCAACATATCTTAATAAAACTTGGTAAATGGCTTCTTCTAGTTCAGATCTACTAAATATTGAATTAAAATCACCCAGTTTTAATATTCCCGTAGCAGCAAACCTTCATGCTCATTCCCCATGTTATTCTTATGGAGCTTTCAAAAACATGTAAAATCTCGCTATGTTGGATTGAAAAATGGTTGTTTTGCATTTGAAATTCACTGAGTATGCAGGTCTGATGCAACGGGGGTATTTAGTCACGTGACGGTTACAAGGTAATTTTACCTTTCTTTGTGTTTGAAATATGCGATTCACAGCCTAAAGAACAATAAAAGTGAAAATGAATAAAATTTTTCACTTTTATTAGCCACTGAAAATTATCGGTCACTGTACGGTACAGCCTCCTCTCAAAACACAACTTGTAAAAAAATTCAAAAAATATACACACTATTTTGTGCTATGTTGGCGTTGTTGGCCACTGCGAAGAAAACACATTACAGTGAAATGTAAAATAGACATTGGAGTGTGGGCGGGGATTTCCCGGACTATGAAGACCTCGTGCGCAGACAGCGCGATATTTTGGCACCTCCTGTACACTGTGACTAAAACACTGCCTCAGCTGGTTCGTTCATTAACCGTCTCGCCTATTCTTAGCCCGGTGCAACCGATGATTCGGAGCTTTAATCGAGTCTTTCTTTATCTCTGACTCTGTACAATTTGTATTGCGAGACCGCTATAGACGATCCGCTCATCTTATTAACTGTAATAAGATTGCATCAGTCGGAGGTCTTTCCTAAACAAGTCTCATACTGAGATAGTGCTCAGAATGCAATATTATCACCCTAACTCCCCCCCCCCAGATTACCCACCCCTCTGATTAGGTATTGCCTCTCTTGGATAAAATATTACTTTGTCACTATATATATGTATACAAAGTCCAAACAATAGCCGTCTCTAGGCTGGAAGGGCCTAAAGGTATAATTTTTTGGGTTTTCCAAAATATCTTGAAAACTATCAGCTTTTAGTATTCCCTATTAAATTTGAAAATTAAAGAAAATTAAATTTCCTGTAAGAAAAATATATAATATGCCTACTTTGGTCCAACCGTTTACAAGGTAAGCACTAATTTTATTAATAATATTTTTCAATATCCCTTCCATACGAAATACATGTAAATTTGTGGGTAACTTAGATGCCCAATTGGGCAACGCTTTTTTCACTTAAAGGAAAATGAACAGCATTCATGAAATATTGACAAAATTTCCAGTAATTTGACACCTCAATCATAAAAATTGGTCTGAAATTAAGGCGTTGGCGAGCTCACAAAAAACTTTATTTTTCAAGGAATTATTACAATCTACTATATATTTGTCAAATACCACTCACGTATAATCATCGCACAGCCCAAACTACTTTACCTAGAACCTTGAAACTTTGCATGGATGTTCCTCTTAGGGCGTAGGCATCCGCTAAGAACGGATTCTACAAAATTCTTAGTAAAAGGGGTTTTTGTCGAGGCCGAAGTTTTCAAATTTTCCCATATAAAAGTGTGTTAGACGATTTTATTTACATTTTTAATGTTCATAAAACAATCAGCTGGTAGTTAGCTTCGGAAATGTATACGTTTATGCAGATGATAACAAATTGATTTCTTTGATCATGGCTTCATTGATTTTCGTTGATTTCTTTCAAGGACATAATTATGTACTATATAAAAGTTACATTTAGTTTAGATAAAATCCCCTATTAATTTTATAGCCTATACTTTTTAGAGCTGGTCATCTATATTAAGAATCAAAACTTAACATGTTATGGTTTAAGATCTCACCATTATAACACTTGGCATAGAGATAGGTATGCTGAAAGTCACAGGCTGTCTCTCTTTGAGAAAAAAACCTTTGTTTGCTGGTTTAAAATTTTTTCAAAATTTACCCCCCTTTATCAAGGGAATTCAAGAAAACAATAAATTTAAAACCACCCTTAAAAGCTATCTCTTAAACCATAATTTTTATGACGTGGATAGTATCATAGAGCAGAACACATGAAGAGTTGTAGACCTGACTACGACCCTACAAACTCACCTACCCTACCTGGTGGCTAATGTTAAGAGTTGGCACCTATTGACCTGTCCACCACTCTGCTGAGTCTATGGACGGAAACAACAAGTAACAAGTAAGTACAGATAGATTTTTTTAACTAGAAGCGGTCAAGACGAGGAGGAATATCTTTAGTGATGAACTTTTTTGTTTGTAATATAATCACATGTTTCTACCTGTGAAATATTGTGGTTAGGTTTAATCAAAACAAACAATATTCTAATATCATTGTTTATTTTTTTTAATTGTAAACAAAGGCATTACAATATAAACAGAAACATATGATTTTACTTTAAACAAAAGAAGTGCATTGCCAAAGACACTCCACCTCGTCTTAACAGCTTCTAGTTAAAAAAATCCAACTGTAATTAGTTAAGTGGCACCATCTATATTTCGGTAGCGGGAGTTATAGTTTTCCTGGAGGCGTTCCTAATAATTTTTTTATTGAATCTATGCCTGTCCGATGATTTGGCGTTTCGTATAATTCGAGGTACACAGTTTTAAACGTAAAGAGCCTTTTGTGGCTGAGTCTTGAGACTAAATCCCGGCAAAATTGAAAGTGAAAAGTACAGTGGTTTTTTAGTTACAAACAGAATGTGCTGTAATTATATGATTCTTCGATCAATTTATTGATAAATTTATAAATTATACAAATCCCTGATTGTAAGTTATTATTATACTATCTTCTCCACTATATTTTTGTCAAATACCGCTGACCTATCATTGTACAGCTACTTGACCTAGAACCTTGAAAATATGTATGGGCGTTCCTTACAGAGTGTTGGCATTCATCAAGAACGGATTTTGGCGAATTTCCTTAAAGGAATAAGCTATTACCGTAGGTCTCATGGTAAGACTTAAGCCCGAGACCATGTTAACTTTTCATTTCGGGGCCCCCAGAAGCAAAAAAACCCTATTCGTTCGAATTTTTTTATATATATATCTATATATATGTCTGTTAACACGATAGCGGCCGTAAATATGGTCCGATCTTAATGAAATTTGGTACAGACGTGTAAAGTGGTAATCACTCGGACGAGTTCGTGAACCAGCCCGATCGGACCATCGGAAGGTGGGGGCAAACCCCCCAAAAATGGGTTTTTTGAGTTTTTTATATAGAAAATTAAAAATTATCCAATTTTTTCTAGCATTATTGAATTCTGCTAAAAAAACAAACAATTTAGTATTTTGAATCACTGCTCTATGTCCATTGGTTTCCAAGATATTGAAAGTGGTAAACACAGTACGTTGTCCCAATGTTAACCTTATGGGAAATAAAGAAAATTCTATATCTCGCTTATTTCTCAACATATCTTGATAAAAATTGGTATATGGCTTCTTCTAGTTCAGATCAACTAAATATTGAATTAAAGCCACCCATTTTTTATTTACTTGTAGCAGCAAACCTGCATACTCATTCCCCATGTTATTCTTATGGAGCTTACAAAAACATGTTGAATCTTGCTATGTTGTATTGAAATATGTTGTTTTGCATTTGAAATTCGCTGAGTATGTAGGTCTGCTGCAACGGGGGTATTTCAAAATTCGACGTTTTAAGAGGTTTTAGTGGAGTTGAAGCTTAAAAAGTTTCCCATGTTAATGTAATGGATGATCTTTTGTTTATATTTCAAACTTTATTCAATCAAGCATATTAGCTTCACAAACGGATACGTTGTTACAGCTGATTTATAATTTGAAACCTTTTATCATGGTTTTATGGTTATTTTGATGATTTTGTTAGGTCATTCGTACTATATAAAAGTTACATTTGGTTCAGTTTCGTACCTTATAGCTTATTATTTATACCAAATAAAGCTTATTTTATTTTATTTTTTTATTGATTTTTGTATCAAAAATGATCTGCAATTTGTACTACTACAAGCTGCAAATGTACAACTACAGGTGCTTATGATATGTGCTATGTATAGTAATAAAATTGTCGTACTCAATAAAATATTTTCAATTCACAAATTTCTCGTGTTTTTAATACAATGTATTTTCTTCAGTAAACAAACTTTTTAAATATATTTACAAACACTGAAAAATTAAAGTACATTTACTGATGACATCAAACTTATTTTGCTGACATAAATGTCATCAACAAATTAGATTTATTAGAAGATACCACTATCCAATGCAAGAATTTGTTGAAAATAAGCATGACCATTGGGATAAGGGGGCAAGGCCTATGTGATAACAGAACATTGATAGTGCAGTTCCATTAAATACTGCAGACGTGCCACTACGGATGAACAAAGGCTTACAACAACACAAAATAAACTCAAAGGATGTACAGCTTTAGCAGATCAATAAAAGTGAAAAAAGTAATACAACAATGCAACATGCACCCTGTCATATATCTTCCATTTTTTAAAGAATTTCTGTGATTTTTTTACAGCATATAGACCTCTAGAAAATTATTTCTATACATATTTGGTATCAATAAAGCAAATACTCTCTATGTATGCCTTATGCGGGTTTGGAAAACATCCCATAAAAATCCTTCATCCAGGAGGCTTTTGAAATTTCGGCGAATGTGCTGTTTTAAAACCTGTCACCTTTTTCCTATTCAAATTTGATCATTAGAAAACAGTTGGTAAAGATTTAGTTTCATCATGTCATCACAAATTGCAGGGTTAGCATTTTTTTAAACCCAGGATAAGTAAATCCATGGAGTAAAGAATAAATACACCCGTTGCAGCAGACCTGCATACTCATCGAATTTCAAATGCAAAAGAACATAATTTAATCCAACATAGCAAAATTTGACATGTTTTTGTAATCTCCATAAGATTAACATCGGGAATGAGTAAGCAGGTTTGCTGCAACAGGTATGTTAAAACTGGATGGATTTAGTAGATCTTGACTAGAAGAAGCCATATACCAAGTTTTATCAAGAAATGTTAAAAAATAAGGAAGATAGAATTTTTTTTATTTCCCATAAGGATAACATGGGGAATGATTATGCAGGTTTGCTGCCACAAAAATGGAAATTTCGGGGGTTTTAGACTAAAATACATTAGATCTCATCTAGATTACGCCACAAACCAAGTTTTATTAAGATATATTGAGAAATAAGCGAGAAAAAGAATTTTACTTATTCCCCATAAGGTTAACATTGGGACAACGTACTGTATTTACCACTTTCAATATCTCGGTAACCAATGGAGATAGGGCAATGATTCAAGATACTAAATTGTTTTTTTTAGCTGAATTCAATGGTGCCAACAAAAATTTGATTAATTTTATTTTTCTATGTATAAAACTCAAAAAACCCATTTTTGGGGGGGTTTATCCCCCTTTACCCCCCCTTCCAATGGTCCGATCAGGCTGGTTTACAAACTCGTCCAATTGATTACCACTTTACATGTCTGTACCAAATTTCATTAAGATCGGACCATATTTACGGCCGCTGTCGTGCTTACAGACACATATATATTGTATGATTTTGTTCACATGTTAGGACTACTAATGTTATGAATAATAATAAATAAATAACTGAGTATCCTTTCATTTAGCATCGATTTATTCGATCTACTAGTTCCGACACTTAGGTTATTTTCAAGATCTGAAATAAAATAAACTTAACCTATCTAAAATTATTTAAAAAATATCAACATTGATTATATCATCTGATTTCTTAGTATTCTTTTGGTTCAGTTGTTTTTCTTAGTTAATTCATTTTTCATTTCTTTTATTTTATCATATATCGGGTTTTTGATTTTTACTTGAGAATTCAGTACTTTGTCTGGTTCTGTTAAGCTGTTCATATATATATATATGAAACATTTCCTTCGAGTTCATTTTTTCTCCTTTGATTTCATAAGATAAAATCTCCATATTTTCTTCTATATTTCTGTATGAGTGGTTGGATTGGAGTAAATGTTCAGCGAAACTGGACTTCATGGACGTATTGTTATTTGTCCTAAGCGCTTGAATGTGTTCTCGGAATCGATCTTTAAACGTTCTTCCGGTTTGGCCGATGTATATTGCGTCACATTCTGAACATTTTAGTTTATATATACCGGGTTTGTTGTAGTCTGGAGTTTTGTTTCTTGTTTCAGCTGCTCGCTTATTAATCATTTGAAAAGTATTGTTTTTTGTTTTGTAGCTTAAATAATAGTTTGATTTTTCAAATGTTTTTCTTATAGCTTTGTTAATTTGTGTATTATATGGTACGCTGATATATTTCTTGTTATTGTCCTGGTTGTTTTTATTTGACTGAGAATGTTTTCTTCGTTTTATTTTCTTTATCATATTTTCAATCATTTTTGGGTCATAACCGTTTTTAAATGCTAAATATTTAATAGTTTTTCTTTCTTCTTCGTAATCAGATTTCTTCATGGGTATATTTAACATTCGGTGGATCATGGATCTGAAACTTGACATTTTATGTATCCAAGGGTGATTTGAATTACGTGGAATCAAAAGGTCACTTTGAGTTGTCTTTCTATATATTTTGAACGAGTGTTTACTTTGGTTGTTAGAAATAGTTAAATCTAGAAAATTTATTTCTTTGTCTTGTATTTCTATTGTAAACTGAATATTGTTGTTTAGCGAATTCAAATAGTTTAATAGTTCAACGCTTTCATCGTTATTTCCATTGAATAGACAAATTACGTCGTCTACATATCTGTACCAATAAAGAATTTTATTTTTCAGTGGATTTGATGCTTTAATGATTTTGGACTCTTCTAGATGGTGTATGAATATATTTGCTAGGAGCCCTGACAGAGGTGAACCCATTGGTAATCCTTTATTTTGTTGATAATATTTATTATTGTACTGGAAATAATTTTGTTCCATACAAATTTTTGTCAGTTTTATGATTTCTTTGATTTCATTTGCATTACATCTGATTTAGTAAATAACATAAAAAATATAACTATACCAAACAATTGCCAGTTCCTCTCATTTGATATTAAAGACATGTACACCAACATACCTATAAATGAAACTTTATCAATTCTAAAAGATGACCTATCAAAAAGTAACACGCTAAATGCAAATGAAATCAAAGAAATCATAAAACTGACATAAATTTGTATGGAACAAAACTATTTCCAGTACAATAATAAATATTATCAACAAAATAAAGGATTACCAATGGGTTCACCTCTGTCAGGGCTCCTAACAAATATATTCATACACCATCTAGAAGAGTCCAAAATCATTAAAGCATCAAATCCACTGAAAAATAAAATTCTTTATTGGTACAGATATGTAGACAACGTAATTTGTCTATTCAATGGAAATAACGACGAAAGCGTTGAACTATTAAACTATTTGAGTTCGCTAAACAACAATATTCAGTTTACAATAGAAATACAAGACAAAGAAATAAATTTTCTAGATTTAACTATTTCTAACAACCAAAGTAAACACTCGTTCAAAATATACAGAAAGACAACTCAAAGTGACCTTTTGATTCCACGTAATTCAAATCACCCTTGGATACATAAAATGTCAAGTTTCAGATCCATGATCCACCGAATGTTAAATATACCCATGAAGAAATCTGATTACGAAGAAGAAAGAAAAACTATTAAATATTTAGCATTTAAAAACGGTTATGACCCAAAAACGATTGAAAATATGATAAAGAAAATAAAACGAAGAAAACATTCTCGGTCAAATAAAAACAACCAGGACAATAACAGGAAATATATCAGCGTACCATATAATACACAAATTAACAAAGCTATAAGAAAAACATTTGAAAAATCAAACTATTATTTAAGCTACAAAACAAAAAACAATACTTTTCAAATGATTAATAAGCGAGCAGCTGAAACAAGAAACAAAACTCCAGACTACAACAAACCCGGTATATATAAACTAAAATGTTCAGAATGTGACGCAATATACATCGGCCAAACCGGAAGAACGTTTAAAGATCGATTCCGAGAACACATTCAAGCGCTTAGGACAAATAACAATACGTCCATGAAGTCCAGTTTCGCTGAACATTTACTCCAATCCAACCACTCATACAGAAATATAGAAGAAAATATGGAGATTTTATCTTATGAAATCAAAGGAGAAAAAATGAACTCGAAGGAAATGTTTCATATATATATATATATATGAACAGCTTAACAGAACCAGACAAAGTACTGAATTCTCAAGTAAAAATCAAAAACCCGATATATGATAAAATAAAAGAAATGAAAAATGAATTAACTAAGAAAAACAACTGAACCAAAAGAATACTAAGAAATCAGATGATATAATCAATGTTGATATTTTTTAAATAATTTTAGATAGGTTAAGTATATTTTATTTCAGATCTTGAAAATGACCTAAGTGTCGAAACTAGTAGATCGAATAAATCGATGCTAAATGAAAGGATACTCAGTTATTTATTTATTATTATTCATATATATATAGCCTATATGTGTCTGTAAGCACGACAGCGCTCGCAAAAATGGTCCGATCGGAATGAAATTTGGCACAGGCGTGTAAAGTAGTAATTATTCGGACGAGTTCGTGAACCAGCCTGATCGGACCACCGGAAGGGGGGGGTAAGGGGGGATAAACCCCCCAAAATTGGGTTTTTCGAGTTTTTTATATAGAAAAATAAAATTTACCAAATTTTGGTTAGTACCATTGAATTCAGCTCGAAAAAACAAACAATTTAGTATATTGAATCATTGCTCTATGTCCATTCAGTACGTTGTCCCTATGTTAACCTTATGGGGAATAAGTAAAATTCTATATCTCACTTATTTCTCAACATATCTTAATCAAACTTGGTTTGTGGCTTCATATAGATGAGATCTAATGTATTTTAGTATAAAATCCCGGATAATACAATTTTTATGGCAGCAAACCTTTACACTCATTCCCCATGTTATCCTTATGGGAAATAAAAATATGCAATATCTTTCTTATTTCTTAACATATCTTGATAAAACTTGGTGTATGGCTTCTTCTAGTTCAGATCTACTAAATATTGGATTAAAACCACCCAGTTTTAAAACACCTGTTGCAGCAAACCTGCATACTCATTCCTAATGTTGTTTTTATGGAGCTTAAAAAACGTGTCAAATCTCGCCATATTGGATTGAAATATATACTTTGCAATTGAAATTCGCTGAGTATGCAGGTCTGCTGCAACGGGAGTATTTATATATGTATATATATATATATATATATATATATATATATATATAGAAATTTGAACAAATGGTGTTTTTCGCTTCTGGGGGCCCCAAAACGAAAAGTTATTATGGTCTTGGGCTTAGGTCTTACCATGAGACCTACGGTAATAGCTTCTTCCCTATAGGGGAAATTCGCTAAAATTCGAACGAATGGTGTTTTTTGCTTCTGGTGGCCCCAAAATGAAAAGTTATCATTGTCTCGGGCTTAGGTCTTACCATGACACCTACTGTAATAGCTTCTTCCCTATAGGGGAAATTCGCTAAAAAGGTGTATGTACAGTCACCTGATGTGATGTAGTTGAGCTTAAGGAACTAGCGGACCTTGCGGTATGAAAGCTGAACTAAACCATACACATACATTTTTATTGAGTTGTATAAACTAGTTTGCATAGAATTAGTCGTTAGCGCTAGTTGCGTGAGCCCAACTACATCATACAAGCTGGCTGTGCACACACCTTTCTTTTATACTTACACCATGAAGTAAATCATTGTTTTATCATAATTCTGCTAATTTCAAACAGATTAGCCAGTTAATAAGAAACTAATTAATTTACATTATTTCTTCAAAAAAAGGTAAATAAACAAAACAAAAAAGGGAAACTTAAATACATTTTAAGTGTAAATCCTGAATTTAATTTCTTCTTAATCGGTCATTTGATGCATAAAGGATCTGCCCAACACTCGCAATGGCCAAGTGATTATATTTCAAATCCGTTCCCTGTTTTGGGACACCAGATATTAGTGAGTTTATTGTATTACTATGAAAGTACAAAGTGTTTAGTTAGATTGGCTTGGTTGTAGTTTGGATACTTAAGTTTTATACCAAATTTATAAGATACTGTGAGGTAATGGGTAGTTTTAATATCAGATTGTATTGCTATTTATTTACTGTAGTTAGTTGTTGTATAAATAACTAGCAGTACCCGTGGCTTCGCTCACCATAAAAATTCAACACACCACCCTTCAATAACATAGTTTTGCTTTCTCAGTTATTATTCTTGTTGTAAAAACTAATTTCTTATACCTAACATGTCAAATGTACTTTCATGAAACAGAAAAGTTATTTAGTAATTCTAATTCATTAAGTACACAGGTCTGCGACAAGGGGGTCCTATTCCTGTCTAAAGGTCCTATGTCCACACTAAAAATGTGAGCATATTCAGCGCCCCACCTACAAAGCCCCAAGGTTGTCGCTGCCCTGGCTAGGCTCATGCCCAATATCAGCGGTCCTCGCTCTTGCAAGCACCATCTCTTGCTGGTGCCGTCTGCTTATGTCGACCGTGCAGTCGATTTTCTGTGCGGTGGAGAAGATTGCACTCACACACTTGAAAAGCGAATTTGCCGAAACTAACTTACCCCAGTCAAGCGCCTCATTTATGTTCCGTCTGCTCACCGTGCAGTATCTAAACTTGCCCTGATGATGATCTTGGGGCACGACATGAGGAGCGACCCCCTTAGGCTTTTTCGGCGGTGCCTGAAATCTACATGATTGGAGAAGTCATTTGGCAAGAATATCTGTACCCCAGTCGTAGCAGAACTGCGTACTTAACAAATTGTAAAATTTTTGTTTTCTGCTTCATGAAGGCATATGTGTAGGTAGAACGATAGTAACATGAATTTAAATTATAGTTCAAGTTTTCAGGGTCTACCTTGGACAAAAAAAAATGCTAAGGCGCACAAGCAATTTTTTAATATCCTGTTAATCAAGGCCACACTGAAAATGTTGTGTGGTCTTGAGTAGATCAAATAAAATAGTATACAATAGGCCTACCTCTTTCAATAAGCTGTTATAAAGAAGAAAGGTCCTTCAAGTATCTCTAGTTAGTGATTTATTTCTGTTATTATTCCTGACGATTGTTTTGTCATTTTTGTCTGATGCATTTCTTGCTTTTTACATCCGTTTTAAGTACTTTGTCTTAGGGGGCACGAAATTCTGAGTTTTACAGTTTATTAGTAGGCAATTTTAGCCCTAAAATTAAAATTTGCTTCGACATGTCAGCATACATACTGTACAGGACTAACAATTGTCAGGCTAACTAACTAATTATTCCTAAAATTGTAATTAGGCAATAGAGAATATTAAAAGGAGTTAGGATCTCAGCATTTATTAATGCATAAAAAATCAGTGATAAATGCCGTGTATTAGCCCCTCCAGCGACAAGTTTTTTTAAAAGTGAGTCTTTAATCTTTACCTACATTTAAAAAAGAATCACCATGGTTAGACGCCCCTCTGCAAATCACAAGAAATCACAACAAAATAAACACTGGAATTCAATGCATTTCATTGCTGTGTGCATCATTCGCCTTAAAAACGATTCACCTTAATTTCTGATACTAGGCCATAATGACAACCTTAAAACAACCAAATATTACATCACAGAGCTGCCATTTTCTGTCAGTGCCTTGTAAGTGTAAGTAACTTATAGAAAACCAAAAATCAGTGCAAAATGGCAGACAATGAGAAATAAGGTATGTACGCCTGATGTTGAGCTATGATAATATGGTAATCTTTTTAATAATAATTAGTGTTAACAATAGGCCTATTAATAATTCTTGGTTATTGCTAGCCTAAACAGCAGGGGCCTATACCAAGGAACAAAGTTTAACATAGATCTCAGTGGTCTTAAGTTCTAATATTTGGGTTGGATTTGATGTTTTGTTGTTTTTTTCCTTTTCTTCTTGGTGTAATCGAATAATCTTTATTTCAGTTATTGATGTATCAAAGTTCAAGTTCCATATTTCCAGTTGTTAAAATGTATACCACAAACGGGGCTGGTACCTCACACATTAAACAAACTTATCTATCGAAGGCTTCAAGTTGAGTCGTGTTACAAACAAGCAAATTATCATGAGTAAGGCAAACAACCCAATCGCCGGGACCCCACAAATGCCAGCAGCCATAAATTCAACTCAATATTCAGATTCAGATTCAGATATTTATTTCCATTACAATAAATACAAACATTACATACAGTATAAGTATGAGAAATAAGAACATAGTGGAAATTGTCAAGAATGTTAAAATTCAAAATTAAATAAAAACTTATATTGTGTCCTGTATATAAGATGAAAGTTAATTCATTTTTATTCAAACCATATGTTGTTTTGTAAACAATGATTTTGTGTATTTTTCTTACTCTAGTTTTATCTGTTTTGTAATAAAAGTTATTTTAAAACTTATACACAAATTTCACTGCGTACCATACTCTGCTAATTTATTTCTAATAGGTTATGGGTATACAGTGAATTGAGGGAGTGTGTTTATGAGTTGTTAGGAGTAAAATAACTTTAGAGGGAGTTTATTAGGCAGCATAAAACTAAGAGATGGGCGAAGCAACGGAGGATCAGTTTTTGGGCATCCCCAAGCTAAATAGAAAAAATTACAATGCCTGGAAAGCACGCATTAAGTCAGAAATGCTTATGAAGGAGTGCTGGGAGGGAGTAATTGGGTACAACGATGAAGTTGGTACGAATTTGTCGCAGACAGAAACAAGACGGAGAACAAAGGTGAATCTCACGGCTTTGGCTCTAATAATGAGAAGTGTAGGCGATGACCTCATTAACGACATCTTGGACATAGAAAGTGCCAAAGAAGCGTGGGAAACATTGGACAAAATTTGCAATGAAAATACGATTTACGGTGCAACAATGAAATTAAGAGAATTGGTGAGTTTTGTTAAAGAAGATGAAATGAGCATACAAGAGTATTGCAATAAAATAATAGACATGAACAGACAGCTATTTAAGAACAAAATTGAATTTTCCGACAAGCAATTAGCTGCAATTTGTCTATCTGGACTTCAAAAAAAAAAAAAAAAATGAAGTTACAGTGAAGACCCTGACAGCGAATCCAGATAACATGGAATTTGCAAAAGTAAAACAATATCTTCTTGAAGAAGAAGAACAACAAGAACAAAGGAAAGAGGATTCTGATAGGCACTACGCATTACAAACACGTAAGAAGAACCAAAATAGCCAAGAACAAAGAATAGGGAAAAATTTCGAAGAAAGGCCAAATAAAGGGTTTCAAAACAAAAGTAAAAAAAATAATCCTAAAGAAAAATTCAAACCAAGATTCTGGTGCTTTGCATGTGGATAGGAGGGTCACTACGCAATAGAATGTCCGAAGAAAAATTATCCTGAAGACCAGAAGAAAAAAGCATCTGCTTCAGTTGTCACCAGAGATCATGTGACATTATGTACAAGGAGGGATGTCTCAACTAATTTCGGAGTATGGCTACTTGATTGCGGTGCCTCAGATCACATGACATACAGAAGAGATCTGATAGCAAATTTTGAAGAGATGACTGGAGAGGTGGAATTGGGAGATGGAACCCCTCTGCAGATAAAAGGAAAAGGGAGAGACACAGAATATGTCTCAAGAATGTGGCGGAAAGGACATTGAACTTACAGATGTACTATTTGTTCCTGAACTACAAGATAATTTCCCAAGGTCAAATCGAAGAAAAAGGAGTAAAATTGGAGGCATTTAAGGGAGTGACCAAAGTTTTTAAAGGAGAAAAATTAATATTCCAAGCACACAGGGTTTCGAGAATGTACTACATAACAACTTTAGATGGAATCTCAATTGATGAAATAAGGAGTGAATATGAATCCCATAAGAAGAGAGTATCGAACGTTTCAAGAGTGCCTATGGAAACCTGGCACAAGAGACTCGGTCATCCAAGCATGCAAATTATGAATAAAATGAATGTACTACAATCACTTACCGAAGAAGGGAGTACACAAGTTGGGATAGACTGTCTTCCATGCATTCAAGGGAAAATGAGACGAGAAAGTTTTCGCACAGCAAAAGAAGAACATGTTGAGCAAGTTTTGGATAGGATACATTCTGATATTATGGGACCAATATCCCCAGCTTCACTGGGACAAAATAGGTTCATTGTGACATTTATTGATGAAGCATCACGATATGTTTCGGCTGTTGCCATCAAGAAGAAAATTGACGCCCTTGGGGAGTTTAAAAAGTATAAGGAAAGATCTGAAGTATTACATGGCAGGAAGATTAAAGAGTTTCAATCAGATCAAGGAGAGGACGCGGATCCAGGAGAGGACGCTGATCCAGGAGAGGACACAGATCCAGGAGAGGACGCTGATCCAGGAGAGGATGCAGATCCGGGGGATGACACTGATGTACAAAACACGATTCAGGGAGATCATTTAAGGGGGTCGATCCGAAAACGAATATCACCATCTGAATCATGCCATTGTTGTAATAAGGTGAGTAATGTTTTCAATTCTGTAACTGAACCTAAGTGTGTTGAGGAAGCAATTGCTGGGCCTCATAGTGAACTGTGGAAGGAAGATATGAGATCTGAGATAGAAAATCAAGAAAAACAAGGTACTTGGGAGGTAGTTGAAAGACCTAAAGCCCACAATGTTATTGGATGCAAATGGGTTCTTAGGTACAATAAAGAGCGATGGAGATGGAAATTTTGTTAAGTGTAAGACTAGGCTAGTTGCTCAAGGTTTCCGTCAGATTTATGGTTTGATCGCGGGATACAATGTTCAGTGATAATTTTGAAATTTAAAGGAGAGGTGTCAAGAATGTTAAAATTCAAAATTAAATAAAAACTTATATTGTGTCCTGTATATAAGATGAAAGTTAATTCATTTTTATTCAAACCATATGTTGTTTTGTAAACAATGATTTTGTGAATTTTTCCTACTCTAGTTTTATCTGTTTTGTAATAAAAGTTATTTTAAAACTTATACACAAATTTCACTGCGTACCATACTCTGCTAATTTATTTCTAATAGAAATTTCCCCACAAAGACTATATGTCTGCGTGTGGAGAGAGTCCTCTGCACTGTCACTTTTCAATTAGACTTCACTGGTAAGCACATTTAAAAAAAGACAAAAAATAAATTAATTATAAAACTAAAAAATAAGATAAAATAACCTGCGAAAATTCAATTACCATATGCTAAACTAAAAACTAAAAACACCAGAATGCTTGAAATCACAAAATTTATGAGAAAAACAAAAATAAGAAGAAAAAAGTAAATAAAAGTAAATACTCCATTTATACTCTGTACTGCGAGTGGATAAGAGCCTCCACAGTCCCATCCTCCAGGCCATGCAACCACCGCGTCACCTCCCGTTTGACAGCAGTGATGCTTCTCACCTCGGGTTCTCTTATATTAGGTGGTAAATTAGAATAAAGGATATGAGCAACATAAAATGGAATATTTTGCTGGCTTGAATTATTTAGCTTAGGAATTTTAATACCAATGTTAGTTTTGTGTCTGGTTGGGTATCCATGGATGTACAATTTCTGAAAAAATTTTATTTTTATTAAATGTTATAAACAAAATTAAGTTTTTTAAATAGATTTTTCTTATACTTAGAACAGGAAAATCTTGAAAAAGTAGTTTAGTAGGGTATCTTTGATCTTTTCTTAGAACTGTTTTGATTATTGATCTCTCAGCGACCGCGAGAGGTTTAAGAGATGCAATGGACACACCCACCCACGCCAAGACTCCGTACTCAAGAAGCGACTGCACATAGGCATAGTACACACTCCTGCAATGGTCAACAGACAGCACACGACCAAGCTGCGAGAACGCGTAGAACATTCTTCTTAATCTTAGTTTAATGCTTTGGATGTGTGGTATCCAGCTTAATTTGTGATCAATAATTACTCCAAGATATTACACCAAGCCCCACAGCCTCCATGGCTCTGGCTCCGGTGACAGAGGAGGATATTGCCAGAGAGATAAGAGATTTCCAACCAAAGAAGTCAAACGACTCAAATCATTTGTCTGTGTGGCTTCTCAAGAGATGCGAAACATCTACTGGGACCACTTGCACACTTGATTAATCTCTCTTTTCACTCAGGAACTGTTCCCTCCTCTTTGAAAACCGCAAAAGTCCACCGATTTTCAAAAATGGCGACCCCTGTTCATCTCAAAATTACCGCCCAATTTCAATTTTCCCAACGTTGAGCAAAATTTTTGAAAACTCTTTTTCACACAATTGGCAAGTTTGTTGGATAGGCACAATCTACTATCAGCAAACCAGTTCGGATTTAGAAGTGGAAAATCCACAACAGACGCAGTCGTACGTCTAGTTGAAATGATAGTAGAAGGAATCGAAAGTCGAAGAAATACGCTAAGTGTATTCCTCGACTTATCAAAATCTTTTGACTGTGTTGATCACAAAATACTTTTTCACAGACTGGAGCATTACGAGATACGAGGAGTGCCACTCAGTTGGCTCAAATCGTATCTTAGTAATCGAAAACAATTTGTAGAAATTTCTAAGATACGGGGTCCCCCAGGGCTCCATATTTAGTCCGTTGCTCTTCCTCATCTACGTCAACGATGTTGGTTCATCGGTGCATCAAGGGCGACACGTCCAGTATGCCGATGACACGACTCTCTATTTCAATTCAAATTCAATCAAAGAACTGGAAAAAGTGACATTTATTGGGCTAAATAGCTCAATCCAACATTTCAATGAGCTCAACCTCAAAACAAATCCAAGCAAATCCTCATTCATTCATTTCAGCTTGCGAGAAACAGATCAAAGTTGTAGTTCAACAGTCATGTTGGATGAAACCGAGCTCGAAGAAGTCTACTCGACAAAGTTCCTCGGAATAAACCTAGATCGAGGGTTGACGTGGGAGTGTCATGTAGACAGAGTCTGTTCAAAACTAGCTTCAGGCATTTATGTTTTGAGACAACTCTCGGAATATTGCCCAACTCAGGTACTGATGACGGCGTATTACGGACTGATCTACCCACATCTTTCCTACGGGTTAGCAATGTGGGGAGGTTGCGCAAACACAAACTTTTCCAGAATTTTCATTCTCCAAAAAAAGGCCGTTCGAACAATCGCTAAAATGCGAAGAAGAGATTCGTGCAAGCCAGCTTTCAAAAGTTTAAAACTGTTGACACTGCCCTGCCTCTACATTTTAGAAACATGCCTTTTATTCAAATCAAAATGCGACCCTATAAGAGGAATAGATGTTCTTTCTTATGAAACTAGAGGCAGGGAGAACTACCGAACTGTGAGTCACAGAACGGTAGCTCATGAACATTTACCTTCACAGGTAGGAGTTCAACTCGTCAACAAGTTGCCAAATTCGATTAAAAGTGCCCCTAGGCTTCAGAAATTCAAATCTCGAATAAAAAAAATTTTGGTCGCAGAAGCATTCTACAGTATAGACGAGTTCATGGCACACAACTGGGAGATCGTAACCAACTGACTTACTTTGGGGCTAGAATTGTTAATTCGAATGAATGTGGTTGGTGTGAATGAAATGTTGTATGTTTGAATGGGACCTTGATGTCGGCAAGAATGGAAAATTTTAGCTTAGGTATTATTGACGATTGCGATGCATGTCATGTACATGTTTTATGTAATAAAGCATTTATTATTATTATTATTATTATTTGTATTGAGCCACTCGTTCAATTGTCTCGGAGCCGCAGTCCACCAACTGCAGACCACCACAGGAGTGTAACCTTAACGTCCTCAGACCTGGATCGTTATCGTCCCTAAGATAAATCGGCAAACATTTTGTCTTGGTTATATTTAGTGAAAGAACGTTGTGGTCAAACCAATTCTTCATTTTTACCAGACCCGAGGACACCTGGTCATATGCATCATCCCATGTAGGGCCACTCGAAACCAGAGCTGTGTCGTCTGCAAACAAAAAAAGTTTGCCTTTGATGTTTAATTTTGAAATGTTGTTGATAGGCCTATATATAATGAAAAAAAGGGGTCCTAATGTGCTACCTTGGACAACGCCATAGTTTACATTTGTATTTTCACTAGTAATATGGTACCGTTAATAAAAACAAATTGTGATCTTCTGTCAAAATAATTAGAAAAGAATTTTAAAGATGTTTCATTTAATCCGATTAAACGTAGCTTATCTAATAAAATTTGACGGTCTATTGAATCAAGAAGGCTTTAGCTAAATCTAAAAAAGTAATCATGGTTTTGTTCTTATTGCCGATTTCCTTTGAAATTACTTTTTTACGTCAAAAAGCGCAATAGATGTATTTTTCCCTCACAAAAGCCATACTGAATATCTGATATATTTTTTTCATTTTCAATGTAATTAGTCAGCTGTAATTTTTGGTGTTTTGTATTTGCTTTATTTTCTTTTGTATTAATATTGCTTGGTTTAAATTTGTCTCTAGTAAGCTATCTTATCTATCGTGGATAACAATGAAATAGGTCTGAAATTATGAAGGATTGATTTTGGTTCTGATTTATAAATTGGAATTATTTTGGCAATTTTGAAAGCATCTGGGAATTCCCCAGTTCGAATACATAAATTTATAAGATGAAGAATGGGCGGGTGTAACCTAAGATTTTATGGGCGGGTGATAGAAAGACTTTGATATAAAACTTTGTTTTCCCAAATTACTAGCTTCTATACTGCCTCATTTCTACTAGGTTATATGAACCAAAGTTTTAGGCCTATTATGTTTAGAGTTAAATTTACCGTATGGCTGCCGGTGTAAGAGGGGGTGCTGACAATTGGGTTGTTTATATTAGAGCTAATTTATGTGTTGAGTCTAAATTTCATCTTTAAATATAAAAATGAGTGATTTGAACTGACAGGCCACAATGTTTTCTTTAGTCAAAGGAACCTGGAAAGGTAAGCTTAAATAGCCTTGCTCTGAGGCTAGCAAACTGAAGTTTTTTTTTCATTTGTCTCATTCATCTTATCAGTCCACAGTAGTGATGGGACAAACGACTGATTTCAACCATCCGATGGTTCATCCGATGGTTTTAGCGAATTTCCCCTATAGGGAAGAAGCTATTACCCGTAGGTCTCATGGTAAGACCTAAGCCCCAGACCATGATAACTTTTCGTTTTGCAACCCCCAGAAGCAAAAAACACCATTTGTTCGAATTTTTAGATATATATATATATGTATATATATATATATCTATATATCTATATATATATATATATCTATATATATATGTGTCTGTTAGCACGATAGCGGCTGTAAAAATGGTCCGATCTTAATGAAATTTGGTACAGACATGTAAAGTGGTAATCGATTGGACAAGTTCGTGAACCAGCCCGATCAGACCACCGGAAGGGGGGTAAAGGGGGATAAACCCCCCCAAAAATGGGTTTTTTGAGCTTTATACATAGAAAAATAAAATTTATCGAATTTTTGTTGGCACCATTGAATTTAGCTCAAAAAAACAAACAATTTAGTATTTTGAATCACTGCTCTATGTCCATTGGTTACCGAGATATTGAAAGTGGTAAACGCAGTACGTTGTCCCAATGTTAACCTTATGGGAAATAAGTAAAATTCTATATCTCGTTTATTTCTCAACATATCTTGATAAAACTCGGTAAATGGCTTCTTCTAGTTCAGATCTACTAAATATTGAATTAAAATCAACCAGTTTAAACATACCTGTAGCAGCAAACCTGCATACTCATTCCCCATGTTAATCTTATGGAGCTTTAAAAAACATGTCAAATCTCGCTATGTTAGATAAAAATATATTGTTTTGCATTTGAAATTCGCTGAGTATGCAGGTCTGCTGCAACGGGGGTACAGTAGAGTCCCAAAAACCCGGACTAATGTGGACCGAATGGTGTCCGGGTTTGTGAAAATTCCGAGTTATCGGAAAATGAGTAAAAATAAGAAAAAATAAGAACAGTTTCTGTTATTTCTATAAAAAATCATTTATCTATTGCATAGTAAAAAATACAAGAACTACATTATCAATTCTAAAAAAACTTAGAGAAAAACCAAAACTGTTTAAATGTGTCACACCGTGCTCTGGCCTTGAATCTCAATGCACTTTATTGCTCTGGCAGGTTTTCCGAGTTATCCAGAATTCCGGGTTATCGAGGTCCGGGTTTGCGGGACTCTACTGTATTTCTTTCATCCGATAGTTTTCAGATGGATGATTCATCCGATGTTTTTCCTGTGTAGTTGGGTGGGGAGCGGAATGGCCTGCGCTGAGTGCGGAGATGGGAAGAAGTATCCGACAAGTGGATGGATGAAAAAACCATCTGTTCGCGAACCTGATTCATGTGGATAGTTTTCATTGGTTTTGTAGCGTATCTATTCGGATAAAAATTGATACTGTCAAGCCGCTGAGCAGATGATTCACCCGCAAATGGATGAATAAATAATTTTTTATACCTTAAAACATTTTGTATTTAGGTTGAGGTAATTAAATAAGCTAAAAGATAACCTATTGGTGGAAACATAGGATGTTTTTATCTTGGGCGCAAATACTCGGATTTTTTCACCGTTCATTAAAGAACAGTTTCAGTAATTGAATAACCGACTCGTAGTTTTCAAACTAATTAAAATACGGGACGAATTGTTTTACAATTGAATAAAAACATCGACGGATGGGTTTTAGATAGATGGATAATAATGCCGTTCAGATGATTCGCTTGCGAATGAATGGATAGTTCATCCGGATGAAAATTAAAGTAACCATCGGATGAATCGTTTGGCGCGCAACAACCGGATGAATCGTTTGTTTCTATCGGATAGTTCCCATCACTAGTCCACAGCTTAGCTGACACTGATGAGTGCTTTCAACAAAGCACTCATCAAACTCTACTAAATAGGCCTACTGACTAAAAGCACTCATCAAACTCTACTAGGCCTAGGTAATACTGGACCAGGCAATGTAATCTGGGCCTAAGATGGTTCAAAATTATTCAAAACACTCAACTGTAAATTGACAAAGCCTCAAAGAATCTTCAATAATTTACCTGTAAAATAATTTAAACTTCACTGAAATTACAGGTAACTCTGTCTTATTCTAGCTTACCTGCAAAAATCCGATGAAGGGGGCCATAAGCCACACCAAGCAGCAGTTTACGTGGGCGCGGTCTTCCAAACGAAATAGCACAGTTAAGGTAAGTTGATGTTAGTTGAGAGTTTAAATTAAATTTATAATAAGCTAAATCTGACTTAAATTTCTTATAAACTTTTTATACACGACATAAATATCACTGGATTGAAAAACAACTATGTTGACAACTAACACAACGACGAAATTTGTCGACGGCTATCAAGGACGATTTTTCTCACTCTGATTTGGTTTTTGGATTTTGATAATCAGCTGATTTTCATTGCCATGAAAATACTGTAATCAAGACAGGGATTGTTGTGACTGTTGAAATTATTATACACGCGTTTGAATTGTAATATATTTATTGCAATATTTGAATGTAACTTAAGCTAAATATAAAACAAAAATCCCCTCGTTGCAGCAAACCTGCATACTCAGCGAATTCCAAATGCAAATCAACATATTTCAATCCAACATAACGAGATTTGACATTTTTTGTAAGCTTCATCATAACAATAACATATAAATAAATACCCCCGTTGCAGCAGACCTGCATACTCAGCAAATTTCAAATGCAAAACAATATATTTTTATCTAACATAGCGAGATTTGACATGTTTTTTAAAGCTCCATAAGATTAACATGGGGAATGAGTATGCAGGTTTGCTGCTACAGGTATGTTTAAACTGGTTGGATTTAATTCAATACTTAGTAGATCTGAACTAGAAGAAGCCATTTACCAAGTTTTATCAAGATATGTTGAGAAATAAACGAGATATAGAATTTTACTTATTTCCCATAAGGTTAACATTGGGACAACGTACTGCGTTTACCACTTTCAATATCTCGGTAACCAATTGACATAGAGCAGTGATTCAAAATACTAAATTGTTTGTTTTTTTGAGCTAAATTCAATGGTGCCAACAAAAATTCGATAAATTTTATTTTTCTATGTATAAAGCTCAAAAAACCCATTTTTGGGGGGGTTTACCCCCCTTTACCCCCCTTCCGGTGGTCTGATCGGGCTGGTTCACGAACTTGTCCAATCGATTACCACTTTACATGTCTGTACCAAATTTCATTAAGATCGGACCATTTTTACAGCCGCTATCGTGCTAACAGACACACATATATATAGATATGTATATAGATATATAGATATATATATATATATATATATATATCTAAAAATTCGAACGAATGGTGTTTTTTGCTTCTGGGGGTTGCAAAACGAAAAGTTATCATGGTCTGGGGCTTAGGTCTTACCATGAGACCTACAGTAATAGCTTCTTCCCTATAGGGGAAATTCGCTAAAAGAGTATGCAGGTTTGCTGCTACGAGTATATTAAAACTGGGTGGTTTTATATTATTTATTTAGTATATCTGAACTAGAAGAAACTATTTACCAAGTTTTATCAAGATGTATTACGAAATAAGCGAGATATAGAATTTTACTTATGTCCCATAAGGTTAACATTTGGACAACGTACTGTGTTTACTACTTCCAATATCTCGGTAACCCATGGACATAGAGCAGTGGTTCAAAATACTAAATAGTTTTTTTAGCTGAATTCAATGGCGCCAACTAAAAATTGGATTATTTTTATTATTCTATGTAAAAAACTAAAAAAATTAAGGGGTTTACTCCCCTTTCCCCCGCCCTTCCGGTAGTCCGATCGGGCTGGTTTATGAATCGACTAATTACTACTTAACACGTCCATACGAAATTTCATGAAGATCGGGCCATTTTTACGTGAGTTATCGTGCTTAAAGACATATATATATATATATGTTAGTAATATATATATATATATATATATATATTACTAACATTTTTCAATTGAAACAAAGTATCCTTTCTTTTAGCGAATTTCCTTAGAAATAAGCTATTACCGTCGTTTTAACAGAACAGAATGGACAAAAAATATCCGTTCAGGGTAACATCAGCAATCATATTAATATTTATATTAATTGACAGCTTTTTACGTGTAATTTCTGGATATGAAGTGAGTTTATTGTGAAAACGCATTTTTACCTGCAAAAATCACGATTTGATTCAAAATTTAACATGGGCTTATATGGGAAATAGAATTTTCATTTTTTGAGTTTTGTTAACGCGATAACTCTCGTAAATATCCTCCGATCGTCACAAAATTTGGTACAGACATGTAAAACTAGATTCTCTTGGACGAGTTCGTAAACCAGCCAGATCGACATATCCAAAGTGGGGTAAAGGCCCCATTTTACCCCCAAAAATGGGTTTTTTGAGTTTTTCAAATTTAAAAATTATTTTTATCAAATTATTGTTTGCACTATTGGATTTAGCTCGAAAAAACAAACAATTTGGTATTTTAAATCATTTCTCTAAGTCCATTGGTCCCTGAGATATTGCCACTTGTATTTTTTCCCCTGTGTTTTTAGTATCAGAGCAGCAGAATGTAAGCTTACCCAATTTCATATTTACTCTCTACTGAGGTTTTCAAGGAATCGCTCTGAGAGATTTCTCAGTTTATCAATGTACTTAATAGAATTTTGGTTTTTTTAAACAATTATAATTAAAAAAATAAACATTCTTGCCTACTTCATTATGTGAAATATTTGTGTTCTTTCAACGAAGTCATTTACCAATATTTTTTTACAAAGTTTTTTGTAAAACAAGATATAATATATTATTTTAATATATAAATATATCACGTGTTTATTTTTCTTTTTTTCGTAATAATGGATTAATTACTAGATATTTTGTAATTGGAAATTCGCTGAGTACGCAGGTTTGCTGCGACGGGGGTATTTTAATCATTTTAGCGAATTTCCTTAAAGGAATAAGCTATTACGGTAGTACTCATGGTAAGACCTAAGTCCGAGACCATGTTAACTTTTCATTTTGGGGTCCCCAGAAGCAAAAAACACCATTCTTTTGAATTTATATATATATATATATATGTGTGTGTGTGTGTGTGTGTATGTGTGTCTGTTAGCACGATAGCGGCCGCAAAAATGGTCCGATCTTTATGAAATTTGGTACGGACATGTAAAGTGGTAATCAATTAGACGAGTTCGTGAACCAGCCCGAACGGACCACCGGAAGGGGGGGTAAAGGGGAATAAACCTCCCCAAAAAATGGGTTTTTTGAGTTTTTTACATAGAAAAATAAAATTTATCGAATGTTTGTGGGCACTATTGAATTCAGCTCAAAAAAACAAACAATTTAGTATTTTGAATCACTGCTCTATGTCCATTGGTTACTGAGATATTGAAAGTGGTAAACAGAGTACGTTGTCCCAATGTTAACCTTATGGAAAATAAAGAAAATTCTATATCTCGGTTATTTCTCAACATATCTTGATAGCTTGTTAAAACTTGCTAAATAGCTTCTTCTAGTTCAGATCTACTAAGTATTGAATTAAAACCACCGAGTTTTAATATATCTGTAGCAGCAAACCTGCATACTCATTCCCCATGTTATTCTTATGGAGCTTACAAAACATGTCAAATCTCACTATGTTGGATTGAAATATGTTGTTTTGCATTTGAAATTCGCTGAGTATGCAGGTCTGCTGCAACGGAGGTATTTAAAAAAAAAAAAATAACAAATGTATTATAGTACAATAATTATATCCTTTCACAATAATT
Source organism: Flexamia atlantica (assembly GCA_035578135.1). Taxonomy (NCBI): domain Eukaryota; kingdom Metazoa; phylum Arthropoda; class Insecta; order Hemiptera; family Cicadellidae; genus Flexamia; species Flexamia atlantica. The sequence continues at coordinate 15,867,580 of JAQJVK010000016.1, read as the reverse complement.
TAATTTTTAAATGGTGGTATGAATTTTGCGTTCCATCTCAATTTGTGTCCAATAACACAGTCTAGACATAGTCATTAATACCCCCGTCGCAGCAGACCTGCGTACTCAGCGAATTTCCATAGGATTTATTTTGTATATGTGAACATTAAACTTATTTTAAGGAAAGTATTGTTTGAATACATTAAGTAAATAATATAATAAAAACGTATATTTAATCATTCATGAGCTTTGAACATGAGGAAAATTAACAAGGAGACCACATTTGTTTTCATCAGTAATACATACGCTTTTGTATTTTATATAATTCTTAGTCTTTTAATTTTTAATAAGTGTAATCTTGTTATAGTACATAAATGTCAACAAACATATAATCAATCAATTCAAAACACATTAAAAACAAACAAATAACTCAATCTCATGAAAAATTAAATTCAATCATATGGTCAGTTTTATAATTAAAATATCCCTGTTGCAGCAGACCTACATCTCCAACCAATTTCAATTAAACATATTATCAATCCTCATCATTGTAAACATACCATATACTATGCTACACTTTCAGGCAGTTTAGACCAAGACACCCCCCTCCAAATGCTCATACTTTCTTTATTAAATTAAAAAATAATTTGTATTTTTTTCATATAGTATATATTTTCAGCAAAATCTTGATCAATGAACTCTAACTATTCCAAATTAACACAAATAAAATATTCACCACCTGAAAATTTAATCATATGTTCAGAATTGTATTTTCTTAAATATCTTAAATCAGGGTGACTATACTTTTTGGAGGGAAAATTTAAAAATAATATTGGACAACGTACTGTGTTTAGCACATCCAATACTATCCAATATCTAAGCAAGGGATTGACATAGAATAATAATTCAAAATGCTAAATTGTTTGTTTTTTCTAGCTGAATTCAATTTTGACAATTACATTTTAAAATAATTAGTAAAAAAGTGTTAAATTTTGAAAATAAATTTTATTTCGTTAAAAAACCTTCTTAGAGTAAACCAATCTGGCTGGTTTTCGAACTCGAAGTCATGAATGACGCTTTACACGTTTGTTCCAAATTTCATCAAGATCGGACCTTTTTTACAAAAGTTATCGCGCCTACGGACAGGTATATATATATACATATATATGAAAATGAACGAACGGTGTTTTTGGGGTCTAGGGACCTCAAAATGAAAAAATAACATGGTCCCGGGCTTAAGTCTCACCGTGCCGCCTACGGTAATAGCTACTTCCCTATAGGGGATATTCGCTAAAAAATGCTTATTATGCTGTTTATTGTCTGGTATTGAAAGACACTGTTAGAGGGAGTTTGTACGTTATCAACGTTTCAAATAAAATTCTTTAAACCTTTATTGTTGTTAACGTTAGGCTATATTTAAAACGTCTTTAATTCATAACCACATAAAAAATATATTGACACAAGTCGCAAAATTTTAACTTAGAACGTTATAAATGTGTGGTTATTGTTAAAAGTTAGCTTCAATCCCCTTAAAAAAAGTAGCTTCAATCCCCTTAAAAAAGTGGGAATCCCTATACAAAATGTTATCATCCATTGGGGGGGGGGTATTTGCCCGAAATCCTCGGACACACCGTTCAGGCACTGGAGAATTTACCACGACACCACTGGCTGATAGTTTATCTGCTTGAAACAACGTCAGAACATCACAAAATCACGGCATTCAAGACAGGATAGTTGCGATCATATGACTGTCATAGCTGTGTTTTGTTTTCAAGTGAGTCAAATACTAATCAGTTTTTTTTTTTAATTATTTAGGGTATATTTCATTGTGTAGTGTGGTGAAAAATAGCGTTCGCACCTCGGCCGAAAGGGTTTTGCAGCTCTCGATCGTTTCAAATTCTCGACTTCGTCTCGAATTCGAAACACGATCTCGAGCCTGCAAAACCTCATTTTCGGCCCTTGTTGCGAAATATACTATTTCGTTACTGGGTCATTTTTCAACCTCGGCTTACAGCCTCGGTTGTAAAACTTGACCTTGTACGAAAAGCGTCACTTTAGGTCCTTGTAATGAAATATACTATGAGCTCAGAGAGTATTAAGTTAACTTTTGGTATTCCGCAAGGTTCAATATTGGGACCTATTAGCGAATTTCCCCTATAGGGAAGAAGCTATTACCGTAGGTCTCATGGTAAGACCTAAGCCCGAGACTGTGATAACTTTTCGTTTTGGGGCCGCCAGAAGCAAAAAACACCATTCGTTCGAATTTTATATATATATATCTTTATATATATCTATATATATATATATATATATATATATATATATATGTATATATATATATTTTTTTTTGTCTGTTAGCACGATAGCGGCCGTAAAAATGGTCCAATCTTAATGAAAATTGGTACAGACGTGTTAAGTGGTAATCACTCGGACGAGTTTGTGAACCAGCCCGATCGGACCACCGGAAGGGGGGGTAAAGGGGGATAAACCCCCCCAAAAATAGGTTTTTAGAGTTTTTTACATAGAAAAATAAAATTTATCGAATTTTTGTTGGCACCATTGAATTCAGCTAAAAAAAAAACAATTTATTATTTTGAATCACTGCTCTATGTCCATTGGTTACCGAGATATTGAATGTGGTAAACACAGTACATTGTCCCAATGTTAACCTTATGGGAAATAAGTAAAATTCTATATCTCGGTTATTTCTCAACATATCTTGATAAAATTTGGTAAATAGCTTCTTCTAGTTCAGATCTACTAAATATTGAATTAAAACCACCCAATTGTAATATACCTGTAGCAGCAAACCTGCATACTCATTCCCCATGTTATTCTTATGGAGCTTACCAAAACATGTCAAATCTCGCTATGTTGGATTGAAATATGTCGTTTTGCATTTGAAATTCGCTGAGTATGCAGGTCTGCTGCAACGGGGGTATTTTATATATACTATACACAAATGGTATTGTGAAATCAGTTCCAAATTTAACGTTAACTATGTACGCGGACGCTATAGCAATCATGTTCAAAAATAACTTATCATTAGACTTAGAAATTGATTCATATTTAAAACTATCTCAACTTCATCAATATCTTAACAGTAACAATTTACACATAAATCCAGAAAAATCTAATTGCTTGTTTTTTTCTAGCCGAAATCAAAATAATACCACCAATCCAATGATCCTCATGAATGATTTTGAACTTCCCTTTTTAACTGAAAGCAAATTTCTCGGATTGATATTCGATGACAAACTTTCGTGGTTGCAACATATTAATACATTATGTGCAAAATTGTCTTCACAATTGTTTCTGCTATGTAGATTTGCCAAATTCAATAATGTATTTATTTCAAAACTAATTTATTCGTCACTGATAGAATCAAGACTGTCTTATGGCATTGTGCTCTGGGGCTCAGTTTCCGGTATGTTGTTTTCACGCGTTTTAGCGAATTTCCTTAAAGGAATAAGCTATTACGGTAGTACTCATGGTAAGACCTAAGTCCGAGACCATGTTAACTTTTCATTTTGGGATCCCCAGAAGCAAAAAACACCAATCGTTCGAATTTATATATATACATATCTATATATCTATATATCTATACATCTATGTATCTATCTATCTATATATATATCTATATATATATATATATATATATATGTCTGTTAACACGATAGTGGCCGTAAATATGGTCCGATCTTAATGAAATTTGGTACAGACGTGTAAAGTGGTAATCACTCGGACGAGTTCGTGAACCAGCCCGATCGGACCACCGGAAGGGGGGTAAAGGGGGGTAAACCCCCCCAAAAATGGGTTTTTTGAGTTTTTCACATAGAAAAATTAAATTTATCAAATTTTTGTTGGCACCATTGATTCAGCTCAAAAAAACAAACAATTTAGTATTTTGAATCACTGCTCTATGTCCATTGGTTACCGAGATATTGAAAGTGGTAAACGCAGTACGTTGTCTCAATGTTAACCTTATGGGAAATAAGTAAAAATCTGTATCTCGCTTATTCCTCAACATATCTTGATAAAACTTGGTAAATGGCTTCTTCTGGTTCAGATCTACTAAATATCGAATTAAAACCAACCAGTTAAAACATCCCTGTAGCAGCAAACCTGCATACTCATTCCCCATGTTATTCTTATGGAGCTTACAAAAAACATGTCAAATCTCGCTATTTTGGATTAACATATGTTGATTTGCATTTGAAATTCGCTGAGTATGCAGGTCTTCTGCAACGGGGGTATTTAAATTACAAAAAAGGGCTGTTAGAATAATGACCGGAGTCAATAGGCGAACGTCTAGCCGGGAACTTTTCAAATCCTTAAGTATTTTGACTTTGGCATCGCAATACATTTTCCAGGTCATAATATTCTATAAATTTAAACATTTTTCATTCCAATTAGGCGCAGATATTCATGACCACTTTACAAGAAATAGGTTTTTACATAGGCAAAATTCCCACAGATTAGATTTGGCTGCATCTCTTCCACAAAATATTGGTCCTAAATTTTACAACAAACTTCCCTCCATTATACAAAATAAGATAACACCTGCATCTTTTAAAAAGGCATTAAAAAAATTCCTAGTGGGAAGGGCTTTTTACTCTGTTGATGAGTTTTTGACTAGCTAGTTTTAGCGAATTTCCCCTATAGGGAAGAAGCTATTACCGTAGGTCTCATGGTAAGACCTAAGCCTGAGACCATGATAACTTTTCGTTTTGGGGCCCCCAGAAGCAAAAAACATCATTCGTTCAAATTTCTATATATATATATATATATATATATATATATATATATATGTGTCTGTAAGCACGATAGCGCTCGCAAAAATGGTCCGATCTGAATGAAATTTGGCACAGGTGTGTAAAGTAGTAATTATTCGGATGAGTTCGAAAACCAGCCCGATCAGACCACTGGAAGGGGGGGTAAAGGGGGGTAAACCCCCCCAAAAATGGGTTTTTTGGGTTTTTCACATAGAAAAATAAAAATAATCCAATTTTGTTTGGCACCATTGAATTCAGCTAAAAAAACAAACAATTTAGTATTTTGAATCATTGCTCTATGTCCATTGGTTACCGAGTTATTGAAAGTGGTAAACACAGTACGTTGTCCCTATGTTAACCTTATGGGAAATAAGTAAAATTCTATATCTCGCTTATTTCACAACATATCTTAATAAAACTTGGTTTGTGTCCTCATTTAGATGAGATCTAATGCATTTTAGTCTAAAATCCCTGATATTTCCATTTTTATGGCAGCAAACCTGCATACTCATTTCCCATGTTATCCTTATGGGAAATAAAAAATTCTATATCTTCCTTATTTCTTAAGGGGGTTCGGTACGTCCTATCTCTATAATGTTAATGTAATGTACCTTTTCTCAGGATCCACAGTAACCATGACAACGAAATTTTTGTCACTTGTTTTTGGTAGCCATGGTCACCAATTAACACAGTAGTTTTTGTTTATGATTCATTTTAAGTACTTAAATATATATTTTTTAATATTAATAAAAAAATCATTGAAATTAACTAATAAAACTTCTGTAACATTTGATATAGTTAGAATATGCCAAAATCCCTATGTTAAACTTTGTGGCTATATATAATGAGTGTGTGGTAAAAATTTGAAAGCTCTAGCTCATGTAGTTTCTGAGAAAAGGTACATTTTGTTAAAAAATATATATTTGCGGAAAAACGAGGTCAAACGTACCTGGTATGGTTGTTAGTATAACCCACTAGAATAAGAAGGTCCTGCCTTGTTGTCCTCTGCTTCATAATGGTCTTCCAGCTTCCTTTTTGCAAGCTGCTTGCTTCCTCTAATCTTCTTTTGTATTTCAGAAGCATCTCGGTCACTTTTAGCAATACGCGCTTGGTCCAATTCCCTCAAAACTTTTGTGCAATTTTTTCCAGCGTTAATACCCAGCTTCTTAAGGACATCACATTTAGCAATATTGCCCTCATTGAAGTTTGCTACTGCATCATACACTCCTAATTCTAATGTGTTTAGTGCCACAAAATTAATTTTGGGAAGGCGGCTCCATATGACGTTATTTACCGACTCATTTGGGTTTTGAGTTTTCCCGTGTAAACATTTACTCAAAAGTCCACTGTCACTGAGATCTCTAAAAATTTGTTTTATTTCTAACAACACATGTTCAGGTAGATGAAAGTGTTTGGTGTGATCATATGGAGTCCCTGAAGCTATAGATTTCTTATATTTACACCAAGATTCGTTACACAAAGCATGCTGCGGATTTTGGTTGCTACTCGCCAAGTGGAAATATTCTGCCCACACAGCCTTCTTCATTGCCTCTAAATTTGTTGGGTTGCGTCTAATAGCAAGGCCATAATACTTTTGTATTTTTAAAATGTCTCCACCTGTCAGTTTAAACTCTGGTTCTTTCTTCTTTTTCTTTGATTTTTCTTTTTCCTCGGTTTGATTTTTTTTCTTCTCGGCTGCCTTCGCCGCTGCCTTATTTTTCTTGAGATCTAATAATCTTCGACCCATCCTCTTCTGAACGTGGCCAATACATTCAAGTTTCTTGATTTCAAAATCCTGGCCATAAATGTGTGAGTCAGCAACATTTTGGAAGGCTTTAGAGTCCCCATCACCTAAATAGTGCTCGTATCGTACGCCACGTTCGAGGGATCTTTCAAAGATTTCGTGCACACCGCTTATTTCTATTCCACCACTAACACCACTATAATTTGCACAACATTTCTCTTCATGTTCATTCTTATATTTATTCTTACATCTACAGTACTTGGATCTTATAGCTACATCGATTACTTTCCCTGTATCAAAGCTCGTCGTAGTAACTACACCATTCAGCGATATGTGGCCACGTTTTTGCCAAGTCCCATCGAAGGCTACACTTAGATCATGGTTACCATCATTCTTCTCAATAGCTTCATTTAGTGCATTTTTCATTGATTGCTTTGCAACATCTGATACAGCAGACAACAAAATGTCATTATATTGTGAGAATTTTGAGGGTGGCGGAGGAAGGTTTAGGATTCCTGCCAGGGTTTTACCGGCGGTAGGCCCTTTGCCGATGGTTCTCAGTCCATACACATACCTAAGGTTGATTTCAAATAAATGTTTTTCATTGTTTTGTTCAGTTCTTCCCACAAGGACTTGAGGAGAAGAAAAGAATTTATTTCTTTCCTCACAATTATGACAAGTGACGCTTATTTCATAAGCTAGACCGAACTGTCGTTCAAAACCAATCGTCAAATTACTACCACAATTTGGACATGCACAAAATCGACTAAACATATTTTGGAAAACATCACTGTCAATTATCAGATTAAAACTGCTTGAATCAAACTGAGAATATCTGTTCAAATTTGGGGTCAATTTGATATTTGAAGCCCCTTTGCTCTCTCCAAGCTTAGTGTCACTTTCAGATGTTGGCCTAGGCCTAGGCCTAGCCCTTGTCTCTGAATCGTTTTGTGAAACAGTTTTTGGTTTCCCCACTAACCTACGCTTTTTAAACACTCTGGGAACTGAAGATCTAGGCATTTCTTCACAATCACTAACTAAAACAAATTACTTTACTAACAGCAAAACACTACATAACCACTGTCTTTGTCAAAACAAGACAATAACCTAAAAACCTGCACCAAAACAAACAAACGATGTTGCATAGCAACTGGAATAGTTGTTCAGACTGTCAGCCAAACAGTAGTACCAACATCAATAATGAAATCATTGCACTTACTAGGCAAAATTCAAAGCAATATGTATGTAAAGCATGAATTGTCATTTCTGAGAGGCAAATCCAAGTGTGACATAACATTTTAAATAATAAATTCCTAATATAATTTCGCACAAACCCCCCACATATTATATGTTTTTTTAAACAGAATGAAACATAGAATAATAATAGACAATAAAAAAAATGTTGAATTTTTTAAAGTTTTTGAGGTACCGAACCCCCTTAACGTATCTTGATAAAACTTTATATGTGGCTTCATCTATTTGAAATATACTGGATTATGGCCGAAAATACCCTATTTTTACATTTTCATGGCAGCAAACCTGCATACTCATTCTCCATGTTAACCTTATGGGCAATAAAAAAAGTTATGTAGTTTGCTCATTTCTCAAAGTATTGTGATAAGAACTGGCATGGGGCTTCATACAATTAATATCTACTTGATTATGGTTTAAAATACCCAAATCATCAAATTCCTGAGGCACCAAACCTGTGTACTCTCTTTCCCAATGTTAACCTTATGAGAGGTAAATAAAATTGGATAGCTTTCTTATTCCTCAACATATCTTGATAAAACATGTTATTTGGCTTGATATAGTTTAGATATATTGGATTGTAGCCTATGATAACTCATTTTCAAATTTCTGTGGCAGTAAACCTGCATTTTTCCATACTAATCTTATGGAGAATAATTTATTTTTGAATAGCAATTGTGGGCATTAGGCAAGTCACAGGATGAGGGAAAAGGGCTCAAATTAAATGTTTTAATATCAGGGACTCAGGAAAAGTACTGTAATTTCTTAAAGTTTGCTAGAAAACAAAAAATAACATAAAATTAATGCCATTTAAGTAGCATTGGGATCTAAAACGTCTGCTTTGTTTACATTAAAACATGTGAGCTGATGTTTGATTCAAAGCCATATGGTGGATACAGACATATGACTTATTCAAAGGCCAGATAACTAATATGTCAAATAAATATATTGTAATGAATACAGATTTTTACTGATGATGTTTATGAAATTTTTTACTCAAACTTAAACAGCTGGTCATTTCTCTATATGATTAAATTGGAAAAGCCAGCTGTTTTAAAGTTTTGAACATTGCATTTTCGTGCCAAGTATAGGCTGTTATTTCTGTATAGCCTTTTGCTCCTAAAAGCCACTAGGAGAGTATTTTTGCACGCTTTCTTTTGAATGTATATTGATTTTACTTGATACGAGACTTCATTTAAATTATTTATTTATGCACTTGAAATTCGCTGAGTATGCAGGACTGCTGCAACGGGGGTATTTATTTTTATACGGATGTAATTTTTAGTTTTAAAACAAATGTATTGTAGTTATTACTAACTGACTCTTGTAATACAATTTTATAAATTGTCAATTACAAATAAAGAATTTGAATTTGAAATAAGCAGATTGATTTCTTATACGACTTAAACGACGAAGTGTTAGAAGTTTAGGCTATATTTGTTCTTGATTTTGAGGAATATTTAAGTTGGGAAGTGGATTGGGCGTTGTAATCACCTTTTGCTGAATCAGACCTGAAATCTGTAAGGGCTTGTTGGCTTGGCTGCATTGAGTTTGATTTTCCATAACCTCAAACCAAACTTTGATGACATCTGTTTTTGTTAACTCATTATTGATTATATGTTCTTCCTGAATCCAATCTGACAATGTAGTAAAGTGCTCCAAGTTTCAAAATGATCTCTCCAAACGTTATTATATATGGATCCATAACGTCCATATCCATATATCCGTATCTTCTCTGGAGACTTTGAAATTCGGTTTTGCTGGATCACATGACCAGGGTAGTCAATCTTATCACACAAAAATTGTCACCTGTCCTTATTCAAATGTAAATCATTTTCTTGTAAGCGGTCAATACATGCCGTTAGATTTATTCTGTAGCATTTCTCCTTAGTGGCACAATAAATGACGATATTCTTTTAAATAAACTTCAGTATTTCTCTCGGATCAAAAAGTTTAGATACTCGTGTTTGGGCTTTAACTGCAACGTTACCAGTTGTGGTAGAAAAACACAAACCACATCGTTGTCTTAGGAATTTAAATTGTGCGTTTATTGATGTATGTTAAAGATTACTCTTTTGATTTTAAGAATGTGTTAAGGTTGGTCGAATGAAAAAGTACCGATTTTTTGGCGGTTTTCAGACATTGGCACATTTTAGCGAATTTCCCAAAAGGGAAGAAGTTATATTACCGTAGGTCTCATGGTAAGACCTAAGCCCAAGACCATGATAACTTTTCGTTTTGGGGCCACCAGAAGCAAGGCCGTAACGACCACTTGGGCAACCTGGGCACTGCTTCGAGGCCCCCGAGGACAGGCGGCCACAAAGGGGCCCCTGGCGGGCCGAGGGGGTATAACACCGGCCAGAACATCGAATCGAGTGACGATAACGTTACTCGATTCGAAGACGAGAGACGTCTTCGTTGTTATCGTCTCCGCGGCTGGCAAATCTCTCGAGCGAATCAACAGACAACTATTTCGGTAATATCGCTGCCGGAAAATCACCAGTCGTTTAAATCGCGGCCGGAAAATCTCACGGTAGCATCGCTGCTGTCAAGTCTGTCTCTCTTTCTGGGTCTGTCACATCTTTCGGTTGTAAAGCTAAGAAAATCGCTCGCTCGTTTCGCGGCTGGAGGATTGCTCGTTCATCCCGCGGCCGGAAAGTGGCAGATCTCTTGATCGCATTGAGGCCGACAAGTCTCTCGCTCTTTTCGAGATTTCCATATCTTTTGGCCACATTGCAGCCGGAAAATCTGTCGTTTATTCTGCGGCTGGCAAAAATGTTGGTCACATTGCAGCTGGAAAACTGCTCTTTTCATGGCCGTTACATATTATGGTTGCATCGCATCTGTCAAAGACGGTCGTTCATGACAAATCTCTCGGTCATATTACAGCAGGAAAAAGGCTCATTAGGCTAATTCCGCGGCCACCAAATCTCTTCATCACATTGCGGCCGTCAAATAATAATTTATTTTTAAAATATTATGTTCAAGTATTCTGTGTAGGAGGCAACATGGCCAATTTCATTGGTTAGGGGTGTTTTTAAATTGTCAGGAAAGGCAAGAAAAGTCAGGAATTTTATATGTGAAATCTTGGTTTAGATTTTACAGCGGCTGGATGATTTCTCAGTCATATAACGATATTAACGACTCTTGGTTAGGCTGTATAATAATCTCTGACCATCGGTTGCACTGCGGGAAACAGAGCTGTAGAAAAACAGCTGAACCGACTAAATACAAAGCATATAAAAATGGTGAATGAAATTAAAATTGATTTATGATTTTCATGCGCGCACACATACGCTTGAGTAAGATTGGCTCGTTTTTCGCGCTCCTTGAACGGTTGTTGAACGAATTACATAGGACCTCTACAACATTTGTCATAGCAGGTGACTTCAATATCGATGTCCTTAGCCCCGATAAACTTGAAACAAGACAATTTAGGGATCTCTTAGGGTCGTTCGGTCTGAGCTGGTCCATAAATGTTCCCACGCGAGTAGCAGCAAACTCTTCAACTGCAAACGACAACATTGTAACTAACAGTACAGATATTGCAGCCTCTGTGGTAGTCACCGCCATCTCTGACCACGATGCGCAGTTGGTAACGTTTAACAGCTGTTCCCCTAACGTAATCCCTCCACCCAAAGTTAAAAGCAGAATCTTCAATGCCGCAACAGTAAGAAGTTTAAACGCCTGTTTAAAATTCGAAAGATGGGACTCCCTCAATTTTTGCGAAACGGCGGAGAGTACCTTTCAGGCCTTTCATGAAAGCTTCCTTTTTCATTTGGACGTTTGTTGCCCCTTGAAAGAATTGAGACCGAAAATCAATCAAAGTAGTAAAAGGAGTACTTGGATCACTCAAGGGATTCTTGTATCGAGAGATAGATTAAAACAGCTTGCTATCACCGCCAGAAACGTAAATAACGAACAGTTCAATAATTTTTTTCGAAACTACAAAAGAATTTATCGCAAAGTAATTAAAGCAGCAAAATAAAATAAACTTAAGTCAAGCAGAAATATATCTAAAACAGCATGGGAATTCTTTGTTTGAAATTCATTGTTGGTGATGGTGATTTTATATTTTGATTTGGATTTTTGCGGACATTTGCCATCACTGATTAGTAAAAAACAAGTTTCACGACGTTTCGGGATCTGGAATCTGATCCCGTCTTCAGGTGGAAGAAAACCTAGAACATAACAAGATTAGTAACACATAGCCAGGAAACCCTGGAGAAAAACACAGCTAAAACAGAGAACTGTAAAAGCAGTCACGAAAACAATAAGCTGGAAAGAAAAACAATACACGAAATAACACAGGAATCACAAGTATCAAGAATCACCAGGCAGGAGGGAGCACGTCCACACCCAATCAGAGCTGAGCTGAGACTGGTGGGAGAAAAGCAAATGGCGGCGGCAACGGAAATGGCGGCGCCCACAGCCAACCAAATCACGGCGCGCTACCGGTGGCGAAAACCTGAAACAGAGACATGTGATATGCAAATTCCGTGTGTCTGTTTGTGTTTTTTTAAGTTAATTTTTAACCAGATTTTGCCCCTTGGCCTTGCTACGGGTTAACATGTTATGAGAATTTTGAACAGAATTGTTAGTAATTACCCTATTTGCTGACACTTTATTTTCCCTGTCTTTCAATTCTTTGTTTAATATTGGTAGCCATACTGGCCTTATTTCAAGTGAAGATTGACTGATTGGTTGGTCTGCTAGTTTTATGTATGAAGCTTCAATTAGTTTTCTTTTGAAAAAATGAGGTTCGCGGTGTACTATTTTTGCTTCGTAAAAATTCATCTGGTGATTTTCAGACCAGCAGTGTTGAGCAATTTTTGATTTATCCACTAAGCCCTTCCTCGTGTTATCTTTGTGTTCTTTGATTCTAACATTTAAAGGTCTTTTTGTCTCGCCATAATACGGCCTAGAGCAACTATTGCAGTTTATTCTGTAAACACAGTTTTTTGATCCCTGAGTGCCATTTTTTGGTTTGGTTTTTACGAGACATTGCCTAAGAGTGTTTTGTGTCCTAAACGCTGTTCTAACTTTGAACTTCCTAGCAACTCTTCTAATTTTTTCCGATAATCCCGGCACATAAGGGATTGACATAGGAGCGAATTTTTCAGTGTTTTCTGACTCATTCTGTTTAGCCCTACGGGTTTTGCACTTTCTTATTACGGATTGAGGGTATCCATTCTTAGCCAAATCTTGCTCTACTTTTTTGATTTCCTGATTTAATCCATCTTGATTTGAGCAAATGCTCTTTGCTCTGTCAAATAGTGAGTAAGCTACCCCTTCTTTGACAGATTTTTGATGGTTTGATTGAAAATTTAAGTACTGCCCTGTGTGTGTCTTTTTTCTGAAAACAGTTGTCCTAAGCGTGTCCCTATCCTTTTCTACGCACACATCCAAAAATGCTAGTTTGTTTTGGACTTCCTCTTCCATTGTTAGGCGGATGGAAGGAGAAAGACTGTTAAGATGCCCTAAAAAGTCTTTTAGTTCATCGCCTCCATGCGGAAATACCACGAAGGTGTCATCGACGTACCTCCACCAAATCTTCGGTTTGAGTTGAGCCAAAGACAAAGCCTGCTCAAACTCCTCCATAAAGATATTAGCAAAGATAGGCGACAATGGCGACCCCATGGCCATCCCCTCATCTTGACGTATAATTTACCCTCTAGTTCAAAATAGTTACATTGAGTGCATAATTCAAGCAGTTCCATAATGACGTTAACAGGAAGTTTAGTACGTTCAGTTAGACTTTCATCTTTTTCGAGCCGAGACTAGATTATTTTTAAGGATTCAGGAACTGGGACATTCGTGAACAGACTTTCAACATCAAAACTAACCAGCTTATCCGTCTCAGCCACTATGTCCTTTGACTTTTCAACGAAGTCTTTAGAATTTTTTTATGTACGAGTCAGTTTTTCCTACCAATGGTTTTAGGATGTCCAGGAGGACTTTAGACAGTTCCCTACACGGTGAGTCGCGAGAGCTAATTATAGGCCCAAGAGGTACATCAGTTTTATGAATTTTAGGTAACCCATACATGTGTGGGATTTTCGAGTGATGCGGTGTTAAACGAGTTCTTTGTTTATCAGAAAAAACTGTTTATGCTTCCTAAGAGTGCTTGCAACTTTACGCTCGAAACTTTCTGTAGGGTCTTTATTTAGTTCAGTATATTTACCAGCTTGGAGAGTTTCCAATATTTTCTCTTTATATGTTACTGTGTCCAAGACAACAGTAGCGTTTCCTTTATCCGCGGGCAATATTTTGATAGTATCACCTTTCCTAAGGATAGATACTGCCTTGATTTCCTCTTTCTTTAGGTTGGGCTTTGGGACAGGAATTTTATTCAGTAAGATGCTGGCCTCGCACCGAAACTGATACCCCTGAGTCTCAGGGAGCTGAGACACAGTGGACTCAATCCCCGTAACAAAGTCAAGCGCCCTCACTGATTTAGGCACAACAGAAAAGTTCAGCCCTTTAGACAAAACGGAAATTTCATTAGAATTTAAATTTCGTGAAGAAAGATTCATAACCTGATTATTTGCATCATTAATCTGTTCATCATTTTTAGAGTTATTACTAATTTCGACAGGTCTTAATTTTTCTAGCTTTGATTGTTGTCTGGATTTAATATTAACCGATTCTTTGTCAAACCTATTTTGGATGCTTTGAAAAATGTTCTGAAACTCAGAACCAATTAAAGTTGCCGATTCAGATTTCTTATTTTCAATACTGATTTTGAGGGTTCTCTTTTCCGTACGATGAAAATTTATTCTTTCAATTAACATGTTAACCCGTAGCAAGGCCAAGGGGCAAAATCTGGTTAAAAATTAACTAAAAAAAACAAAAACAGACACACGGAATTTGCATATCACATGTCTCTGTTTCAGGTTTTCGCCACCGGTAGCGCGCCGTGATTTGGTTGGCTGTGGGCGCCGCCATTTCCGTTGCCGCCGCCATTTGCTTTTCTCCCACCAGTCTCAGCTCAGCTCTGATTGGGTGTGGACGTGCTCCCTCCTGCCTGGTGATTCTTGATACTTGTGATTCCTGTGTTATTTCGTGTATTGTTTTTCTTTCCAGCTTATTGTTTTCGTGACTGCTTTTACAGTTCTCTGTTTTAGCTGTGTTTTTCTCCAGGGTTTCCTGGCTATGTGTTACTAATCTTGTTATGTTCTAGGTTTTCTTCCACCTGAAGACGGGATCAGATTCCAGATCCCGAAACGTCGTGAAACTTGTTTTTTACTAATCAGTGATGGCAAATGTCCGCAAAAATCCTAATCAAAATATAGCATGGGAAGTTATAAATAACATCAAAGGGCGTAACGCTCCAAAGCCCATTTCCTTGAAAATCAATGACAACGAAATATGTGACCCTTCACTTGTCTCAAACACTTTTATGGAATTTTTCTCAAGGGTTGCTGATCCGCAATCGGTTACCGGGAATGTAAATCAATTGGAAAATTTTGAGGGCCCCCGTGAATCAATGGGGCTAATTCCAACTACAGAGGCAGAGGTGGCGGACGTTATCCGGAGGCTGCCCTCAAAGAAAGCCACAGATATAGATGGTGTATCAATACACCTCCTAAACAGCATATTGTGCACAGCATATTGCACAATATGCTGCAGCATATTGTGTGCACAGCATATTGTAGCTCCCTTGACAAAAGCAATAAATGCATCATTTTCAAGCGGGGTCTTTCCGTCTGCCTTGAAGCAAGCAAAGGTGATCCCTGTTTTTAAAAAGGGTGATCCTCTTGTAGTCGGAAATTACCGCCCCATATCTCTCCTGCCATCTTTCAGTAAAATTTTTGAAAAGCTTTTCCTCAAACCCCTTTTGGCATTTTTAGAACACCACCGCATCTTCTCTGAAGATCAGTTTGGTTTCATGCAGGGTAGATCCATTGTAGATGCAGTCAACGCTTTGGTTACTAAAGTTGTCGAGAATCTAGACAAGCAGCACCCCACTTTGAGTGTTTTCTTAGATCTCTCTAAAGCGTTTGATTGCGTTGACCACAGCCTCCTTATCTCAAAGCTTGAGCGCTTTGGAATACGAGGCATTCCATTACAGTGGATACAATCTTATCTTGCAAGCCGTACGCAACAAGTCCAGATTTCAGATCAACTTTCAAAAAGCACGGCCCTTAAGTACGGTGTCCCGCAGGGATCAATACTAGGTCCAGTCCTTTTTTTGCTTTATGTGAACAACTTGTCATCTGCATTACAATCTGGCAAATTGGTACGTTATGCAGATGACACGACTCTCTGCTGCAGTGCTAAGTCTAGCTTGTTGCTAGAAATTGAGTCTTTTGTTGAACTTAATTCTTGTGTTCAGTTCTTTGAAAACAACAATTTGAAAATCAACCCACAAAAAACAAACTTCATCAAATACTCAAGGCGATCCAATTCGAATGAAGACCTGACTGTCATGATAAATGACAATGTCATTGAACAGGTCAAGTGCACCAAATTCCTTGGCATTAAAATTGACCAAGGTCTCACGTGGAACGATCACCTGGACAGTCTATGCGCCAAAGTTTCTACCGGTGTATACGGCTTAAGGGTATTGTCACGGCACTGCCCAAACAACATTCTGAAAATGGCTTATTTTGGCCTTGTCCACCCACACTTAGCCTATGGCATAGCTGTTTGGGGTGGTTGTAATGAAGCAAACTTCCTCAGGTTGTTTCGTCTTCAAAAAAAATCTGTTCGTATTGTGGCCAAACGGCAGTATAGAGAGTCGTGTAGGGGTGTCTTCAGGGAGGTGGGGATTATGACTCTGGCCTGTCTGTACATTTATGAGACTGTTGTCTTTTGCAAAACCAAATGCTCTCTCACACAAGGGCAAGATGTTCCCCCCTATCCGACAAGGGGCAGAGAGTTGTACAGAATGGCACAGAACAGGTCCAGGGCAGCCATGAATCTGCCTTCCCAGGCGGGCGTCAGGTTTTTCAACAACCTCCCTGAGGACATAAGGCAGGAGGGAAATGTAGAGCGATGGAAAAGAAAGCTAAAAAAGTTTCTCGTCGAGAAAGAGTTTTACTCGGTGGGAGAATTTATGGATCGGGCTGAATAGGGGATCTTGCCGTACTCGGGGATGCACTGTGAATTTCTTTTCAGTTTTAACTTTTTTTTTGTAACAGAATTATAAATTGTTTTTCTTTTGGTGCAAGAGTTGTTTATTTTTCAGGTTATGCAATGGACAATCAATACATATATATCAATAAGAACATTATGAATGGACGTTTGCTACACAATTGTAAAATTGTAAAAATGGCAATAAAGATTATTATTATTATTATTATTATTATTATTATAAGATATGGACGCCCCATCAGCCAGTCTTGCCCCAGGGCCCCCAAGTTTAACGTTACGGCCCTGACCAGAAGCAAAAAACACCATTCGTTAGAATTTTAGCGAATTTCCCCTATAGGAAAGAAGCAATTACCGTAGGTCTCATGATAGATATATATGAGCATATATATATATATATATATGTGTGTGTGTGTGTGTGTGCGTGTGTGTGTGTGTGTGTGTGTACGTGTGTGTGTGTGTGTGTGTGTGTGTGTGTGTGTGTGCGCGCGCGCGCGCGCGCGCGCGCGTGTCAGCACGATAGCGGCAGTAAATATGGTCCGATCGTAATGAAATTTAGTACAGACATATAATGTGGTAATCAATTGGACGAATTCATAAACCAGCCCGATCGGACCATCGGCAGGGGGGGTATAGGGGATAAACCCCCAAAAATGGATTTTTTGAGTGTTTTACATAGAAAAATTCAATTTATCTATTTTTCTATATTTATATTTATATTTGTTGGCCCCTTTGAATTCAGCTCGAAAAAATAAACAATTTGGGATTTTGAATCATTGCTCTATGTCCATTGGTTACCGAGATATTGAAGTGGTAAACACAATACGCTATCCCAATTGGTAAAATAAAAAAAAATAAAGTAAAAACGTAAAATTCTATATCTCGCTTATTTCTCAACATATCTTAATAAAATTTAGTTAGTGGCTTAATATAGATGAGATTTGATGTATCATAGGCTAAAATCCCCGAAGTTTCCATTTTTGTGGCAGCAAACCTGCATACTTATTCCTGCATGTTATCCTTATTGGAAACAAAAGAAATGCTATATCTTCCATATTTTTTTACATATCGTGGTAAAACTTGGTTGATGGCTTCTTTTTGTTCTGGTCTATTAAATATTGAATTAAAACCATCCAGTTTTAAAATATCTGTTGCAGAAAACCTACATCCTCATTCTCCATGTTATTCTAGGGAGATTACAAAAATTTGTCAAATCTCGCTATGTTGGATTGAAATATGTTGTTTTGTATTTGAAATTCGCTGAGTATGCAGGTCTGCTGCAACGGGGGTATTGAAATTTTATAATGCATAAACTAGCGTTCCAATCGCTATGAAACTTTAATCTATAAGTATAAAAGAGGATGTTGGTATATATATATATTTAGTTGGCAGGGAACACAGAAACCGCTGGACCGATGGCCACGAAACGTGGTACATACATGTAGAATTTCATGGAGTAGGTTTATACACGTTCAATTTCGTGATAACTTTCAGGGCTTAGCCCTGGGACCGTCTTAAAGGTACCCATGTCAGGGATTTTGAAATAATTTGAGTTAGATTTGTTTACTAACAAAACATATGAAAGTAAAATTTAAAACAGGTGATGTAAATTATAATGGTATTTCTTTCTGCTATTTAACTGTATTTTGTTAAAATGAAGATTGGTGCCAGGTGGTCAATGAATTAGACTTTTGCATTTTTTCAAAGTGCAATGCACTATATAAAATGCTGATAATATGTAGTATAACATAAAATAAATAACTGATTACTGAAGGACTCCAGTGATCACTGATCACTTATACTTGAAGGACTTTTTTTTATGACAACTAACTGCTATTTAAAGAGGAAGAGTGTGCTACTGTAAAGAATTAATTTTACCTACAACACTTTAAAAAAATTGCCGGGACGGCTCATTCAAACGTTTTGCTCAATATAGAGTCTAAAAACGTAAGACAGCACTTTTTAATAATTGCTGGAGTGGCATTGTAATTTTTGTTCAAGGTAGACCGTAAAACCTTAAGAAAATGATCTTTTACAGTGAATAAAATTTCAAGTTAACTTCTTTGATTCCTCTAACACGTATGCCTTCATGAAGGAAATAAATTCTAATACGCATGTCTGCTGCGACGGGGGTGCATAATAAAGTTTTAATTAAGGGTGACATATGCGAGCAGATTCAAAGTGCCGTCGAAAAAGCCAAGGGTGCCGTTCCTTAAATTGTGCCCCATGATCATCATCAGGGCAAGCTCAGGTACCGTGGAAACGACCATTAAATGCTTCTCGGCGTTCGTCTCTGTACATTGGCCTCTTGAGTGTGTGAGCGCAATCCTCTTCACCTGATAGCACGATCGACTGGACAGCCGACACAAGCAAAACGCACTTGCAAGAGGAAGGACCACCGATATTGGGCATGAGCCTACCCAGGGCAGCAACACCATTTGGGGCTTTGTCGGTGGGGCGTTGGATATGGTCACATTTTTTTATGTACAGGCAGTTTATGCAGGAATATAATACCCCCGTCGTAGCAGACCATCGTACTAAGAGCGAATTTCTAAAAACTTTTTCAACTGTTCAAAGAAGTAGATACATTACATACATTAGATTTTACAATAAGAAAAATAAATGGGAAAGCAAAACTATATAATTCATGGGTGATAGTGTATGTATAATTTTAATCGTGAGCGAAGCCACGGGTTCTTCTAGTATATTATATAACATATGGTTTTACAACATAATTACGTTTCAGATATCATTGCTGGAAAAAACGTTGCTATGATTTTTGTAAAAGTATTTTATTTTGACTTTTGATTGGGATACAATGATACAAACGTCAATAAAAGTTCGATTTTCTAATATACGGAAGAGTGACATAGCAAATGATTAGCGGTATTGTCCATACAAAAATTAAATTAAATTTAAAATAAACAAAGTGGGGCTTGGGTACAGTAGTGCGTGAGATCGCTTCCTCCTGCGTGAGATGACATGCAGGGAAATCTCCCCCTCCCGCAACTGTTATCGATTGTTTGACCCGTTAAGGTTGACCAAGCTATTTCTCACATTCTTAATGGTCTTTAATTCTGAAGTGAAGCGACGTACTCAGGAATAGATGGGGAAATCTATGTCTTTAATAGGGTTTTCAGGTCCTAATAGAGCAGATAAGTTATTTTAGTGGATAGAGCCAATTGAAGTACTCAGTAGTTGTGCTTTCTTACTATCATAGAAATGTTTTTGACTACAAAGCTATTTTCAAAATGTTCTACGTAGTTTGTTTTTGAATTTTTCCTTTTTTTAATCAAAGTTTTTAAATAAATAAAATAAATAAATAATGCCTTTATTTGAGTGATCTACAGTTTGCACTGTTTTTCAAGATAACTTATGATAGAGAAAATATTACTAAAGTATTGACTTTCATTTTGCCTTGAACGTTCTGTAACTAAATGATTTAATATTTGTGGGAAGGGTGTTGAATGTCCGGGGTCCAAAATATGAAAATCCTTTTTTTCCTGATTCGAGTCGAATTCTGGGCAGATTGACTAAAGTATCTTGTCTTGTACAACGTTTCTTAAACATCGCACGTGGCACAAGTTTTTGTTTCATGTATGGAGGTACATTTATAAACAACGACTTATACTATTGAAACTGTTTGGAGAAAAGACTGCTTCTCTAAGGACAAGATTTTTGCCTGTTTTCGATGTTTAGAAATATGGTCGTATTTTCTAAGATTAAAAACAAATCTTAGGGCTCTGTTCTGTAGTCCAATCAGTAATACTTTACTTTCCAGAGTAATAAGGCTTTCGCAAAAAGATGGAAGGGCGCAATAAATTATTGGAAAGGCAGTAGATTGTATCAACTCCAGTTTGGCAGATTCATATAGCAAAGATCTCAGTCGATGGGACATTTTTAACTTGTTCAAAACTTTTTGACAAATAAATATAACTAATATGGGA
Organism: Flexamia atlantica; assembly: GCA_035578135.1. Lineage (NCBI taxonomy): Eukaryota > Metazoa > Arthropoda > Insecta > Hemiptera > Cicadellidae > Flexamia > Flexamia atlantica. The sequence continues at coordinate 15,846,788 of JAQJVK010000016.1, read as the reverse complement.
GCGAAAGTTTAACTTAGAATCATATATTTAATTTCGTAAGGCGATTCTTTGCGTCAAAATTGTGGGCGCTTGGCAAGTCATAGAAAGGTGGGAGAGGGCTCAAATTAAAGGTCTCTATTACGTGATGGCGGGAAAAATACTGAATTTGCTTGAAGCTTACTAGAAAATGAGAAAGAACGTAAAATATCTGCCACTTAAACAGCATTGGGAGCTGCTTTATTTACATAAAACATGTAATATTGTTATTTTATTTTAAACCACGTTCTAGATATTATCATATGGTAGATCTAAAAGCCAGTTTATAAAGGTAGATCTTACTATATGAATTAAGAATGGTTTTATTTTAAATTTTCCCTTATTAGGGGCTTATGCCCCTACAAGCCATTATTCTATATTACTAATTCTGTAAGCGATTTTTAAAATCAAAATTGTGAGAGTTTGACAGCTCGCAGGATGATGGGAGGATAGCTCAAATGAAAGGTCTCGGTCCCAGGGGTCGGGAAAAGCAGCAGATTATGTCCCAAATATACCAGAAAATGAGACATAACGAAAAATATCTTCCATTTAAAATGCATTGGGATTGAAAAACGTCTGCTTTGTTTATATTAAACATGCTAATGCTTGATTCAAAGCCATATGGTAGATGTTGTCATGTGGGATTTTTTTTCAAAATGCAGCTAACTATGCACGTTCAATGTACTATAACAAAAAATATTTTAAAATTAAGATTTTCTGATTTTATAATAATTAAGGGTTTGAGTTTTTTCATAATTTAAAATTATAAAAAGTTATGAACGTTTGTTTAGTTTATGTTGTGTGGCCTTGTAACGATGCAGATTTAATACAAAATTATATATATATATATATATATATAATACCCCCGTTGCAGCAGACCTTCATACTCAGCGAATTTCAGATGCAACACAACAAATGGTATTTCAATCCAACTTAGCGAGATTTTACATGTTTTGTAATCTCCTTTATAATAACATGGGGAATGATTATGCAGGTTGCTGCAACAGGTATGTTAAAACTGGTTGGTTTTAATTCATTATTTAGTAGATCTTAACTAGAAGAAGTCATATACCAAGTTTTGTCAAGAAATGTTAAAAAATAAGTAAGATATAGAATTTTTTTATGCCCCGTAAGGATAACATGGGGAATGATTATGCAGGTTTGCTGCCACTAAAAATTGAAATTTCGGGGATTTTAGACTAAAATGCATTAGATCTCATCTAGATGAAGCCACAAACCAAGTTTTATCCAGATATGTTGAGAAATAAGCGAGATATAGAATTTTACTTATTCCCCATAAGGTTAACATTGGGACAACGTACTGTGTTTACCACTTTCAATATCTCGGTAACGAATGGACATAGAGCAATGATTCAAAACACTAAATTGTTTGTTTTTTTTGAGCTAAATTCAATGGTGCCAACAAAGATTCGATAAATTTTATTTTTATATGTAAAAAACCCAAAAAACCCATTTTTGGGGGTGTTTATCCCTCCTTACCCCCCCTTCCGGTGGTCCGATCGGGCAGGTTCACGAACTCGTCCATTCGATTACCACTTTACATGTCTGTTCCAAATTTCATTAAGATCGGATCGTATTTACGGCCGCTTCGTGCTGACAGACACACACACACACATATATATATATATATATATATATAGATATAGATAGATAGATAGATAGATAGATAGATAGATAAAAATTCGAACGAATGGTGTTTTTTGCTTCTGGTGGCCCTAAAACGAAAAGTTATCATGGTCTCGGGCTTAGTTCTTACCATGAGGCCTACGGTAATAGCTTCTTCCCCATAGGGGAAATTCGCTAAAATCACGTTTGGAAGTTCGCAGGATGATGGGAGGGGGCTGAAATTGAAGGTCTCCATTCCAGGGACACGGGGAAAATACTAAAATTGCTTTAAACTTACTATAAAATGAGAAATAACGTAAAATAGCTGTCATTTAAAAACCATTGGGATGTAAAACGGTCTGCTTTGTTTACTTAAACCAAATGAGATATAATCAAAATTTTGTGGATCCAAAAGCCTATTTTCTAAGAAGGTATTTTGTACTATAGTAAAGAAGGTTTATGCTCAGGGACTATTAGCAAGGCCACACTACATAGTGAGGCCTTGCTATTAGCCCCTTCAAGCCTCTAGTCAATCTTAATTCCCAACACTTTTAGAGTCCATTCAAAATTAATAGGCGGTCGGAAAAGGGGAAATAAACGGGTTTGTTTATTTCCCCCTCCACTACCACCTCTCACCGTCAATCACTTGATTGATTTAAATTCTGTTTCGGATGTCATTTTTTTGTTTACATCAAAAGACGTTGTTGATTATTATTGTTTTTGTTGTGTTTAACCTTTTTTGCTAAAATGGCTACATGCTACAGCGTTGTTTTTACTTTATTACAACCAGATAATGTAAAATGACGACAAGAAAACTTAATAATATAAGTCAGACAAGTACGATTTTAAATATTTACAAATACTTTAAAAACATTGATACAAATACGCCGACTTAGGAAGTGTGGGGAGTGGTCCACCCACCAAACGCATAAAGTGACCTCTGAGGCTAGCCGTGTTTCTCTCCGAACCGTGCAAGAGTGACGGGAGAAGGAAATAAGACCCAAAATATCGATACTGAAATCAGTGATAATGGCACTCTTGTCATTCCAGACTTATTATATAGTTTTCCTCGCCCCAAAGAAAAAATGTCACAAGAAGTGGATCATTGATCTTGACCAGTTTGACAGGGACGTAGTGCTGCGGGCCATTTTGCAGTTTTATTGGGGCGGGGCATTTTGGACTTGTAAAAAATTAAAAAACGTAGAAAATATTGGCTTCAGTGGAAGCATAATGTTCCCACTTGAAGAATTCGAATTCCACTACAAAATATATATGACGAAGCCCGTAAAATGCCCGGAGAATAAAGACGATTTTATTTATTTATTTATTTAAATTCTTCAAGGTACGTAGCGATATCGTTGCTCCTCGTTTTACGCTCTTAAGATAAATGCACGACTTGGGTTAAGAAGAAAACTCGCGCCCAATAATCTACTTTAGACGAGACATGGGTTATCCAAAACTTACACAATACTTTCCTTGTTCCTGTTGTTTATTTTAATAACCTAAATTAGATGTTTTGGCCCAATTAAACAGATCGTATTTTTTAACTTTCCTCAAAAAATCTAGTTTATCCAAGTGTAAAAGCTTCTGAAACTATTTATGCTATACTGTATTTTTTAATAATTTAGTTAAGATAGTTTTGCAAATACATTGTCGACACTGTACAACTCATGTTTAGTTGCCTTATTTATTGCCTTTTGAAGGTTTTGACCTTTAACAGAATTAATTAGTCCTGATAATGCTTTGCAAAATATAATTAATACTAGATAACACGTAGCTCGAAATCGAGCGAAAATAATATGGTAAAAGAATGAAGAATAATCAGCCTACTTATGTACTTTTAAAGTTAAATCAAAGGGCTAACTTCATCAACAAAATTATGGATTAACTACTGAAACTTTTTAAGTTAATTTGATCTACCGCAGGAGTTTCTGGTAAACGTAAACGATTTTTCAGGGAACACCTACATTTCTCCATGTCCTCTTTTTTCTGAAATTTATATTTTAACACCGGCAAAAGAGCACGCTCTGCTTATAGCAACATTTAGCTGACCGAGAGCAAACACTGGCGCCGTGAGCAATGACTTCCTTTGTTTAGGGATTGCCGCTGCACCTTACTGATAATTATCGCCAAAACAGATATTGTAGGGAACGGCTCTCTTTATTGGCAACATTTCCTTTGGAGCAAAAACGCGTAGATGACGCATTACTCTACCAGTCTTTTCATTCTTGAAATGCAACCCACCGCAATGAAAACATGTTTTGTTCATCGGCCTGAGATTGCTGGAAGGAGCATCAAATGTTACATCGGGAGGGTGATGCCAGTGCACGGTTGCGATCGTGTTCTTTCCGACTCCTCCGACCGGTCAGTGTTCGTCTTCTTCTTATCGGTGGTATTATAAATGCACCAAATCCAAAAATACAACTGCTCAGGTTAATATAGCCTTAAAAAACACTATGAGATATCGTAAAATACATTGTAAAACTGGTAACTGCAATGTTTAAGAGGTTTAAAAACTTCACAACATAACCTAAATTACAATAAATCTTTAAAAAAAGAAAATTGTTGAAAACAAAGCCAAACCAGCTGTAAAAATAAAAACTTCTCCTTTCGAAAAATCAAATATTAATTGCTGCAAACTGTGGTTTACCTGTAGAACTATTTCAGAGCTTGGCCATATGTTCAGTTTGTAAACAAAATTAACTGAGCTTGCTCAAATGTCGATGAATAGCGCCACTGTTCCGAAACTTCAGCCCTTTACTGTATTTTAGTGACGCCCTTTATTAAAATTCTGAGACTTGTTGACAAATCTACATAGAATTCCCTTTAATTTGATACCTCAAACGTTAAAATCCGTCCAGCCGTTATTGCGGTTGGACTGTGAAAAGAAAACCGCTTGCGTATTAATATATAGATTATTATATGATTTCCTTGTAATATAATGTTGTCTTTGTAAAAGTTTTATATCCAAGGATATGAGGATATTTTGTAAAAATAAAACAATGTGGTTTACACATTTAAATGACTGAGTGCACATATTTGCAAATATATAAATTAATCACGTACGGGCTCTAGAAAAGTTTCAAAACATCATAAATAATCAAAAGGGCCTGATTATTTCCAATGATGATTAAAAATAGTAGAGGTCATAGCTTAACAAAATGTTGATTGACATGAGGCATTTAATACTTTTTGGGTTTTATATTCAACACCTAAGAAATGTCTTTTGTTACTCCAAATAGTTAAAAATTAGGCTGATATGTACCTAGAAATTGCTTTGATAATTAACGATTCCCTTAGTTCAATCCAAACCGAGTAATTTATTACATATTTTAATGCAGGTTTAGGTTGTTAGAATTTCCATTTGCCTAAACAACGTATAATTCAATTCATTACTTTTTAGCGTGGCAGAAGCTAGACATAGGATGTTGGCATAAATATCAGCTTTTGCACTTAATTTGACGGACGGGAAAGCACATTCCCAAAATTTGTTATTGTGACAGTTTCATTTGAAAGAGGTTCATAATAATTATCGTAAACATTAGACCTTTTAGCGAATTTCCCCTATAGGGAAGAAGCTATTACCGTAGGTCTCGTGGTAAGACCTAAGCCCGAGACCATGATAACTTTTCGTTTTGGGGCCCCCAGAAGCAAAAAACACCATTCGTTCAAATTTGTATATATATATATATATATATATATATATATATATATATTATTTTAATGTTCACTTCTAGGGCTACTATTGTAATTAAAGAGAGAAAGAAATTCCTTAAGTACCCTTTTTTTAACATTTTATTATACACAACGCGTTTCGGAAATTATTCCATTTTCAAGTGTGTAAAATGTAACCTTAAAATTAAATACATATATAAAATAAATATACAAAGATCATATGTTTAAAATTCAAAAAAGTATAAACTAAAATTAAATTGTATAGATATGTAGAAATTTGTCGTTATATATATATTTGTCCTTATTTCTTATTTATGTCCATGATTTTGTCGAAGATTGGATTTTGTCTGTCAATTTGCATTATATTAAGAATGTTGTTTGGTTCTGTTTTTTTTATGTCTGTAAATATGAAATTCTTCGTATACATTCATTTTTTCTCCTTTTTTCATTATATTTAAAACGTCCATATTTTCATTAATAGTTTTGTATTCATGATCTGTGTCAAGGATGTGTTCTGCAAATGATGATTTTTGTGTGGTTAAATCATTAAATTAAATTAAATTAAAAGTTAAATTAAAATTAAACAGGACGTAGCTTCAATTGCAGATACAAAGAACATATACAAGCAATAAAATCATGTAATTTAACCACACAAAAATCATCATTTGCAGAACACATCCTTGACACAGATCATGAATACAAAACTATTAATGAAAATATGGACGTTTTAAATATAATGAAAAAAGGATAAAAAATGAATGTATACGAAGAATTTCATATTTACAGACATAAAAAAACAGAACCAAACAACATTCTTAATATAATGCAAATTGACAGACAAAATCCAATCTTCGACAAAATCATGGACATAAATAAGAAATAAGGACAAATATATATATAACGACAAATTTCTACATATCTATACAATTTAATTTTAATTTATACTTTTTTGAATTTTAAACATATGATCTTTGTATATTTATTTTATATATGTATTTAATTTTAAGGTTACATTTTACACACTTGAAAATGGAATAATTTCCGAAACGCGTTGTGTATAATAAAATGTTAAAAAAGGGTACTTAAGGAATTTCTTTCTCTCTTTAATATATATATATATATATATATATATATATATGTGTGTGTGTGTGTGTGTCTGTAAGCACGATAGCGCTCGCAAAAATGGTCCGATCGGAATGAAATTTGGCACAGGGGTGTAAAGTAGTAATTATTCGGATGAGTTCGAAAACCAGCCAGATCGGACCATTGGAACGGGGGGTAAAGGGGGATAAACCCCCCCAAAAATGGGTTTTTTGGGGTTTCCACATAGAAAAATAAAAATAATCCAATTTTGGTTAGCACCATTGAATTCAGCTCAATAAAACAAACAATTTGATATTTTCAACCATTGCTCTATGCCCATTGGTTACCAAGATACTGAAAGTGGTAAAACAGTACGTTGTCCCAATGTAAACCTTATGGAGAATAAGTAAAATTCTATATCTCGCTTATTTCTCAACATATCTTAATAAAACTTGGTTTGTGGCTTCATCTAGATGAGATTTAACGTATTTTAGTCTAAAATCACCGCAGTTTCCATTTTTGTGGCGGCAAACCTGCATACTCATTCCCCATGTTATCCTTATGGGCAATAAAAAAAAATCCATATCTTCATTATTTCTGAACATATCTTGATAAAACTTGGTATATGGCTTCTTCTAGATACGATCTACTAAATATTTACAGTTAGATTTTTTTAACTAGAAGCGGTCAAGACAAGGAGGAATATCTTTGGTGATGAACTTTTTTGTTTGTAATATAATCACATGTTTCTACCTGTCAAATATTGAGGTTAGATTTTAATCAAAACAAACAATATTCTAAACCATTTCATACAATTGTTTATTTTTTTGGATTGTAAACAAAGGCATTACAAGATAAACAGAAACACATGATTTTACTTTAAACAAAAGAAGTGCATTGCCAAAGATATTCCACCTCGTCTTAACAGCTTCTAGTTAAAAAAATCCAACTGTAAATTAAACCATCTAGTTTTAACATGCCTGTAGCAGCAAACCTGCATACTCATTCCCCATGTTATTCTTATGGAGATTACGAAAACATGTCATTATCTCACTACATTGGATGGAAGTATTTTTTTGACATTGGAAATTCGCTGAGTATGCAGGTCTGCTACAACGGGGGTATTTTGAGATTTTAATGATAAATTTTTCTCATATAAATCAAAACCTCTGATGAATCTGACTATTTATTTACGTTGTTCTGCTGACTGCCGACTTGCAGACGAAAATGACAGATACGTGTTGACAAGACAGGAAAAGAGGAAAGTAGGGGTAACATATTGACCTGTGGGGGTAGTCGTTAATTCGACCGCCTATTAATTTTGAATGGACTCTAGCTAATACTACTCATTAGTGAGGTAGGATAGCTATTTTTTGGGTTGAATATTAGGTTTCTGGCTACCACAATAAAACTTTGCATAATCAATGATCATGCATTTTGGAACTAAATTCAGCCCAGACCCCAAAAATTAGACTTCTAATCTTCAAAATGGCGGCTAAAAATTGTTGTCAGAGGACGAAATTTAACTATTTAGACAATGGGCCGCCAATATGAAACCCTCCCCCCCGTGGGATTTTTCGACACATGTATTTTTTTGTTGCTACTGACATGTACTTTAAGGTTTTGCTTGCTTGCGATGTTTAAATTACAGCATAACCCAGAAAAACCAAAAATATCATTGATAAATCGTTGAAAAAAATAACATGGGATCTTTTAGAAAAAAGTCACCTGACTGCATTTTTTACATGCATTTTTTGATATATTGACTCGGGACCAACGCCTATCATTGTTGGGTCGCTAATCCTTTATTTTGAAAGGATAAAAATTTTCGGCCGCCATCTTGGATCCGCCATATTGGATATCAATTTATTTTTTTAATGTAAAGATGGTGTTGTGGCACATCATTATGAACTATATTTTTACGCTGATTACAATGCTGAAATCCGTTTTTGAAAATATGCATTTGTTAAAAAGATATGCGCTAATAAAAATTCATCCCTATACATTTCTTAAGGACGTTTCGCATTTTCAGTATTTTTTGGATTATTTTTCTTCTATCTCTCATTATAAAAAAGATATGTAGTTCGTTTTGGTCTTAAAATACTCAGTGAAATAACGGCTTTAATTTGTGATATTAATCATCAACATCAGTTAAGTGGCAGATGAGCTGTACGGCTCAATTTACTTAAAAATCAAATTTTCAGAAATTTATTTTTAGTCAAGTATTAATATCTCCGTTTATAAATTAGGTATTGAATTATTTTGGTCTTAAATTACTCGGTAAATCATCAGCTTTCATGTAAGCGGACCTTCAATAAGATCAGAGTGAAGTTTATGTAACTTTTGAGCTTTCACTCAACATAAATTCGTTTTACTTGCATAATTTTACATTTCTTGAAGGATTTTTCTAGTTCCAAAGACGACTGAGAAATCGTAAAGGTCTTAATTGACTTATTAGATTATTGGCTTTCATTTAAGTCTTAAATTATTATTATATTTTGAGTTTCAGCTGGGTTGTGGTTCTAAAACCCACATAAAATTAAAATTTTCAGACGTTTTCGTTTATCTGAAGACTGATATCTGCAGTTCCAGGAAAGGTCTAGAGTTCTGATTGTTTTTAAAAGACTTAGTAAAATATCAGCTTTCGTTAGACACTGTGATGATTTAATTCAAACACGTTCGGGCTGAGTTATAATCCAAATTAAGAGTAAAATTTAAAAATAATTAAACTTCATATCGTAACGTGCCTTAAAATTAGTTTACAGCTTATCCGATTTTACGTATCAATATTTTTAATAAAAGCCGACATATCACTGCTTATTTTAAGACCAAAATGAACTAAATACCATATTTAGAACCAGAGATATACATACTTTATTAAAAAAGGTTTCCAAAAAATTGATTTTTAAGTTAAATTGAGCCTTATAGCTTATCTGTCACTGAATCGATGTTAATGATTAATATCACAAATTAAAGCCGGTACTTCACTAAGTATTTTAGGACTAAATCGAACTACATATCTTTATTATAATGAGAGATAGAAGAAAAATAATCCAAAAAATACTGAAAATACGAAACGTCCATAAGAAATGTATAGGGATAAATTTTTATTAAAGCATATCTTTTTAACGAATATAAAGCATATTTTCAAAAACGGATTTCAGCATTGTAATCAGCGTAAAAATATAGTTCATAATGATGTGCCACAACACCATCTTTACATTAAAAAAAATAAAATAAATTGATATACAATATGGCGGATCCAAGATGGCGGCCGAAAATTTTTATCCTTTCAAAATAAAGGATTAGCGACCCAACAATGATAGGCGTTGGTCCCGAGTCAATATATCAAAAAATGCATGTAAAAAATGCAGTCAGGTGACTTTTTTTCTAAAAGATCCCATGTTATTTTTTTCAACGATATTTTTGGTTTTTCTGGGTTATGCTGTAATTTAAACGTCGCAAACAAGCAAGACCTTAAAGTATATGTCACTAGCAACAAAAAAATACATGTGTCGAAAAATCCCAAGGGGGGGAGGGTTTCATAATGGCGGCCCATGGCCTAAATAGTTAAATTTTGTCCTCTTACAACAATTTTTAGCCGCCATCTTGAAAATTAGAAGTCTAATTTTTGGGGTCTGGGCTGAAATTTGTTCCAAAATGCATTATCATTGATTATGCAAAGTTTCATACTGGTAGTCAGAAACCTAATATTTTCATTTTAACCTACCTCACTAGAGTAGGAGTCACGCAAGTTGACCAAAACGAAAGTAAACAAACTATTATCTTCTGACGAACTTAACCATAAAATGGGAGGCCTGATGGCAGGTAACTTTTACGGTCAGTACCCGATATTCTTGGTAACCAGAAATGAAATTTTCTCTATTTTTTGGCCGGTACCCAGGCAGGGAGGTGAACGCGATGGCGGTCTTTTGTCATGCTATTGGTCGATGTGTTTATTAATACACGCAGGGCGGGGCGAAGGCGGGAGTCTATGAGAGAAGAAGAGGTGGTAGGAAACAATAATACCAACCTAAGTGAATATTAAAAATAAAATCCCTTTGGGGGGAAATCTGAGTAATTCGTGGATTAAAATGCATAAACAATCGTCAATGCTATAATTAGCCAACACTTAATAATCCTGCTCCCTTATTAGATCGTTATTTATATAATTAATCCTGCAATAAGATTGTATTAGCTGTAATTATCTCCCGGTTCCTGTATTTTCACAAGTGAACAGTTGTACATAGCTGTATAGCTGTTAGCGCATTTCAATTTATGAAGGCTCTAATATTGTCTCCAAAATTTAATATTATTTGTTATTATACTCGCTATTTGTTATTATATTAAGTTTAGTCTTCAGGGACGATTGTGGTCTAAAAATGTGGGTAATTTTGTCATCTTTAAAAACATAGCGCATAGTTCGGTATCATAGAACTGTTTTGTAGAATATAGATAAAACGTATTTGTAGATTCAACTGGTTGCGGTTTATTAATAGGCCACAAAAAATTTAACTTTCTTGTTTTTTTTAAGTAAGCCTGAATTGATAATTTAACCACCAAGTTTATTTTAAAGGAACAAAGCAACATACGTACCTCATTTTAGAAGATGATAATAACATCTGGCTTCATATTTTAGTCAAATTATACAAACAATTTTCATTTCAAAAATTCGCTATGGGGTTCAAACGTTCGTTGTGACCGACGTATTTTTTCACATGGTTTGAATACTGTACTCGAATTATCTTCCCGCTTTACCAGATTTGCTTTACGAATCTTAGGCTGATGTCACACGGGGCGGTTTTTCCCGCAGCTGTTGCGCGGTTTTTTGCCGCCCGCGAAGGAAAACCACATTACTTAAATGGAGGCGGGTGCCACACGCAGCGGTTGAAAACCGCTCGACATCAGCGGGAAAACCGTCCAGTGTGACATCCCTTACTTCTTCCAGTTGTTTAAGGGAAAATGGAAATATTTCAAACCTTGATCATATGTTTTGTTACAAATGTGAATTCGAAAAAGTTCTCAGGTTCCACCACAGATAGTAGCACTTTCGCTGGAATTTCAAAAGCCTCCTGTACCAAGGCTTTTAACGGGATATTTACCAAACCCTCAAAACTCACATCTAGAGAGTAATAGCTTTAATTTTATACCAATTATGTGTAGAGAAATTAATTTCTAGAGGTCGATATGCTCTGTACAAAATCCCAGAAATTCTTTTAATAATAGATTCTCGCAATAAAAAACGGCCACAACTTTTATTATAGTCTATTTCATAGCGCAGCTCGTCCCCTAATTTCTTAAAATCTGTAGCGAGAGAAGTTACCTTCAATTTACAAAGCTCCTGCCATTCCGCATAATATGTTCATTTAGTAAAGTTTGGCCCCCAACTATTTATCAAAGTGTTGCCTTCATTTTACAAAGCTCGCCCCCATTCATTTTTAAAGCCATCTCACACCTTTGTTTAGTAAAGCTCGGGGCCCAATTATTTTAATTGAGGTATCGGGAGGGCATGGACAGCGCGAACCTACGGCTTCTTACGGAAAGGGGAGGTGATTAAGAGAAGAGAAAAGTGAGAGCAGGGGTTTGGAGGGAGTAGTGTGGGTGGAATGGGTAAGAGGTGGGCTGGAGCCGGGTTGCTATACTGTCATGGCGACCGGTGAAAGGGCCAGAGCCGGGTGCAAGTGCTTTTTTATAACATATAAAGGTTGGAGCCGGGTTGAAGAACACCCCCAAAATGATTTGAATTGGTTTGAAATGTAAGGAGCAGTTCTGTTCGTATCACTACCCTCAGCGTATTAGATAATTATAGATTTCCTGGATAGCCGTAAACCCCAAGAACTGCCATGGATTACAGTGTGATAGTGCATCTCTAAAAGTAAAAATACCATTCTGACGGAGTGCTTAGATTTTATCAAATATTCACAACTCGCGAGCTGAAAAAATTAGGATAATATTTGTAAGTATAATGAAAATAATCATACTTAAAGCAATTTTTTTAGTATATGCGACGGTATCTTTTAATATTGTCCTTTTAGCGAATTCGTCACACTGGCACAGTTTTTACATGGAAAAATTAAATTTGTATAAATGTGGTTAAAGCCATTGAATTCATGGTGTAAAGAAAAAAGATTCTTTTTTCTTTACACTTACACTATGATTGAATTCACCTTGAAAAAAAAAACAGAAACAAATAACTTAGTGTTTTGAATTCCTGTCATATGTGCAGTTGTTACCGAGATATCGCCATCGATGTAAATAAATACAACATTTAATATGCCGGCTCGCGATACAGGGCCTGAGTTACCAATCCAGTGTACTCATTTACATCGATGGATATCGCTTGCGGAAAACACAGTACGTTGCCCCGATGTTGACCTTATGGGAAATAAATAAAACTAGGGGGCCCATGCGCAAATTGCGCATTTTAATATGGTTTCTGATGTGAGAAACTCATCTGCAGTTAGAATCAAGTGTATGGCTTCAAACTCAACTTTATTAATCAAATTCAGCTTTTCAATTGAAATTTAAAGGTCTCACCTAAATAAACAAAGGCCAAATTAGGATTTTAAGTTGATTTTACTTGGTTTAAGGCTCCATTTAAATGATTGATTGAAGCACTTGAAATTTTCTGAGCATGCAGATCTGCTGCAACGGGGGTATTTTATTTATTGTGCTATATAAAAGATTTTGGAGTCAAATATTTATATTGATTTGAATTTCTGTGTAAGAATGTTTACTTCTCGGTGATTAATTTTTAAGGGCGCGAGATTCTATGTTTGTTACCTTAATAATAACGTATTAAAAATATTTGGGCGAGGGAAAAGAAGGAGGCATCTCACTTAGGCCTAATTTTAAGTGTTTAACCGCGGTATCTTTGTCGTAATTTGGTTATGTACTCGGGGGGGGGGGCATGGAACAAACGAGTTTAACACTGATTACATCGATCACAGAGAAACTACAGGAACTGTCACTTTTAACCGGTTAATCGGTACACCAAACATCCGACCGGTTGATATAAATCAAACCATTGATTTTAAGTCAATGATCAAACTGAACAATACAATAAACCGGTATAAAATGATCACCTACCGGTTTAAAAGTTTTTCACTTTGCTTTAAGACCAGTGCACGGAATTTCATGAAATTCGATTTATAAACTCTCCTGTCTTATACTGACAAATTGCAACTGGCCGCATCATCTTGAACTTATAAATTAAATTATTAGTAATTGAACTTTTTCGAGTGAAAATCGCGTGAAAATCATCAAAGTCTAGGACAATCATAACACCTTACCTGCATTTTTTTACAAACTTGTAATATTTCCGTTAAAAAGTGAATTAACTAATTAAAATCCGTTTTTTAATCAGTTTTCGGGCTCTTCGTGACATCCAAAGTCCGTTCCAGTTGCCGAATTCCTATTTCTGAGGGGTTATTGGGAGTTTCCTTATCACCCAAGACCAACCTCGAAGAAAATGTAAGTCTACCGGTCATTCTACTGGTACTTACTCTTAAACCGTTATTTTATACTCCGCGACCATGTGCAGAAGAAATGAATTGGACATCACACTTATACCTGGTTTTAAGAGTCCTCCCTTCCCACGGTAGTTTTCGTTTTTCTGCGACATAAGCGGCGACTTTTGGAACATCGGCTCCATAAGAGCCCATGCTAAATCAGTGCACATTTTGCGATGTAAGGTTTCGCGCGGACCCATTTAGCGCCCATATTTTTAACATATCCATACTATGCTATATTATTTAAATAAATTATACTCTAAAGTACTGGTATTGCTTTTAGCGAATTTCCCTTATAGGGAAGAAGCTATTACCGTAGGTCCATGGTGACACTTAAGTCCATGATAACTTTTCGTTTTGGGGCAACCAGAAGCAAAAACATCATTTGATCGAATTTTTATATATATCAAACTATCTATCTATCTATCTATCCATCTATCTATCTATATATCTATCTATCTATCTATCTATACCTATAAAAGGCAAAGTCCCTCTCACTCACTCACTCATCACTAATTTTATATTACCCATACACCTAGAAAGCTGAAATTGTGTACACTCATTCTTTAGGCCTTATTAAATAGGGCAACTAAATGGTTTTCATCCTGATCTGACCCTCGGACTCCGCTACGGACCCTCTTTAAGATTGTATCTCTTAATTTAACCGCTTTATCTTTTTTGTTCAAGTTAGACCCTAAAAACCTTAGAATTATTTTGACTTTAAATCAAGGCATGATCTATGTTCTATGTACTTACGTACATATACTTTCATGAAACAGAAAACTGCTTTAGGATTCGCTAAGTACGCAAGTTCTGCTGCGACGGGGTTATTTATGTTCCTGCCTAAGGGCCTCTCTCTAATATACATGCAAGCATATTCGACGATACTGGGCATAAGTCTTCTTAGGGCAGTGGCACCTTATGGGGGCTTCGTCGGCGGGGCGCTGAATCTGCTCGCGTGTATAGTATAAGGAGGCCAAATAGAAATACCTCCTGTGGGGGGCAGCAATATAAATACTCCTGTCACAGCAGACCTGCGGACTTAGCAGATTCCTAAAAACATCTTTCTGGTTTATGAAAGTTTTAACTGAATTTTCAATTGAAGTGTAAAATACCACTGACCTATCATCGCACAGCCAAAACTACTTGACTGAGAACCAACCTTGAAACTTTGCATGGACTTTCCTTTTAGGGCTTGAGCATCAGCTATTAGAACGGTTTTTTTCAAAATTCGAAATTTTAAGGGGTTTTGGTGGAGTCGAAGTGTTGAAATTAATTTCTCTATACAAATCTAATGGATGAACTTTTGTTTGAATTTGCAATGTTCATTCAATCAAGCAGATGGTTCAAGCTTCACATACGGATACGTTTTTACAGCTGATTTATAATTAATTTGGTTTCTTCCATAATGGATTAATAGTTGTTTTGATGTTTTTTTTAAGGTAATATGCACTACATTAAAGTTAAATTTAATTTAGTCAGTTAAATTAAAGTCATCGTTAGTTTTTGTATCTTATCTGTTCAATCATAAACTCAAAATGTGGCGCTATCTTCATTTAGGCAGTGGGAGTTATAGTTTTTATCGTGAGCCAAGCCACGGGCAACTGCTAGTCTAGAATATATGTCTGTGAGCACGATAGCGGCCGTAAATGTGGTCCAAAATTTAATACAGACATGTAATGTGGTAATCAATTGGACGAGTTCGTAAACCAGCCCGATCGGACCATCGGAAAGGGGGGGGGGGTTAAGGGGAATAAACCCCCCAAAACTGGGTTTTTGAGTTTTTTACATATAAAATAAAAATAATAAAATTTTCGGTGGCACCATTGAATTTAGCTAAAAAAAACAAACAACTTAGTAATTTGAGTAATTTTATATGTCCATTGGTTACCTAGATATTGAAAGTGGTAAACACAGTCAATGTTAACCTTATGGGGAATGAGTAAAATTCTATATCTTGCTTATTTCTCAACATATCTTAATGAAACTTGGTTTGTGGCTTCATCTAGAAGATATGTAATGCATTTTAGTCTATAATTCCCGAATTTTCCATTTGTACGGCAGTCCATTTTAAACCTGCATAATCATTCCCCATGATTTCCTTATGGGGGATGAAAAATTTCTATACCTTCCTTATTTTTTTCATATCTTGATAAAACTTGGTTAATGGCTTCATTCTAGTTTAAGGTCTAATCAATAATGAATTAAAACCAACCAGTTTTAACATACCTGTTGCAGCAAACCTGCATACTCATTTCCCATGGTATTCTTATGGAGATTACAAAAACATGTCAAATCTCGCTATGTTGGATTGAATTATGTTCTTTTGCATGTGAAATTCGCTGAGTATGCAGGTCTGCTGTTACAACATTTGTATACATCCTAGTACAACATTTTTCATGGGATTCTCAAATATGTTCAAACCAATTACTATAATTGGTTGTACAAAACAAGTTTATAAAATAAGTTGCATAGTGTAAACGCAGCTCAACGCGATGTCACTCCGAGCCATCTGCCAAGGTTAGTTCGATATGGCACCGTTGCTTTCAATCCGACAACACTGTATTACCCAGAAAGGAAGTGACGAAACTAAAATAATTCATTTTAAATACAGGTCCTCAACAAACTTCTAGCCAAAAGCCCCCACCCCAACTCCCCTTGCTCTCCCCCTTACTACTGCCTCTCCTACTCCTTTTTCAAATCAAATAAATGCAATTACAAATATTTTCCTTAACTGCTTATGTCTCACAAAACTATTTAAGGAATCCCTTATATTTTGTTGTTTCCGAATTCCTAAAATAGCTCTAAAATAATTTTATTTAGTGTTGTATGAATTTGTTTCTGTTTAATGTGGAAAAACGTATTTTCCTTAATTTTCGATTGAAAGAGTTAATGCAATTTTTCTAATAGAAAAAGTTTAAGGCAATTATAGCACATTTTCGCATAAAAATTGCAATAACTCCTTTATTTGTGGATAGATCTTAAAACATTTGTATAGTTTTTTAAGGAAATGCAATTACGCAGTTTTATTGTCTTTTGTACATTTTTTGTAAAATTTACGCTTTTTAAGATATTAAGTTTAAAAATATGAAAATGGCTGCCACTTTTAATTGGTACAAAGCAGAAACGTGATATTCCGCTAAAAAATAGGTCCTATTAGTCCTATCCTACTTTGAATTTGATATCTCTAGTGATTCCGAAGTTCTGCAAAAATCATGTTAAAAACATACCGACAGACGGATAACCGAGGATTTCAGAACCCATGTTTACAGGAACTTATTTCTTAGTTTTGATGTAAGTAACCATATCTCGAAGTCTGGAAGGATTTTTCGTGAACACCCTGTGTATGGTGAGACTTGAATACAGGGTGAGTCTTCTAAGCCGTCCACAACAGATTATAGAACGGCTTAACATACAAAGATGAAACAAAACATTTCCCTACTAAATCATACCCAAGGAACAACATAAAAATATGTTTAACCTTTTTAAAATACAGGGTGTTCCAAAAAACGGGGGTCACAGGTTCGAATCTCGGAATTTTTAAATGTAAACATATGTCATACTATACATAATTTTAAAGCTCTAAGCAAGACAAACAATTTGGTGAAAACAGAATTCAATTATCGTTATTATTTTCAAAATGGCGGCCGTTTTTGTGAAAAATATTAGTATTTACGGAATACCCTGTATCTCGAGAACTACTGAAGGTTTTTTCGTACTGTTTAAAAATTCTTAATCCTTTTAAACTCAGCTTTAATTTGATATGCAAAATGCCAACATTAAAAGAAAATAAATATTTTTAAAAAATGTTTATTTTTTGTAAATGTTGGTAGTACTGAAAATCACAAATTTTAAATGGCAACATATAAATATATATCCTATAGGATATCATTTTAAAGGTCCTGCAAAAACCAACAACTTTTTAATTTATACTTACTTCCTATCTTAAGTAGTTTTGTAGTAATGAATGAATGAATGAATGAATGAATGAATGAATGAATGAAAACGTCTTTTATTTAGCCAGCGTTATTCAAAGTACAATGCTTTGCTTTTCAATACAACTGTTGTCAAGTTATTAACTTATTAATAAATTATTCTTAGCTTCTGTTCTTAAATTATTATTAATATAATTCTTTCAAACCCCTTTTGAAAACTGCAAGGCTTGTCAATCTGAGGTCAATTGGAAGGGCATTGTAGCCTTGGGGCCCGAAGTATGAAAAAGCTTTTTTCCCAAGTTCTGTTTTGACCCTTGGCAAGTGTAACAAGCCTTCCTGCCGAGTGGAGCGAACGCTCACCTCAGACCTGAAAACCAGTTTCCTTCTTAGATATTTGGGACACTCCGTTAACAAAGTTTTATGAATAATGAGATTTGTTTGGATGTCACAGCATTGTTTTACAGTCAAGATGTTTGCCTTTGACCTATACTCGCTGATATGATCTGACTTTTTTAGGTTGAAAACAAATCTCAGAGCACTATTCTGAAGTCTTGTGAGAATATTCATCTTTTCCTGAGTAAGGCTGTTAGCAAAAGAGGGAAGAGCATAATAAATAGATGGAAGGACTATAGCACGAACTATCTCAAGTTTGGTAGAAACTGGAAGAACAAACCTAAACCTATTAAACAATCTTAATTTAGCAACAACTGTTTTACAGATGTGTCTCACATGTTCAGAAAAATTGAGCATAGAGTCTAATTTGACACCAAGAAGTTTTAATGAATTACACACAGGTAAAGACTTATCATCCAGAAGAACTTCCCAATCACTATCCTTATTGCGTTGGTTTTGAACAGAGTAGTTTACGATTCTTAAAACCGAACACTTGTCAGGATTCAGCTGAAGACCGTGATCAACAGACCATTGATTCACCCTTCTCAAGTCGTCATTCATGCAAACGATTGCCTCCGGAAATTCAGCCAACGGGTAAGATAACACAAGATGCGAGTCGTCAGCATAAGAATGGACAGAACAGTGACCAAGTTGTGACTCAAGGTCGGCAGTGTATATCAGGAAGAGGATAGGGCCTAAGCAGCTGCCCTGAGGAACCCCGGATACTTTGGGCAAAAAACTTGAAACCTGATCATTAACTCGAGTTTGTTGAGACCTATTATGGATGTAGGAAGAAAACCAGTCCACAGATTGACTATCAAAATGGTAAAATCTCAGTTTGGCCAACAGAAGATCGAAACTAACCGAATCGAATGCCTGTGAAAAGTCCAATCCAGCTACAATACTACCCCAATTTCTATCTCTAGCACAAATCAATTCATCCATAACATTAAGAAGAGCTGAACTAGTGCTGAAGCCTTTCCGAAAGCCTGATTGTGTTTCAGGAAGAACGTCCTGAAACACAATCCATGTGTTTCCTGAACGTCCTGTTTTGGTAATAAACAAAAAACTCCATTTCCCATATAACGCCCATGTTAAATGTGCAGTACTCAAAGCATTTAAATTTGCATCCTTTAACATTGAGTACAGGAAATTTAACATGGGCGTTATATGGGAAAATAGAGTTTTTTGTTTATTTCTGAAAAACTACCAAAGATAGAAGGGGAGTATAAATTGGAAAATTGTTGGTTTTTGCAAGACCTTTAAAATGATATCCTATTTAACATATGTTGCCCTTTAACATTTTTGATTTTCAATGCTACCAACATTTACAAAAAATAAAAATTAAAAAAAAATTTATTTTCTTCTAATGTTGGCATCTTGCATATCAAATTTAAGCTGAGTTTACAAGGATTAAGAATTTTCAAACAGAACGAAAAAACCTTCAGTAGTTCTCGAGATACAGGGTATTCCGTAAATACTAATATTTTTTACAAAAACGGCCGCCATTTTGAAAATAATAAAGATAATTGAATTCTGTTTTCACCAAATTGTTTATCTTGCTTAGAGCTTTAAAATGATGTATAATATGACATATGTTTACATTTAGAAATTCCGAGATTCGAACCTGTGACCCCCGTTTTTTGGAAAACCCTGTATTTTAAAAAGGTTAAACATATTTTTACGTTGTTCCTTGGGTATGATTTAGTGGGGAAATGTTTTGTTTCATCTTTGTATGTTAAGCCGTTCGCCTAAAATCTGTTGTGGACGGCTTAGAAGACTCACCCTGTATATGTCGTCCTCAACGGATTGTACACAAACGGCTTGAGATACAAGGACGAAAAATGTTTCCCTACTAACTCATACCCAAGAAAAAACGTAAAAATTAACCTTTTTAAAATTTAGGGTATTTCAAAAACAGGAGGTCATTGGTTCGATTTTGTAATGTAAAAATAAGTCGTTATGCATAATTTCAAAGCTCTTAAGAAGACAAACATTTTGGGGATGACAAAATTCACTTATCTATATTATTAACAGAATTTCTGGGATTTTGTGCAGAGCATATCGACCTCTAGGAATCAATTTTTCTACAAATATTTGGTATCATATTTGGTATCAAATTAAAGCCATTACTCTCTAGATGTTCCTTTTGCGGGTTTGGAAGATATCCCATGAAAAACCTTTACGCTTACGCAGGAGGCTTTCGAAATTCCAGCGAAAGTGGTACTATCTGTGTTAGATCCTTTGAACTTTTTCCAATTCACATTTGTTTGTAACAAAACAGATTATCAAGATTTGAAACAGTTCCAGCGACACAGAATGCAGGGGCTAGCAAAAGTGAGTTAACATTTATCCACATTATAATTTTGATTTCTTAAAATATTCACGTTTTTTAAGGCAGCAGAAAATAAGAAAGAGCATTTGCCCTATTGAAACTAAGGACAACTGTCTGTAATCATCTAAATTTAATGTATTTTTATTCTTAAAAAGGAAACTTAAAAAAGGAACATAAGTAATTTAGAAGGTGCTCTCTGGAGATGAGATTTTCTAACAACCAATAGAGAAATCTGGAGATGAGATTTAATATAGCAATATTAGTTGAATATTAACCTAAAAATTCAAGTTTTAAAACCATTATAAATTTAAAGCCCGTGTACTTATGGAATGCGAAGGATATTGGATTGTTAACGGTTAGCCTGTCATTTTACTCGATTTTGAACTGCACCAATAACAATATACCTATTTAATTAAGGCGGTTCATAGAAATTTATATGTTATTTGCTTAGGTACAAATTTGCCAAACATGTATTTAAGTTGAGAAACAAAAGTACCCCCGTTGCAGGAGACTTGCACACTCAGTGAATTTCAAATGCAAATAAAGAGCATATTTCAATCCAACATAGCCCAGATTGTACATGTTTTTGTAAGCTCCATAAGAATAACATGGGGAATGAGTATGTAGGTTTGCTGCAACAGGTACGTTAAAACTGGGGGGTTTTAATTCAATTTTTAGTGGAACTAGAAGAAGCCTTATACCAAGTTTTATTGAGATAAGCTATGTTGAGAAATTTATGACTTAAAAACGTTTTCTATGCAGATTATTTGGCCAGAAAAAATCCAATAAAGCAATAAAATTAATTTTAAGGTTGGAAATTGTTAATTTCGGCCTTATGAGAGTCGAATTTAACAAGGAAAGTGAAAACAAATAAAGTAATAATAATAGCTGTTTGCAAACTAAAGTATTCCAGGAAGTATAGAGCAGGTGGGATAAAAATTACATGGAGTAACAAAAAAGCGTATTTAACATTATTATCAAGTTTAATGATTGGATGAAGTGGTAAATATAAAATTATACTGAGCAAGGCTCGGTCCACAGGTATTACTCTTATAATATGACCAATGTTATCTGCTTGCTTGCTTGTTTGCAGAATTATCTCAAAAACGGCTCCGAGGATTTCCTTCAAGTCTTGAAATAAATAATTTATGACTCGAAAGAGTGTTCTATGCAGATTACTCGGCCAGAAAAAAATATAATGTATTTAAGTAATAATGATTTTTATAGTTTTAAAATTTTAAGATGGCCCTATAAGTTGTCACGCTAGCAACAAAATAAACAAGGAAAGATTATACAAATAAAGTAGGTAATCATAACAGCTGTATGCAAACTATAACTATCTAGGAAAAATATAGCGTGTGGGTTAAGATTACATAGAATAATAAGAACAGTTTTTACTTATCGGTTCTATGACACTGAAATATTAAATAGTAATTTGGTGAACTGGTAAACATGATATAATACCGAACAAGGCTCGGTCCACCAGGTACTGTACAGGGTGTCCGGAAATTATGGTAAAATATTTTAGTATATGATAGTAGAGAGAAAAATAAGAAAAAAAATCATATAAACATAGGTTTGTCCTTAAGTGCTTCTTCGTTTTCCGTCTGTGTGCTGTGTTCGTGATTTTTGCATATTTAATCATAACTCATGAACCTCTTCATGTATAAACTTCAAACCTGGTATGTGGATGACCGCTATTAGGAACAATTTTTATAAGAAATATCAAATTTCTACCTTGTAACATTTCAAAATTGCGACTGTTTTTTTGTTTTAAAAACTAAATATCTTAAAAACCGTTAATTTTAGAAACGTTATTTAAGGGGAAAAAAGTTGCGAAATTTGATCCAATTAACGCTAATATTAAGATTATAATGATCGGACAACTACTAATGGAGAAATTTTGAATTATCTGAATATAAACATGCACATTTCAGACGGTATGTTCTAAAGAACCATGTTTTTATTCAGATAAGTCAAAACTTGTCCGTTATTAGTTGTTCGATCATCATATTCTCAATATCAGCGTTAATTAGATTAAAGTTTGCAGCTTTTAGCGAATTTCCCCTATAGGGAAGAAGCTATTACCGTAGGTCTCATGGTAAGACTTAAGCTCGGGACCACTATAACTTTTCGTTTTGGGGCCCCCATAAGCAAAAAACACTATTCGTTTGAAAAAAAAAAAAATATATATATATATATATATGTGTGTCTGTTAGCACGATAGCGGCCGCAAAAATGGTCCGATCTTTATGAAATTTGGTATGGACATGTAAAGTGGTAATCAATTGGACGAGTTCGTGAACCAGCCCGATCGGACCACCGGAAGGGGGATAAACCCTCCCAAAAATGGGTTTTTTGAATTTTTTTCATAGAAAAATAAAATTTATCGAATTTTTGTGGGCACCATTGAATTCAGCTCAAAAAAACAAACAATTTAGTATTTTGAATCATTGCTCTATGTCCATTGGCTACCGAGATATTGAATATGGTAAACACAGTACGTTGTCCCAATGTTAACCTTATGGGAAATAAGTAAAATTCTATATCTCGCTTATTTCTCAACATATCTTGATAAAACTTGGTAAATGGCTTCTTCTAGTTCAGATCTACTAAATATTGAATTAAAACCAACCAGTTTAAACATACCTGTAGCAGCAAACCTGCATACTCATTCCCCATGTTAATCTTATGGAGCTTACAAAAACATGTAAGCTCTCGCTATGTTAGGTTAAAATATATTGTTTTGCATTTGAAATTCGCTGAGTATGCAGGTCTGCTGCAACGGGGGTATTTTGTCTCTAGTGCAATTTTTCTAAAATTTACGGCTTTTAAAATATTTAGCTTTGAAAACAAAAAACCTCGCCATTTCGAAATGGTACAAGTTTTTAACAGATGTTAAAACCCAAGAATCGTACAGCATTTACATTTATTAACTACACAGGGGGATAATTCTTAAACCTGAATAAGGAATTTTAAATGTTTTGTATAGAAAGATATTTGTACAGTAGTACCTCGCTAATCCGTCACCTACGGGACCGGGGGCATGGTCGGAACAGCAAAAAGGTCGGATTATCGGATGAACTCATTTTATTGACATGAAAACGTACAAAAACTGTATTTCGATCAGAAAAAAATTGCATTAGCAGTGTTTTAACAAGCTACTGTTCTGTAAAAAAAGACATAAGGACCAAAAAACTAACCGCACCAAATGTTATTGCTCTACTGAACGATATACGCACTCTCAATGAGTAATACGTCATCGACAGGAGCCAATCTGAACGGAGGAATGCACCGGAAATGTAAACAAACATCAATTTCCAATTGCGTGGTCGGACTAACCGATGAGAAAACCCCGTGAGGGCGAACTAGCGGAGGCCTATTTCCCTGGCGGCATGGTCGGATTAACCGAGGAGTCGGACTATCGGAGGTCGGACTAGCGAGGTTCTACTGTAGTTGGTTTTAAATAGATTGTTTGACATTACCTTCATAAATATTTATTATTTTCTCTCCATGCTAATTTAATATTTACAAACCAATTTTATCCAACGTGACAGTGAATTTCCATGAATTTTTAAAGCGTTAAACTAGTTTTTAAACCTGGGGTAATTTACGGTAGCTCTAGGGAATTTTTATGCCATCAGGTTGAGCCCCTTCATACCGCAGTGACTATAGTCTGAGAGATGACCGGGCTTCCGGCTTCGACTCCCCCCGCTCAGCCCCCCTCCAGTCCACGCCCACAGGCACGGATTGGCTGCTGGATTGCAGACCGCCATCGCGTTCACCTCCCTGCCTGGGTACCGGCCAAAAAGTAGAGAAAATTTCATTTCTGGTTACCAAGAATATCGGGTACTGACCGTAAAAGTTACCTGCCATCAGGGATCCCCATAAAATCCAGCTGTGCTGAAAACATTGTCAACTAACATCTGTTTTAGTATAGCACTTGCAGTAAACGGAAAGTTCTGATGCAATATTGCAACTGGAAGTTCACTTGCGCAGCTTAAAATATTAATAAGGGGCTTTTCAAATTAATAATGTATTAACAGGGAGAGAATGTGTCATGGATGCGGCATGGTTAATAGCCTTAGATTTTCTTGTGAAATAATATTTACAAAGAAAAATAGGCGAGTTTTTGAATAGCCAGTACTACTTGCTGCAAGGCAGCATCTGAAAAGAGAGATTGTTTCATATTGCGGTCAAAACTCATTAAAATTGGCCAAAGAAAAAATAAACAAGCAGTTAAACAAACTAAAATACATATAAATCAAGAAATAAAATGAAATTAAACTTTGACAGCTACGTAAAAAGGTTGAATGAAAATAACAAATTCTAAAAATAGGCGATATTGTAAACATTCCATAACCTACAACAACATTGTAAACAAACGCAACGTGGCGATTTGACAGTGCTAAGAAAATGTAAATAGACACCATGTGTAACCAACAATGTTTTCAATGTGACTTGTATACAAATTTTTGATGAGATAATTAGTACATGCTTTGGTCTAACTTACGTGAATCCTACTCTACATA